>OX387309.1:1200000-1632172 GCA_947562105.1 Shargacucullia verbasci
TCATAAGAAACTTACACTAGGGGTACCGATCGCCACCGCGGTCGCCACCGCGCTCGCAGATTGGACGCGTCTGTTTGACCGTATTTTTAAACACTTTCACTGACCAGCGACAACACAATAAATATGACATTACAACCAATAGGGAATATGCATGTATTTTTTTATTTGCTCAATAAAATATTTATAATCTCTAGTAAATAATGGTGAAAGAATTTTTAAAATATCTTCATCAGCGATAAAGTTATAAAGCATTGAAGTGACGAATTAGAAAGAGAGGTCCGACGTGTTATCTGACGTCAAATGCCATAACGCCCATAGAACTGCCATACAAAACAGCGTTTTTTGCGAAAGAGACAGCAATATTCGTTTAAATTGGTTATATCTCGTTTGTTTTTCGATCACTTTTGATTATGATTTCACTAATGGTATGATATTTAGGTATTTTTTTCGATTAACTGGTTAGATTGCAAATATTTTTTTTATGCATATTACACAACAAGGCCTACCTGCATTTTTTTCAATCCACTGCCTCTGCTCAACGTCGTTGCAGGGTAAGTCGTGAAGATCTAATATCTTCAAATAATACAGAATCTCACTCAGTGTCCACTTCGTTTTTAACACAAACACAGAATTTCACGTAATAAGAACGTTATAATTAATTTTTGAATTTTATTCGCGGAGCGCGTATTGACGCATGCGCTGTTCGCTTTCTTTTTTTTACAAGATGGCGCTCGTGATGTTGACGCGAGATTGTTTGGCGAATAGAGGGTGGAAAAAAAATCGGACTCAAATCAAAATTTAATAAAAATATATTTGTTGAATAATATAATATATTAGCTGTTACATTGTATGAAAAATATCTAATTTGAATTTAAATAATATTGTATTCCTCCTAAAGTAATTTTTCTAAATTTGGCGCGATTCCATTTTCAGCTTTAATTATAAATATTAATTACCAGTCTGGCTTATTCTTTAGTCAAAGAATCAGCATTGCCATACAGCGTGGCAATACTGCCAGTCTTCTGGCACAATGCTGGTTGATAGTGATGCGAAGGAGTATTTTGACGCGTAAGTAATGTTTTTACATCTTTAATCTGTTTAGTGTTTTTAGCAGTTAATAAAATTAAATGATTTAATTTACCAAAACATTTTCAAGGGCTTGCTACGCTCATTTCTCTACACAACTGTTATGAATATGAACTCGAAAAATTTCAAAAGCAATATTTTAAATTAATATATCTAAAAATGAATTAGAACTTAAAAAAAGACATTTCCCCACACTAGGATTTCTCCTGTATCGTGTGTACAGTTTACAAACATACATGTCACATGCACACACAACCAGACCCGAAACAACTATCTGTAGATCATACAAATATTTGTTCCGTGCGGGGATCGAACCCGCGACAGGTAGCGCACAAAGCTAATTGCTTAGCCACTGCATCAACCGTGTCGTCTTCTCTAATTTAAACACTCAATATCAAAATCGCTGCGATTTTGACATTTCAAAAATGTTTATTATTCCATAATCGTCTCGATCGTAGAGCTGTCAAAATTGCAGTCACCTTTTTGACAGCTCGAGGATGTAAAAGAATAGTTATAGGGACTAAAAAAACAACGGAAATATGTAAGTTTTCTAAAAATATAATTTATTAATTTAAAATCGTTATAATAATATCATAGTCCTATATTATTCACAATATTCATCACTTAAAATTATCTATTGTTATATAACATTTTTAATTAAAAATGTAAAAAATCTTGTTTATATATAGAGGTATAACATCTATAGAGGTATAATATATATAGAGGTATAATATCAAAAATAAATTCGATGTATTTTCTTTTGACATGAAAGCAGACAAAATGGCAATTATTACGTAAGATTCTAACAAAAAAAAAAACAGTGTCAACCCTGACATTCTTCCGTCTCATTCTAGTTTTGGCTCTAAGATAAAGACAAAAAAAAACATTCGAAATTTAAATTTTTTGTAGATGTCTTACAGAATCGGCCCGTCATCACTACTGTGAATATTGATTTATAATAATAGAGAAATAAAAATAAAAATGCTATATAATACCGCGAAAAATTAATCCAAATACCAATAAATTATCAAGTCCAAGATCCGTTTTACATGGCTTATAGGTATTATCATATCTTATACAAAGTCCCATCTTTCTAGACCCGATGTTTAAAGGGTTATTGTACTCATCAATAAGAATAACTTTTAGTATGGGAGCAACCCTGAAATTTTTTTTTTTTTTTTTAGAATTTGAATATTGGTATTTGTATTTCTACCGTTCTATTTACTTAAGTAAATAAATAACTATAAAAATCGGTCACTTTTTGACAGTTGAGTCTGTACTGCGCGCTAGCTCCAAATAAAATGGCCGATTGTTGCGCGATAGTTGTACGATAGTTGGGCGATAGTTGCGCAACTGTCGGGCGATTATTTTACATAACTAGCATTCGTTAAAGATATTTTTGGTAGTGCACATGCCACAAACCCTATCTAGATATATGTGGGGAACTAAAATTACTAATTCGTCGCGACTAAAATACACTTGCAGATCTGTCGATCTTGATACTATTTTGATTTGGTTCCGGATGGGTGTGACCCTGAAAAAATAAAGAAATTCAACTGTTAAGCAGTCCAGAGTGTGCCTGCTGTCGGCTAGTGTTACTGAGTCTCGTGTTGGTGGTGGGCTTACTTGCCATCTTGGCGGAGTCTTGCGGATCCCAACATCATCCTTCGGGCTGCTACTTCCAGAAAAACTCAATAACGCTTATCCTGTGATCCAGGAATCCTCGAATCTCAGATTTACCAGTCACAATCTACCTCATCTGTCACCTAGCCCTTTCCCACCTACATTGTGGTCGGCTCCCAGTCTAACCAGATGCGGCTGAATATCAGTATTGTACAACGCGACTGACATCTGACCTCCGCCACGCAATTACTGGGAGACACTGATACTCTAAGATTAGATTAGTTGTCAGACTTTTTGAGCTGCTGACACCCATAATGACTGCTTAACATGGTTTCCGAGGTACGGAAGTCAATTACCCATTCAAGGTCCACGGCCAACGCTTCTTAGCCTCGCAGATCGAAGACATAGAGTAAGAGTACTTACCTGAAGTGGTACCCATCATGGCTGGTATCCACCACTAGCTTCCCATCCTCCTCTATCTTCACCAGCACGTAGAAACCTCCCGTGTATACTTTGACGCCATCTTTGACTCGAATCACTGCAAACCTGTAGAGCATAGCATTACGCCTGTATTCCGAGTTTAAGAAGAGTAACCATGGAGTTTCTTGCTCGTTCTTCTCCATAAGGCATCAACACTTTGCACCCTGGCAACTAGAATCTGACTATTCATATCACCTGCCTAGCCTTTTCCCAACTATACAGTGGTCGGCTTCCAATCTAACCGGTTGCGGCTGAATATCAATATTTTACACGGAGCGACTGCCTTTTTTTGGGCTACTGACCCCGTAACGACTGTCATAGGTCTTCGTATGACACCCGGGATCAACTGCTTAGCGTTCTTTTCAAGGCACGGAGGGGTCTCGATATGTGAAAAATGGTCACCCATCCAAGGACTGACCGCCTCAAGCCTAGTTTAACCTCACAGATCGACCGATCTGCACGTTAGCTAAATAGTTACGAGCCTTTCTGAAGATTCATAATTGGCTCGAAATGGTTTACGTGAATAACAATATATTTAATTTAATTTGATTTGATGAAGTGGTGATGTCCTTCAAAGAGGTCAGGTGCGCAGTACCCACAACCGGCGTTCATGTATGAAACGATGCATGGATGTAGATGAAGCAAAAGGGTTATGTAAGGATCGTAGCACGTGGCGTTCCGTAGTTTCTGCCTACTCCCATAGGAAAAAGGCTTACGTACTTAGGTACTTCAGTGCAATCAGCCAACACGACATTCTCCACGCAGTCCGAGGTCATCAGATGCTGTGAGCCTCCGAACAGCATCTGTACCAAGTTCTCTTGCACGCGACATTCACCTGAAATACAGGATGGCATTTTATTTACAAGTAACGTACAATGGGCGACATTGCCGGTGAACCACCTATAAGACTAAAATCGCTTGCACCCAACTTGTGACCACGCCCTCTTAAAACCAGTTTTGTGCAACATACTTCCCGCCAATCTTTTGTTAGAAAATAATTTGTACTTCTTTAGTTGCTATGAATGAAACAGATAGTCGGTGTGCGAGCGAGAAAGTATTAAATCCACTTCGCCTATTTATACGTAATAAATTGGGAGAAGACAGAGTGATCGGAGTGATTAACTTTGCTAGTTTTATTTATATTAATAGCTAATCGCTGTACCTATAGAATAATAAATTACACTTTATGAAAGAACACTTTATGGAAAAACATAACATAACATAGAAAGCATCACGCCTGGAAAGGCGTATCTACTATTGTGCACCCACATTTCGCCGATGCTGTTATTAAGTCACGTAAGCCATGTAACAGGGGGCGAGCCTGTTGCCATCAACCGGGCTTAACCCCAAACTCGGTGCTGCTACTGAGGATTTCTATACAGAAAAACCCAATAACAATTTCCCCGACCTGGGAACCGAATCCAGAACCTCACGCTCAGCAGTCGCGCTTGCGACCACTACACTATTGAGTCAGTTGTAAAAAATAAAATTTCAGATTTGTGAATTTGAGATTTGGGAATTTGGGAGGTTGATATTTGAGAGTGTGAGAAATTGTGATTTGAGGTTTGAGAATTTGAGAAATGGAAAATTTGAGATTTGAGTATTCGAGATTTGAGAATTGAGAATTTGAGGTTGATATTTGTGTTTGAGAATTTGAGATTTGAGAATATGTGATTTGAGAAATTGATATTTGAGAAATTGTGATTTTGAGAAATTTGAGAAGTTGAGATTTGAGAGGTTGATATTTGAGAGTTTGAGAATTTGAGATCTGAGAATTTGTGAGATTGAAAATTTGTTATTTGATTTGAGAATTTGAGTTTTGAGAAGTTGAGATTTGAGAATTCGAGACATGAGAATTTGAGAACTTTTGATTTGATAATTGAGAAGGTTAGATTTGAGAGGTTGATATTTGAGTTTCAGAAATAGATAATTTTTCATTTGAGACTTGAGAATTTGAGATTTTAGAGGTTGATAATTTGAGATTCGAGATTCCAGAATTTGTGATTTGAGAAGTTGAAATTTGAGATATTTGAGTTTGAGAATTAGAGAATTGAGAATTTGTGATTTGAGATTTGTGACTTAAGCTTTTCATACGTAACATCAGACTGCTCTGACATCCCCCACCACAGCCACCAGATTGACCCTGACACCCCCACCACAAACATTAACTGCTCTGACACCCCCAACACAATCATCAGACTGCTCTGACACCCCCACCACAACCACCCGACTGCTCTGACACCCACACCACAAACATTAGACTGCTCTGACACCACCACCAGAACCCACAGATTGACCATGACACCACCACGCGCCACAACCACCCGACTGCACTGACGCCCCCACCACAAACATCTGACTACTCTGACACCACCCACCACAAACACCTGACTGCTCTGACACTATCCACCACAAACATCTGACTGCTCTGACACCCACACCACAAACATTAGACTGCTCTGACACTCCAAACACTACCACCCGACTGCTCTGACACCCACCCACCACAGCCATCAGACTGCTCTGACACCCCCACCACAACCACCCGACTGCTCTGACACCCCCACCACAACCACCCGACTGCTCTGACACCACCACCACAAACATCTGACTGCTCTGACACCATCCAACACAAACATCTGACTGCTCTGACACCCACATCACAAACATTAGACTGCTCTGACACCCCCAACACTACCACCCGACTGCTCTGACACCACCACCACAACCACCCGACTGCTCTGACATCACCACTACAAACCCCAGATTGAACCTGACACTCCCACCACAACCACAATTCTGCTCTGACACCCCCACCACAAACATCTGACAGCTCTGACACCACCCACCACAAACATCTGACACATCTGACACCTCTGACACCATACACCACAAACATCTGACACCTCTGACACCGACACCTCAAACGTTAGACTGCTCTGACAGCCCCAACACTACCACCCGACTGCTCTGACACCACCACCACAAACATCTGACACCTCTGACACCATCCACCACAAACATCTGACACCTCTGACACCAACACCTCAAACATTAGACTGCTCTGACAGCCTCAACACTACCACCCGACTGCTCTGACACCACCACCACAAACATCTGACACCTCTGACACCATCCACCACAAACATCTGACACCTCTGACACCAACACCTCAAACATTAGACTGCTCTGACAGCCCCAACACTACCACCCGACTGCTCTGACACCACCACCACAACCACCCGACTGCTCTGACACCACCGCCACAAACAACTGACTGCTCGGACACCATCTGCACATCCACCAGATTGACCCTGAGACCACCACTACAAACCCCAGATTGAACCTGACACTCCCACCACTACCACCCGACTGCTCTGACACCACCACCACAAACATCTGACTGCTCTGTCACCACCCACCACAAACATCTGACACCTCTGACACCATCCACCACAAACATCTGACACCTCTGTCATCACCCACCACAAACATCTGACACCTCTGACACCATCCACCACAAACATCTGACACCTCTGACACCGACACCTCAAACATTAGACTCCTCTGACAGCCCCAACACTACCACCCGACTGCTCTGTCACCACCCACCACAAACATCTGACACCTCTGACACCATTCACCACAAACATCTGACACCTCTGACACCGACACCTCAAACATTAGACTGCTCTGACACCACCCACCACAAACATCTGACACCTCTGTCACCACCCACCACAAACATCTGACACCTCTGACACCATCCACCACAAACATCTGACTGCTCTGACACCACCCACCACAAACATCTGACACCTCTGACACCACCCACCACAAACATCTGACACCTCTGACACCATCCACCACAAACATCTGACACATCTGACACCTCTGACACCGACACCTCAAACGTTAGACTGCTCTGACAGCCCCAACACTACCACCCGACTGCTCTGACACCATCCACCACAAACATCTGACTGCTCTGACACCACCCACCACAAACATCTGACACCTCTGACACCACCCACCACAAACATCTGACACATCTGACACCTCTGACACCACCCACCACAAACATCTGACACCTCTGACACCGACACCTCAAACGTTAGACTGCTCTGACAGCCCCAACACTACCACCCGACTGCTCTGTCACCACCCACCACAAACATCTGACACCTCTGACACCATTCACCACAAACATCTGACACCTCTGACACCGACACCTCAAACATCTGACACATCTGACACCTCTGACACCGACACCTCAAACGTTAGACTGCTCTGACAGCCCCAACACTACCACCCGACTGCTCTGTCACCACCCACCACAAACATCTGACACCTCTGACACCATTCACCACAAACATCTGACACCTCTGACACCGACACCTCAAACATTAGACTGCTCTGACACCACCCACCACAAACATCTGACACCTCTGACACCATCCACCACAAACATCTGACTGCTCTGACACCACCCACCACAAACATCTGACACCTCTGACACCACCCACCACAAACATCTGACACCTCTGACACCACTGACACCGACACCTCAAACGTTAGACTGCTCTGACAGCCCCAACACTACCACCCGACTGCTCTGACACTACCACCACAAACATCTGACTGCTCTGTCACCACCCACCACAAACATCTGACACCTCTGACACCAACACCTCAAACATTAGACTGCTCTGACAGCCCCAACACTACCACCCGACTGCTCTGACACCACCACCACAACCACCCGACTGCTCTGACACCACCGCCACAAACAACTGACTGCTCGAACACCATCTGCACATCCACCAGATTGACCCTGAGACCACCACTACAAACCCCAGATTGAACCTGACACTCCCACCACTACCACCCGACTGCTCTGACACCACCACCACAAACATCTGACTGCTCTGTCACCACCCACCACAAACATCTGACACCTCTGACACCATTCACCACAAACATCTGACACCTCTGACACCGACACCTCAAACATTAGACTGCTCTGACACCACCCACCACAAACATCTGACACCTCTGTCACCACCCACCACAAACATCTGACACCTCTGACACCATCCACCACAAACATCTGACACCTCTGACACCGACACCTCAAACATTAGACTCCTCTGACAGCCCCAACACTACCACCCGACTGCTCTGTCACCACCCACCACAAACATCTGACACCTCTGACACCGACACCTCAAACGTTAGACTGCTCTGACAGCCCCAACACTACCACCCGACTGCTCTGTCACCACACACCACAAACATCTGACACCTCTGACACCATTCACCACAAACATCTGACACCTCTGACACCGACACCTCAAACGTTAGACTGCTCTGACAGCCCCAACACTACCACCCGACTGCTCTGTCACCACCCACCACAAACATCTGACACCTCTGACACCATTCACCACAAACATCTGACACCTCTGACACCTCTGACACCACCTACCACAAACATCTGACACCTCTGACACCGACACCTCAAACGTTAGACTGCTCTGACACCACCCACCACAAACATCTGACACCTCTGACACCTCTGACACCACCCACCACAAACATCTGACACCTCTGACACCGACACCTCAAACGTTAGACTGCTCTGACAGCCCCAACACTACCACCCGACTGCGCTGACACCACCACCACAACCACCCGACTGCTCTGACACCACCACCACAAACATTAGACTGCTCTGACAGCCCTAACACTACCACCCGACTGCTCTGACACCACCACCACAACCACCCGACTGCTCCGACACCACCCACCACAAACATCTGACACCTCTGACACCATCCACCACAAACATCTGACTGCTCTGACACCACCCACCACAAACATCTGACACCTCTGACACCATTCACCACAAACATCTGACACCTCTGACACCGACACCTCAAACATTAGACTGCTCTGTCACCACCCACCACAAACATCTGACACCTCTGACACCATCTACCACAAATATCTGACACCTCTGTCACCACCCACCACAAACATTAGACTGCTCTGACACCGACACCTCAAACGTTAGACTGCTCTGACAGCCCCAACACTACCACCTGACTGCTCTGACACCATTCACCACAAACATCTGACACCTCTGACACCGACACCTCAAACATTAGACTGCTCTGACAGCCCCAACACTACCACCCGACTGCTCTGACAGCCCCAACACTACCACCCGACTGCTCTGACACCACCATCACAACCACCCGACTGCTCTGACACCACCCACCACAAACATCTGACACCTCTGTCACCACCCACCACAAACATCTGACACCTCTGACACCACCCACCACAAACATCTGACACATCTGACACCTCTGACACCATCCACCACAAACATCTGACACCTCTCACACCAACACCTCAAACATTAGACTGCTCTGACAGCCCCAACACTACCACCCGACTGCTCTGACACCACCACCACAACCACCCGACTGCTCTGACACCACCGCCACAAACAACTGACTGCTCGGACACCATCTGCACATCCACCAGATTGACCCTGAGACCACCACTACAAACCCCAGATTGAACCTGACACTCCCACCACTACCACCCGACTGCTCTGACACCACCACCACAAACATCTGACTGCTCTGTCACCACCCACCACAAACATCTGACACCTCTGACACCATCCACCACAAACATCTGACACCTCTGTCATCACCCACCACAAACATCTGACACCTCTGACACCATCCACCACAAACATCTGACACCTCTGACACCGACACCTCAAACATTAGACTCCTCTGACAGCCCCAACACTACCACCCGACTGCTCTGTCACCACCCACCACAAACATCTGACACCTCTGACACCATTCACCACAAACATCTGACACCTCTGACACCGACACCTCAAACATTAGACTGCTCTGACACCACCCACCACAAACATCTGACACCTCTGTCACCACCCACCACAAACATCTGACACCTCTGACACCATCCACCACAAACATCTGACACCTCTGACACCACCCACCACAAACATCTGACACCTCTGACACCACCCACCACAAACATCTGACACCTCTGACACCATCCACCACAAACATCTGACACATCTGACACCTCTGACACCGACACCTCAAACGTTAGACTGCTCTGACAGCCCCAACACTACCACCCGACTGCTCTGACACCATCCACCACAAACATCTGACTGCTCTGACACCACCCACCACAAACATCTGACACCTCTGACACCACCCACCACAAACATCTGACACATCTGACACCTCTGACACCACCCACCACAAACATCTGACACCTCTGACACCGACACCTCAAACGTTAGACTGCTCTGACAGCCCCAACACTACCACCCGACTGCTCTGTCACCACCCACCACAAACATCTGACACCTCTGACACCATCCACCACAAACATCTGACACCTCTGACACCGACACCTCAAACATTAGACTCCTCTGACAGCCCCAACACTACCACCCGACTGCTCTGTCACCACCCACCACAAACATCTGACACCTCTGACACCATTCACCACAAACATCTGACACCTCTGACACCGACACCTCAAACATTAGACTGCTCTGACACCACCCACCACAAACATCTGACACCTCTGTCACCACCCACCACAAACATCTGACACCTCTGACACCATCCACCACAAACATCTGACACCTCTGACACCACCCACCACAAACATCTGACACCTCTGACACCATCCACCACAAACATCTGACACATCTGACACCTCTGACACCGACACCTCAAACGTTAGACTGCTCTGACAGCCCCAACACTACCACCCGACTGCTCTGACACCATCCACCACAAACAACCGACTGCTCTGACACCACCGCCACAAACAACTGACTGCTCGGACACCATCTGCACATCCACCAGATTGACCCTGAGACCACCACTACAAACCCCAGATTGAACCTGACACTCCCACCACTACCACCCGACTGCTCTGACACCACCACCACAAACATCTGACTGCTCTGTCACCACCCACCACAAACATCTGACACCTCTGACACCATCCACCACAAACATCTGACACCTCTGTCATCACCCACCACAAACATCTGACACCTCTGACACCATCCACCACAAACATCTGACACCTCTGACACCGACACCTCAAACATTAGACTCCTCTGACAGCCCCAACACTACCACCCGACTGCTCTGTCACCACCCACCACAAACATCTGACACCTCTGACACCATTCACCACAAACATCTGACACCTCTGACACCGACACCTCAAACATTAGACTGCTCTGACACCACCCACCACAAACATCTGACACCTCTGTCACCACCCACCACAAACATCTGACACCTCTGACACCATCCACCACAAACATCTGACACCTCTGACACCGACACCTCAAACATTAGACTCCTCTGACAGCCCCAACACTACCACCCGACTGCTCTGTCACCACCCACCACAAACATCTGACACCTCTGACACCGACACCTCAAACATTAGACTGCTCTGACACCACCCACCACAAACATCTGACACCTCTGACACCTCTGACACCTCTGACACCACCCACCACAAACATCTGACACCTCTGACACCGACACCTCAAACGTTAGACTGCTCTGACAGCCCCAACACTACCACCCGACTGCTCTGTCACCACCGACCACAAACATCTGACACCTCTGACACCATTCACCACAAACATCTGACACCTCTGACACCTCTGACACCACCCACCACAAACATCTGACACCTCTGACACCGACACCTCAAACGTTAGACTGCTCTGACACCACCCACCACAAACATCTGACACCTCTGACACCTCTGACACCACCCACCACAAACATCTGACACCTCTGACACCGACACCTCAAACGTTAGACTGCTCTGACAGCCCCAACACTACCACCCGACTGCGCTGACACCACCACCACAACCACCCGACTGCTCTGACACCACCACCACAAACATCTGACTGCTCTGACACCACCCACCACAAACATCTGACACCTCTGACACCATTCACCACAAACATCTGACAGCTCTGTCACCACCCACCACAAACATCTGACACCTCTGACACCATCCATCACAAACATCTGACTGCTCTGACACCACCCACCACAAACATCTGACACCTCTGACACCATTCACCACAAACATCTGACACCTCTGACACCATTCACCACAAACATCTGACACCTCTGACACCATCCACCACAAACATCTGACTGCTCTGACACCACCCACCACAAACATCTGACACCTCTGACACCATTCACCACAAACATCTGACACCTCTGACACCGACACCTCAAACATTAGACTGCTCTGACACCACCCACCACAAACATCTGACACCTCTGACACCTCTGACACCACCCACCACAAACATCTGACACCTCTGACACCGACACCTCAAACGTTAGACTGCTCTGACAGCCCCAACACTACCACCCGACTGCTCTGTCACCACCCACCACAAACATCTGACACCTCTGACACCACCCACCACAAACATCTGACACCTCTGACACCATTCACCACAAACATCTGACACCTCTGACACCACCCACCACAAACATCTGACACCTCTGACACCATCCACCACAAACATTAGACTGCTCTGACACCACCCACCACAAACATCTGACACCTCTGACACCTCTGACTCCACCCACCACAAACATCTGACACCTCTGACACCAACACCTCAAACGTTAGACTGCTCTGACAGCCCCAACACTACCACCCGACTGCTCTGTCACCACCCACCACAAACATCTGACACCTCTGACACCACCCACCACAAACATCTGACTGCTCTGACACCACCCACCACAAACATCTGACACCTCTGACACCATCCACCACAAACATCTGACTGCTCTGACACCACCCACCACAAACATCTGACACCTCTGACACCATTCACCACAAACATCTGACACCTCTGACACCGACACCTCAAACATTAGACTGCTCTGACACCACCCACCACAAACATCTGACACCTCTGACACCTCTGACACCACCCACCACAAACATCTGACACCTCTGACACCGACACCTCAAACGTTAGACTGCTCTGACAGCCCCAACACTACCACCCGACTGCTCTGTCACCACCCACCACAAACATCTGACACCTCTGACACCATTCACCACAAACATCTGACTGCTCTGACACCACCCACCACAAACATCTGACACCTCTGACACCATTCACCACAAACATCTGACACCTCTGACACCGACACCTCAAACATTAGACTGCTCTGTCACCACCCACCACAAACATCTGACACCTCTGACACCATCCACCACAAACATCTGACTGCTCTGACACCACCCACCACAAACATCTGACACCTCTGACACCACCCACCACAAACATCTGACTGCTCTGACACCACCCACCACAAACATCTGACTGCTCTGACACCACCCACCACAAACATCTGACACCTCTGACACCATTCACCACAAACATCTGACACCTCTGACACCACCCACCACAAACATCTGACACCTCTGACACCGACACCTCAAACGTTAGACTGCTCTGACAGCCCCAACACTACCACCCGACTGCTCTGTCACCACCCACCACAAACATCTGACACCTCTGACACCACCCACCACAAACATCTGACACCTCTGACACCATTCACCACAAACATCTGACACCTCTGACACCACCCACCACAAACATCTGACACCTCTGACACCATCCACCACAAACATTAGACTGCTCTGACACCACCCACCACAAACATCTGACACCTCTGACACCGACACCTCAAACGTTAGACTGCTCTGACAGCCCCAACACTACCACCCGACTGCTCTGTCACCACCCACCACAAACATCTGACACCTCTGACACCACCCACCACAAACATCTGACTGCTCTGACACCACCCACCACAAACATCTGACTGCTCTGACACCACACACCACAAACATCTGACACCTCTGACACCATTCACCACAAACATCTGACACCTCTGACACCACCCACCACAAACATCTGACACCTCTGACACCGACACCTCAAACGTTAGACTGCTCTGACACCACCCACCACAAACATCTGACACCTCTGACACCTCTGACACCACCCAACACAAAAATCTGACACCTCTGACACCGACACCTCAAACGTTAGACTGCTCTGACAGCCCCAACACTACCACCCGACTGCTCTGTCACCACCCACCACAAACATCTGACACCTCTGACACCATCCACCACAAACATCTGACACCTCTGACACCGACACCTCAAACATTAGACTCCTCTGACAGCCCCAACACTACCACCCGACTGCTCTGTCACCACCCACCACAAACATCTGACACCTCTGACACCATTCACCACAAACATCTGACACCTCTGACACCACCCACCACAAACATCTGACACCTCTGACACCACCCACCACAAACATCTGACACCTCTGACACCATCCACCACAAACATCTGACACATCTGACACCTCTGACACCGACACCTCAAACGTTAGACTGCTCTGACAGCCCCAACACTACCACCCGACTGCTCTGACACCATCCACCACAAACATCTGACTGCTCTGACACCACCCACCACAAACATCTGACACCTCTGACACCACCCACCACAAACATCTGACACATCTGACACCTCTGACACCACCCACCACAAACATCTGACACCTCTGACACCGACACCTCAAACGTTAGACTGCTCTGACAGCCCCAACACTACCACCCGACTGCTCTGTCACCACCCACCACAAACATCTGACACCTCTGACACCATTCACCACAAACATCTGACACCTCTGACACCGACACCTCAAACATTAGACTGCTCTGACACAACCCACCACAAACATCTGACACCTCTGACACCATCCACCACAAACATCTGACTGCTCTGACACCACCCACCACAAACATCTGACACCTCTGACACCACCCACCACAAACATCTGACTGCTCTGACACCACCCACCACAAACATCTGACACCTCTGACACCATTCACCACAAACATCTGACAGCTCTGTCACCACCCACCACAAACATCTGACACCTCTGACACCATCCATCACAAACATCTGACTGCTCTGACACCACCCACCACAAACATCTGACACCTCTGACACCATTCACCACAAACATCTGACACCTCTGACACCATTCACCACAAACATCTGACTGCTCTGACACCGACACCTCAAACGTTAGACTGCTCTGACAGCCCCAACACTACCACCCGACTGCTCTGTCACCACCCACCACAAACATCTGACACCTCTGACACCATTCACCACAAACATCTGACACCTCTGACACCTCTGACACCACCCACCACAAACATCTGACACCTCTGACACCGACACCTCAAACGTTAGACTGCTCTGACACCACCCACCACAAACATCTGACACCTCTGACACCTCTGACACCACCCACCACAAACATCTGACACCTCTGACACCGACATCTCAAACGTTAGACTGCTCTGACAGCCCCAACACTACCACCCGACTGCGCTGACACCACCACCACAACCACCCGACTGCTCTGACACCACCACCACAAACATCTGACTGCTCTGACACCATTCACCACAAACATCTGACACCTCTGACACCACCCACCACAAACATCTGACACCTCTGACACCATCCACCACAAACATTAGACTGCTCTGACACCACCCACCACAAACATCTGACACCTCTGACACCTCTGACTCCACCCACCACAAACATCTGACACCTCTGACACCGACACCACAAACATTAGACTGCTCTGACAGCCCCAACACTACCACCCGACTGCTCTGACACCACCACCACAACCACCCGACTGCTCTGCCACCACCACTACAAACATCTGACACCTCTGACACCGACACCACAAACATCTGACACCTCTAACACCGACACCACAAACATTAGACTGCGCTGACACCACCACCACAAACACCCGACTGCTATGACACCACCACCACAAACATCTGACTGCTCTGACACCGACACCACAAACATCTGACACCTCTGACACCGACACCACAAACATTAGACTGCGCTGACACCACCACCACAACCACCCGACTGCTATGACACCACCACCACAACCATTCACCACAAACATCTGACACCTCTGACACCGACACCTCAAACATTAGACTGCTCTGTCACCACCCACCACAAACATCTGACACCTCTGACACCATCCACCACAAACATCTGACTGCTCTGACACCACCCACCACAAACATCTGACACCTCTGACACCATCCACCACAAACATCTGACACCTCTGACACCACCACCACAAACATCTGACACCTCTGACACCGACACCTCAAACGTTAGACTGCTCTGACAGCCCCAACACTACCACCCGACTGCTCTGACACCATCCACCACAAACATCTGACTGCTCTGACACCACCCACCACAAACATCTGACACCTCTGACACCACCCACCACAAACATCTGACACCTCTGACACCGACACCTCAAACGTTAGACTGCTCTGACAGCCCCAACACTACCACCCGACTGCTCTGTCACCACCCACCACAAACATCTGACACCTCTGACAACATTCACCACAAACATCTGACACCTCTGACACCGACACCTCAAACATTAGACTGCTCTGACACCATCCACCACAAACATCTGACTGCTCTGTCACCACCCACCACAAACATCTGACACCTCTGACACCACCCACCACAAACTTCTGACACCTCTGACACCGACACCTCAAACGTTAGACTGCTCTGACAGCCCCAACACTACCACCCGACTGCTCTGTCACCACCCACCACAAACATCTGACACCTCTGACACCATTCACCACAAACATCTGACACCTCTGACACCGACACCTCAAACATCTGAAACCTCTGACACCATCCACCACAAACATCTGACTGCTCTGACACCACCCACCACAAACATCTGACACCTCTGACACCACCCACCACAAACATCTGACACCTCTGACACCGACACCTCAAACGTTAGACTGCTCTGACAGCCCCAACACTACCACCCGACTGCTCTGTCACCACCCACCACAAACATCTGACACCTCTGACAACATTCACCACAAACATCTGACTGCTCTGACACCACCCACCACAAACATCTGACACCTCTGACACCATCCACCACAAACATCTGACTGCTCTGACACCACCCACCACAAACATCTGACACCTCTGACACCATTCACCACAAACATCTGACACCTCTGACACCACCCACCACAAACATCTGACACCTCTGACACCGACACCTCAAACGTTAGACTGCTCTGACAGCCCCAACACTACCACCCGACTGCTCTGTCACCACCCACCACAAACATCTGACTGCTCTGACACCACCCACCACAAACATCTGACACCTCTGTCACCACCCACCACAAACATCTGACACCTCTGACACCGACACCTCAAACGTTAGACTGCTCTGACACCACCCACCACAAACATCTGACACCTCTGACACCATTCACCACAAACATCTGACACATCTGACACCTCTGACACCATCCACCACAAACATCTGACACCTCTGACACCAACACCTCAAACATTAGACTGCTCTGACAGCCCCAACACTACCACCCGACTGCTCTGACACCACCACCACAACCACCCGACTGCTCTGACACCACCGTCACAAACAACTGACTGCTCGGACACCATCTGCACATCCACCAGATTGACCCTGAGACCACCACTACAAACCCCAGATTGAACCTGACACTCCCACCACTACCACCCGACTGCTCTGACACCACCACCACAAACATCTGACACCTCTGTCACCACCCACCACAAACATCTGACACCTCTGACACCATTCACCACAAACATCTGACACCTCTGACACCGACACCTCAAACATTAGACTGCTCCTGACACCATCCACCACAAACATCTGACTGCTCTGTCACCACCCACCACTAACATCTGACACCTCTGATACCATTCACCACAAACATCTGACACCTCTGACACCGACACCTCAAACATTAGACTGCTCTGACACCACCCACCACAAACATCTGACACCTCTGACACCTCTGACACCACCCACCACAAACATCTGACACCTCTGACACCGACACCTCAAACGTTAGACTGCTCTGACAGCCCCAACACTACCACCCGACTGCTCTGTCACCACCCACCACAAACATCTGACACCTCTGACACCATTCACCACAAACATCTGACTGCTCTGACACCACCCACCACAAACATCTGACACCTCTGACACCATTCACCACAAACATCTGACACCTCTGACACCGACACCTCAAACATCTGACACCTCTGACACCACCCACCACAAACATCTGACACCTCTGACACCGACACCTCAAACATTAGACTGCTCTGACACCACCCACCACAAACATCTGACACCTCTGACACCTCTGACACCACCCACCACAAACATCTGACACCTCTGACACCGACACCTCAAACGTTAGACTGCTCTGACAGCCCCAACACTACCACCCGACTGCTCTGTCACCACCCACCACAAACATCTGACACCTCTGACACCATTCACCACAAACATCTGACACCTCTGACACCTCTGACACCTCTGACACCACCCACCACAAACATCTGACACCTCTGACACCGACACCTCAAACGTTAGACTGCTCTGACACCACCCACCACAAACATCTGACACCTCTGACACCTCTGACACCACCCACCACAAACATCTGACACCTCTGACACCGACACCTCAAACGTTAGACTGCTCTGACAGCCCCAACACTACCACCCGACTGCTCTGTCACCACCCACCACAAACATCTGACACCTCTGACAACATTCACCACAAACATCTGACACCTCTGACACCGACACCTCAAACATTAGACTGCTCTGACACCACCCACCACAAACATCTGACACCTCTGACACCATCCACCACAAACATCTGACTGCTCTGACACCACCCACCACAAACATCTGACACCTCTGACACCATTCACCACAAACATCTGACACCTCTGACACCACCCACCACAAACATCTGACACCTCTGACACCGACACCTCAAACGTTAGACTGCTCTGACAGCCCCAACACTACCACCCGACTGCTCTGTCACCACCCACCACAAACATCTGACTGCTCTGACACCACCCACCACAAACATCTGACACCTCTGTCACCACCCACCACAAACATCTGACACCTCTGACACCGACACCTCAAACGTTAGACTGCTCTGACACCACCCACCACAAACATCTGACACCTCTGACACCATTCACCACAAACATCTGACACATCTGACACCTCTGACACCATCCACCACAAACATCTGACACCTCTGACACCAACACCTCAAACATTAGACTGCTCTGACAGCCCCAACACTACCACCCGACTGCTCTGACACCACCACCACAACCACCCGACTGCTCTGACACCACCGTCACAAACAACTGACTGCTCGGACACCATCTGCACATCCACCAGATTGACCCTGAGACCACCACTACAAACCCCAGATTGAACCTGACACTCCCACCACTACCACCCGACTGCTCTGACACCACCACCACAAACATCTGACACCTCTGTCACCACCCACCACAAACATCTGACACCTCTGACACCATTCACCACAAACATCTGACACCTCTGACACCGACACCTCAAACATTAGACTGCTCCTGACACCATCCACCACAAACATCTGACTGCTCTGTCACCACCCACCACAAACATCTGACACCTCTGACACCATTCACCACAAACATCTGACACCTCTGACACCGACACCTCAAACATTAGACTGCTCTGACACCACCCACCACAAACATCTGACACCTCTGACACCTCTGACACCACCCACCACAAACATCTGACACCTCTGACACCGACACCTCAAACGTTAGACTGCTCTGACAGCCCCAACACTACCACCCGACTGCTCTGTCACCACCCACCACAAACATCTGACACCTCTGACACCATTCACCACAAACATCTGACTGCTCTGACACCACCCACCACAAACATCTGACACCTCTGACACCATTCACCACAAACATCTGACACCTCTGACACCGACACCTCAAACATCTGACACCTCTGACACCACCCACCACAAACATCTGACACCTCTGACACCGACACCTCAAACATTAGACTGCTCTGACACCACCCACCACAAACATCTGACACCTCTGACACCTCTGACACCACCCACCACAAACATCTGACACCTCTGACACCGACACCTCAAACGTTAGACTGCTCTGACAGCCCCAACACTACCACCCGACTGCTCTGTCACCACCCACCACAAACATCTGACACCTCTGACACCATTCACCACAAACATCTGACACCTCTGACACCTCTGACACCTCTGACACCACCCACCACAAACATCTGACACCTCTGACACCGACACCTCAAACGTTAGACTGCTCTGACACCACCCACCACAAACATCTGACACCTCTGACACCTCTGACACCACCCACCACAAACATCTGACACCTCTGACACCGACACCTCAAACGTTAGACTGCTCTGACAGCCCCAACACTACCACCCGACTGCGCTGACACCACCACCACAACCACCCGACTGCTCTGACACCACCACCACAAACATCTGACTGCTCTGACACCACCCACCACAAACATCTGACACCTCTGACACCATTCACCACAAACATCTGACACCTCTGTCACCACCCACCACAAACATCTGACACCTCTGACACCATTCACCACAAACATCTGACTGCTCTGACACCACCCACCACAAACATCTGACACCTCTGTCACCACCCACCACAAACATCTGACACCTCTGACACCGACACCTCAAACGTTAGACTGCTCTGACACCACCCACCACAAACATCTGACACCTCTGACACCATTCACCACAAACATCTGACACATCTGACACCTCTGACACCATCCACCACAAACATCTGACACCTCTGACACCAACACCTCAAACATTAGACTGCTCTGACAGCCCCAACACTACCACCCGACTGCTCTGACACCACCACCACAACCACCCGACTGCTCTGACACCACCGCCACAAACAACTGACTGCTCGGACACCATCTGCATATCCACCAGATTGACCCTGAGACCACCACTACAAACCCCAGATTGAACCTGACACTCCCACCACTACCACCCGACTGCTCTGACACCACCACCACAAACATCTGACACCTCTGTCACCACCCACCACAAACATCTGAGACCTCTGACACCATTCACCACAAACATCTGACACCTCTGACACCGACACCTCAAACATTAGACTGCTCTGACACCATCCACCACAAACATCTGACTGCTCTGTCACCACCCACCACAAACATCTGACACCTCTGACACCACCCACCACAAACTTCTGACACCTCTGACACCGACACCTCAAACGTTAGACTGCTCTGACAGCCCCAACACTACCACCCGACTGCTCTGTCACCACCCACCACAAACATCTGACACCTCTGACACCATCCACCACAAACATCTGACTGCTCTGACACCACCCACCACAAACATCTGACACCTCTGACACCACCCACCACAAACATCTGACACCTCTGACACCATCCACCACAAACATCTGACACCTCTGACACCACCACCACAAACATCTGACACCTCTGACACCGACACCTCAAACGTTAGACTGCTCTGACAGCCCCAACACTACCACCCGACTGCTCTGACACCATCCACCACAAACATCTGACTGCTCTGACACCACCCACCACAAACATCTGACACCTCTGACACCATCCACCACAAACATCTGACACTTCTGACACCACCACCACAAACATCTGACACCTCTGACACCGACACCTCAAACGTTAGACTGCTCTGACAGCCCCAACACTACCACCCTACTGCTCTGACACCATCCACCACAAACATCTGACTGCTCTGACACCACCCACCACAAACATCTGACACCTCTGACACCACCCACCACAAACATCTGACACCTCTGACACCGACACCTCAAACGTTAGACTGCTCTGACAGCCCCAACACTACCACCCGACTGCTCTGTCACCACCCACCACAAACATCTGACACCTCTGACAACATTCACCACAAACATCTGACACCTCTGACACCGACACCTCAAACATTAGACTGCTCTGACACCATCCACCACAAACATCTGACTGCTCTGTCACCACCCACCACAAACATCTGACACCTCTGACACCACCCACCACAAACTTCTGACACCTCTGACACCGACACCTCAAACGTTAGACTGCTCTGACAGCCCCAACACTACCACCCGACTGCTCTGACACCACCACCACAACCACCCGACTGCTCTGACACCACCGCCACAAACAACTGACTGCTCGGACACCATCTGCACATCCACCAGATTGACCCTGAGACCACCACTACAAACCCCAGATTGAACCTGACACTCCCACCACTACCACCCGACTGCTCTGACACCACCACCACAAACATCTGACACCTCTGTCACCACCCACCACAAACATCTGACACCTCTGACACCATTCACCACAAACATCTGACACCTCTGACACCGACACCTCAAAGATTAGACTGCTCTGACACCATCCACCACAAACATCTGACTGCTCTGTCACCACCCACCACAAACATCTGACACCTCTGACACCATTCACCACAAACATCTGACACCTCTGACACCACCCACCACAAACATCTGACACCTCTGACACCGACACCTCAAACGTTAGACTGCTCTGACAGCCCCAACACTACCACCCGACTGCTCTGTCACCACCCACCACAAACATCTGACACCTCTGACACCATTCACCACAAACATCTGACTGCTCTGACACCACCCACCACAAACATCTGACACCTCTGACACCATTCACCACAAACATCTGACACCTCTGACACCGACACCTCAAACATCTGACACCTCTGACACCACCCACCACAAACATCTGACACCTCTGACACCGACACCTCAAACATTAGACTGCTCTGACACCACCCACCACAAACATCTGACACCTCTGACACCTCTGACACCACCCACCACAAACATCTGACACCTCTGACACCGACACCTCAAACGTTAGACTGCTCTGACAGCCCCAACACTACCACCCGACTGCTCTGTCACCACCCACCACAAACATCTGACACCTCTGACACCATTCACCACAAACATCTGACACCTCTGACACCTCTGACACCACCCACCACAAACATCTGACACCTCTGACACCGACACCTCAAACGTTAGACTGCTCTGACACCACCCACCACAAACATCTGACACCTCTGACACCTCTGACACCACCCACCACAAACATCTGACACCTCTGACACCGACACCTCAAACGTTAGACTGTTCTGACAGCCCCAACACTACCACCCGACTGCGCTGACACCACCACCACAACCACCCGACTGCTCTGACACCACCACCACAAACATCTGACACCTCTGTCACCACCCACCACAAACATCTGACACCTCTGACACCGACACCTCAAACGTTAGACTGCTCTGACAGCCCCAACACTACCACCCGACTGCTCTGTCACCACCCACCACAAACATCTGACACCTCTGACAACATTCACCACAAACATCTGACACCTCTGACACCGACACCTCAAACATTAGACTGCTCTGACACCATCCACCACAAACATCTGACTGCTCTGTCACCACCCACCACAAACATCTGACACCTCTGACACCACCCACCACAAACTTCTGACACCTCAAACGTTAGACTGCTCTGACAGCCCCAACACTACCACCCGACTGCTCTGACACCACCACCACAACCACCCGACTGCTCTGACACCACCGCCACAAACAACTGACTGCTCGGACACCATCTGCACATCCACCAGATTGACCCTGAGACCACCACTACAAACCCCAGATTGAACCTGACACTCCCACCACTACCACCCGACTGCTCTGACACCACCACCACAAACATCTGACACCTCTGTCACCACCCACCACAAACATCTGACACCTCTGACACCATTCACCACAAACATCTGACACCTCTGACACCGACACCTCAAAGATTAGACTGCTCTGACACCATCCACCACAAACATCTGACTGCTGTGTCACCACCCACCACAAACATCTGACTGCTCTGACACCACCCACCACAAACATCTGACACCTCTGACACCACCCACCACAAACATCTGACACCTCTGACACCGACACCTCAAACGTTAGACTGCTCTGACAGCCCCAACACTACCACCCGACTGCTCTGTCACCACCCACCACAAACATCTGACACCTCTGACAACATTCACCACAAACATCTGACACCTCTGACACCGACACCTCAAACATTAGACTGCTCTGACACCATCCACCACAAACATCTGACACCTCTGACACCATTCACCACAAACATCTGACACCTCTGACACCGACATCTCAAACATCTGACACCTCTGACACCACCCACCACAAACATCTGACACCTCTGACACCGACACCTCAAACATTAGACTGCTCTGACACCACCCACCACAAACATCTGACACCTCTGACACCTCTGACACCACCCACCACAAACATCTGACACCTCTGACACCGACACCTCAAACGTTAGACTGCTCTGACAGCCCCAACACTACCACCCGACTGCTCTGTCACCACCCACCACAAACATCTGACACCTCTGACACCATTCACCACAAACATCTGACACCTCTGACACCGACACCTCAAACGTTAGACTGCTCTGACACCACCCACCACAAACATCTGACACCTCTGACACCTCTGACACCACCCACCACAAACATCTGACACCTCTGACACCGACACCTCAAACGTTAGACTGCTCTGACAGCCCCAACACTACCACCCGACTGCGCTGACACCACCACCACAACCACCCGACTGCTCTGACACCACCACCACAAACATCTGACACCTCTGTCACCACCCACCACAAACATCTGACACCTCTGACACCATTCACCACAAACATCTGACACCTCTGACACCGACACCTCAAAGATTAGACTGCTCTGACACCATCCACCACAAACATCTGACTGCTCTGTCACCACCCACCACAAACATCTGACACCTCTGACACCATTCACCACAAACATCTGACACCTCTGACACCACCCACCACAAACATCTGACACCTCTGACACCGACACCTCAAACGTTAGACTGCTCTGACAGCCCCAACACTACCACCCGACTGCTCTGTCACCACCCACCACAAACATCTGACACCTCTGACACCATTCACCACAAACATCTGACACCTCTGACACCGACACCTCAAACGTTAGACTGCTCTGACAGCCCCAACACTACCACTCGACTGCTCTGTCACCACCCACCACAAACATCTGACACCTCTGACACCATTCACCACAAACATCTGACTGCTCTGTCACCACCCACCACAAACATCTGACACCTCTGACACCATCCACCACAAACATCTGACTGCTCTGACACCACCCACCACAAACATCTGACACCTCTGACACCACCCACCACAAACATCTGACACATCTGACACCTCTGACACCCCCCGCCACAAACATCTGACACCTCTGACACCATCCACCACAAACATCTGACACCTCTGACACCGACACCTCAAACGTTAGACTGCTCTGACAGCCCCAACACTATCACCCGACTGCTCTGTCACCACCCACCACAAACATCTGACACCTCTGACACCATTCACCACAAACATCTGACACCTCTGACACCGACACCTCAACCATTAGACTGCTCTGACACCACCCACCACAAACATCTGACACCTCTGTCACCACCCACCACAAACATCTGACACCTCTGACACCGACACCTCAAACGTTAGACTGCTCTGACAGCCCCAACACTACCACCCGACTGCGCTGACACCACCACCACAACCACCCGACTGCTCTGACACCACCACCACAAACATTAGACTGCTCTGACAGCCCCAACACTACCACCCGACTGCTCTGAAACCACCACCACAACCACCCGACTGCTCCGACACCACCCACCACAAACATCTGACACCTCTGGCACCACCCACCACAAACATCTGACACATCTGACACCTCTGACACCGACACCTCAAACGTTAGACTGCTCTGACAGCCCCAACACTACCACCCGACTGCTCTGACACCACCACCACAAACATCTGACACCTCTGACACCCCCCGCCACATACACCCGACTGCGCTGACACCACCACCACAACCACCCGACTGCTCTGTCACCACCCACCACAAACATCTGACACCTCTGACACCATCCACCACAAACATCTGACACCTCTGACACCGACACCTCAAACATTAGACTGCTCTGACAGCCCCAACACTACCACCCGACTGCTCTGACACTACCACCACAAACATCTGACTGCTCTGACACCATCCACCACAAACATCTGACACATCTGACACCTCTGACACCGACACCTCAAACGTTAGACTGCTCTGACAGCCCCAACACTACCACCCGACTGCTCTGACACTACCACCACAAACATCTGACTGCTCTGTCACCACCCACCACAAACATCTGACACCTCTGACACCCCCCGCCACAAACATCTGACACCTCTGACACCATCCACCACAAACATCTGACTGCTCTGACACCACCCACCACAAACATCTGACACCTCTGACACCACCCACCACAAAAATCTGACACATCTGACACCTCTGACAACCCCCACCACAAACATCTGACACCTCTGACACCATCCACCACAAACATCTGACACCTCTGACACCGACACCTCAAACGTTAGACTGCTCTGACAGCCCCAACACTACCACCCGACTGTATATTTGTATGATCTACAGATAGTTGTTTCGGGTCTAGTTGTGTGTGCATGTGTCATGTATGTTTGTAAACTGTACCCACGATACAGGAGTTGTACAAATAATTGCTTCGGGTGTTTCCGTCAATCGTTTTATTCGTATCTTCTAACGATGTTTACCGACGCGCCTTATCTGTCGTGTCGTTCAGTGTAAACAATTTAACAATAAAAGCCATGTTCATAATAATGGCCTCCTGACCGATTTCGGTCACGGCGGTCAATCTCACCGGAGATTAGCCAACTACGCAGGACATATTATAGAGCACAAGTGTGTGCGCAAACACAGGTGCTCTCTCTATTCCTTCACTCTCATAGTCCGATGGGACGGCAATCCGACACGACCGGAGAGAGATCAGGCGCAGGACCAACGGCGACACGTGCTTTCCGAGGCACGGTGTGTATTCACATACACAAAGACCCAGACCCGAAACAAATATCTGTAGATCATACAAATATTTGTTCCGTGCGGGAATCGAACCCGCGAAACGTAGCTCAGCAGTCGATCTCTCGACCACTGCGCCAACCGTGCCGTCAAAAGCCATGTTCATACTTACGATATAAGCCTAATGTCTTCATAATTTGCATGTCTGTCCAGTTTTCTAACAACCAAGCGAAGTTATCAGACTTAAACTGCATCTCTGCTCCCTTGTTGACGCTAACCGAGGCTAGACCGTTACTTTCCTGGAAACAGCATAGTAAAATTTCCCATTATTGTCCCACTGCCGAGCAAGGGCCTCTTCTCAGAATTAGAAGGGTTAAGCCTTAGTCCACCGCGCTGGCCCGATGCGGGTTGGCGGACTGCACACACCATCAAGAACTTTATGGAGCCCTCTCAGGTGTGCAGGTTTCCTCACGATGTTTTCCTTCACCGTAAACGCAAGTGATAATCAAATTCTGATCCGCACATGATTTCGAAAAGTCAGAGGTGCAGGCCGGGTTTAAACATAGCCGATGCCGGGTATGACCCGGGTACGTCTTAAAACTGCGGCCAGACACCTGCGGACGGGCAGCAGCGTCCTCTCACTAATCGGTGAGCCACTGCGATCCCCAAGCCGCCTGCCAAGCGTAGGGATTATGGCAAACCCCCCCCCTTGGGGGAGGCCTTCGTTCAGCAGTGGACGTCTTCTGGCCGATGATGATGCTATTATTAAGTCCCATGTAACAAGGGGCAAGCATATAACCATCAAACAGGCGCCAACTCTGAGAATTTCTGTATAAAAAAACCCAATAACACTTTGCCAGTCCCGCGAACAAACCCAGGACCTCACGCTTAGCATTCACGCTTGCGACCACTAGACCAAGGCTGCTTTTAGGGTGGGTATAAAACAAAAAAAGAGTACCTTAATAACAGCAGTCATATTCAGCGGCTCCTTGCTGTAACTCCTCACCAGTTGACCCAAAGCCGTCTGCGTGACTATATCTGACTCCAAGATACCCATTTCTGATAACTGCAATAAATAAATACATAACATAACATAGCATCACGCCTGTATTCCCCCAAGTGTTAGGCAGAGGTGTACTATTGTACACCCACATTTCGCCGATACTTTTATTGAGTCCCATTTAATAGGGGGCAAGCCTATTGCCATCTACCAGATACAGTTCCATACTTCGTAGTACTACTGAGAATTTCCATACAGAAAAACCCAATAACACTTTGTCCGGCCCGGGAATCGAACCCGAGACCTCACGTTTAGCAGCCGCGCTTGTAACCAATAGACCAATGAGGCAGTCAAAAATATAAATAATTTTCTTTGCATGCAATGCAATAAAATAAAAATAAAAACTTAAAAAAAAAACTTTTCTCTACCCTAAGAATAATTCCTGTATCGTGGATGCGTTTACAAACATACACAAATACCTAGACCCGTAATAATATGTATCGGCCATACAAAAATTTCTAGATGAGTTAAAAAATAGTCACCCATCCAAGGACTGACCGTAGCAAGCGCTGCTTAACCTCGCAGATCAATTGACCTGCGCTGTAGCTATGCAGCCATGAGTCACTTTCGGAGCATGAGTGATGAAGAATATATTACTTACTACTTAACTGTCACCCGCAAATTCGTGTGCGTGTATTTTGTATTTATTATGTAATTACACTTTACTGCAATAGCAAAAATAAGCCTATATCCTTCTCCAGGTCTCTGGCTACCTCTTTGTAAAATTTCATAACGATCGGTTCAGTATTTTAGCCGTGATGAGGTGAAATTAAATGAAACTAAACGAAACGAAACGAAGCGAAACAAAATGAAGCGAAACGAAACGAAACTAAACGAAATAAAATAAAATAAAATAAAATAAAATAAAATAAAATAAAATAAAATAAAATAAAATAAAATAAAATAAAATAAAATAAAATAAAATAAAATAAAATAAAATAAAATAAAATAAAATAAAATAAAATAAAATAAAATAAAATAAAATAAAATAAAATAAAATAAAATAAAATAAAATAAAATAAAATAAAATAAAATAAAATAAAATAAAATAAAATAAAATAAAATAAAATAAAATAAAATAAAATAAAATAAAATAAAATAAAATAAAATAAAATAAAATAAAATAATTTAAAATTAAATTAAATTAAATTAAATTAAATTAAATTAAATTAAATTAAATTAAATTAAATTAAATTAAATTAAATTAAATTAAATTAAATTAAATTAAATTAAATTAAATTAAATTAAATTAAATTAAATTAAATTAAATTAAATTAAATTATTAATTTTAGGATTTATCAATTCCTTTTACACGTCTTTTTAAACTAGATGGCGTTGGCAGAGACAGTATAACTTTCGCATTTATAATGGTGTTAATACTTACATTGCTTCCATAAATCTTGACTTCAAAATATCTCTCTAGCTTCCCATACAGGTTCTGCGGAGACCCTTTATATTTCAACGTTAATTCAGAAGACTGTCCTGACTCGAAGCAGTCAGTCTTGTTGCCCGAATAAGTCAGGGTTAGATGCCCTTCATAGGAGGCTGGGTGGATGGAGATATCTTGGTCAGAAGCCGCGTGACTGATGTCCTGTTCTCGGAGACAGATCTGCAAATAAAGGCAGTAATTTAAAGAGCTATTTGAAAGTGGTTTCTAAATTTCATGTCATCATGGCAGGTCAAAGATGGTGTAGCAATTAGTAGCTAACAGCGCCATCTATCGCAGTGAAGCGACAACATAAAACCTGAATCGCACTATGAGAGTTCACAAAAATTCTAACACATATACGAATGTCCGACATCAACCGTCGATCTTCGGTCCACCAGGCTTATATTGCCTGGTCAGAAGATCCTCCATTTTCAATGGAAGAACTCCATACCCTCGTTCCTCAAGAACGGTTTTGCTTGAAGAACTTCGTGCTCGTGTAATTATCAACAAACGGGTCAATCAAGCTACTCCTCTAATAAGCACAGTACCTGTCCAATCGATAATCATCCTGAGTTCGCTCCCTTGGTCAGACAAAATCTTCCGTACAGAGAGCTCAACGCCAAAAACAGTACAAAAATATCAAAAAAAATATCTTTCATCGGAACTTACTCTAAATAAATATTTGTATGATCTACAGATAGTTGTTTCGGGTCTGGTTGTGTGTGCATGTGACATGTACGTTTGTAAACTGTACACACGATACAGGAGAAATCCTAGTGTGGGCAAAAGAAAAAGAAAAAGAAACTATCTGTAGATCATACAAATAATAATTGTTCCCTATGGCAATCGAAACCGTGTTGTCGTTAATCAGAAACTTTCATTAGTGATCAGAAACTGATCAGATCAACTTCAGAAAATTTGAAATATTCTATACTCACTGTCCATTCTTTCCTGGGCACGTTATCAGCACTGGGCTGCAGCCCATGTATAGTCAGCTGCAAGTTAGCGTTCCCTCCAGTGTTCTCCATATTGGTGACTGCTTCCATTTCAAAGAATACTTTCTTAGGTTCTTCTTGACTGCAATGAAAATATATGTAGGACAGGGGATATTGAACACGGACCGATTATATAGGACACTGGATCTATACACACAACTGTTTATGTCGAAATTTTTGATTGGTAACACAAGATACTGGTCATTATCGGGTTATATACCTATGTATCTATTATGGAAAGGTGTCCATCTATAGATATACTTACTGATGGAATCTGGTCGGAACTAGAGAGAGAGTTGCTGATATGTAATTTCTTTATTAGTAAATATGATGATATGATTTTCGCAAGTTTGTTAACTGAACCCAGATGAGAGAACATAGAATATAGAATAGAATGTTCATTAGCAACGAGAACTGTACCACTATCACGAGTTTTCTTACTATTTACTATCAAAGTTAATTTTCATGATATCGATTATAGTTCTTAACTTGGTTACATTAGGGATTAGAGTCGCTTATGTGACATCTAGGCATACTAAAGTTTTGATTTAGTATTTACTAGCGATGTATAAGGTCAATGTGCAATTTATTAGTAACTGATAGCTGTGTACCTTTTTTCAAGTCTTTGAAGTTACTTACTCTACCGTCTATGTATATTTTAGAAACCGCTTTATTTGTGAAAACCAATTTACACTTATTTGTTAAACTATCAGATGTCAAAAAAACTCCTATGCGTGCTAAATATATCAATCTATTATGTCATACAAAATGTAAAACAGCTCTTATGTACAAAAGTTTTTTTGGCATCGCTCCAAGAATTTATAATAAAATACCTGATCAAATTAAAAATCTACCTGTCCATACATTTAAGAAAAGTTTACAAAACATTCTAACTGGTAAATGCTATTATACTGTAGACGAATTTCTAAATGAACAATTTTAATACATACATTGTACCTAAATGTTAACCTATCCTACTATTCGTATGTCCTGTCATAGACAAAACATAGCGTACTGTATACATATTTATAAGATCTGCATTTAATGTTTACCTATGTTTTACGAATAATAAATGATTTGATTTGATTTGATTTGATTTGATATATTATGGAGATGTCATGTTAGCGACTCTAATCCCTAATGTAACCAATTTAAGAACTAAAATCGCTTGCATGAAAATTTACATTTACTATGAAAGTAAATAGTAAAAAACTCATAATAGAGGTACTGTTACATTTTTCTTATATAATATGGGGGTCGCCGTAATCAGTATTTGTTGAATATAAATAAATAAAAATCAATTGTCACAAATGTATGATGGAGCATCACTTGAGAACGGCTCGACCGATTTGGCCTTTTTTTTTTTTTTTTGAGTTGTCTCTCGCAGTTAGCTCAGGGAGCTTTTACTGCTTAACCGGGCAAATGTCGAGACCAGAAGGGCCTCCAGCCGAGCAAATTAAATAAAACTAAGCAACACTGCTACGGGTGTCCCATAGTGGGACTCGAACCTCGGCTTAGGGCGTTGCTGGGGGGCAGACAAGAGAGGACTTGCTGGATCTGATTGTACCGATTTGGCCTTTTTTTTGTGTAAAAAAATTTAAAAATCAACCTATAATGTCGGTACTTTGAATGGTATTTTTGTATGAAAACCTCAATATTTTCTTCATTAGTAAATTTCATCCGTGCAAAATGATAACTGTGGCGAACAAACGGCTAACAACAGATATCGGTGGAAGACTCAGGGGGTGGCCTTTGAGAAACAATGGGAGACTCAGGCCTAAATATAATATAATTATATATAATAACTCAAAGGCTTAAAAAAAATACCTGAAATAATTCAGAAGTAGTGACAGATTAAACTTGGTCGTATCCTCGTTGATGCTGATCTGGTTCAGCTGGACCTTCAGGCTCAGAACATCGTTCTCCGTCTTCATGAGGTGCTGTGGAGGCAGGATCAGGCCACAGGACCCTGAGGGTGGGGAGGTGAAGAGGAGGATACTGTTCAGAATGATTAACGAAGGCTGGATTGATGTTAGGAAGCTGAAAACAGAAGAACATTTAGGTTTTTTTAGACGGTCTTTTCTCAGAGGTCTTCATAGCATCATACATTCCCCGAAGATTAGGCAGAGGTGATTGAATGAGAAGACAGTGGTGATGATATGCTAAGCTATGACTTTAAAAGAGTATCCATGGAGTTTCTTGCCGTTTCTTCTCCATAGGACCAACTTTTTGGAACCGTGCAACTAGAGTCCTTTAACGTTTCAAAAGTGCCTGTATTAGGTTTATTTGCTCAAAATAACAGATTTTTACTAAATGCATATGAAAGTATATACGGTACGTATGACAAAAAAAAAACAACTTTTAAATTTTTTTCAGTCTGTCAGTTTGTTCCGGCTTATCTCCAAAACGGCTAGACCTATTTTGACGGGATTTTCATTAGCAGATAGCTGATATTATAAGGAGTAATTTAGGCTACTTTTATTTTTAAAAAGAATTACGGTTTCACGGAAATAAATTCAAGCCAATGAAATTGTGAATAAAATCCGATTCAAATAGGGCAGTATTATAAATGGATTGTAGACTGATTTTTGACACGAAAAAATGCACGAGTTTATAATCCACGCGGGTGAAGCCGCGATTCTTCTCAGGGATAGTCATAGGAAATGTCGACGCCATCTAGTTTGAAAAAGACGTGTGAAAGTGATTGAAAAATCCTAATTGGATAAATAAATCATTTAATTTCAATTTCATTTCATTTCATCGAAAGCTAGTGTACGTAATAAATCAAAATTTCAGCGAAACTTCTGGAAAACCACTGAACGGTTTTGCACCATAATACTTACTCGTAATGATTATTCTTGGATGTAAACAGCTTGTCTAGAACTTCAGCTCCTGTCATGGGTTTCTCGCAGTCAAAGAACACGCTCTTGTTGTCAAGATTCTGAAACAATTATAATATTACTTAATTAAATGTTGTGGGCAATTTTGCCGTTAATTATATTATTAATAATTATCTAGATTATAGATAATCTTTTTTATACACACTATACACTGTAAATGTGAGTGAAATGTAGGACTACTCTTAAATACACTAATTCTCACGATGACTGATCCATGCTTGCCCTCTGTTGCGATAGGTCAGCTCAAATAATTACGGCACTTTCTTTAAAAGGCCACAAAACAAAAAATCATTTTTGGATCAAAAATCGAATACTTAAATACCCTTCTTTAGTATGCCCAATATTTTATCAGTCAACATCAATAAGATGTATACACTGAGTTAAATTCAAAAGCGATTTTTAGAGGAAATAGTGATTTAAATCTTGACCAATTTTACACATAGTATCTGCGGATATATAAAAATACATAGTCATTAAAATTTTATGATATTAACCAATCATTTTCCAAGAATAATCGTTTGAATTTCGCTACCTGTATACATATTTTTGATGCTGACTGTACACTTGATAATAATATGGCCTGTAATCTTACCGTTGAGCTGTTCTCTCCAGCTGTAACTGTGGAAGTAGACTTCAAAGTAGAGGTCTCCACAGCGATTTGTGCGCGGGAGTGCATTGCTACACCACCCTGCTGCGCGCCAGGATTCGGCCAAGTTAATCTAGAAAAAAATATTTCATCCTTCACATATAAGTCTGGCTTAAAAAGAGTAACCATGGAGTTTCTTGCCCGTTCTCCATTGGAAATCAACACTTTGGAACGTGGCAACTAGAGTCTGACTAATCATAAGTGCCTGTAAATGGTTTACATGAATAAAAATATATTTGAATTTGAACAAATTCATCAAGCCATCTCCAGGGCCTTCCGCTTCCCCGTGTCCTGCAATTTCAGACCCACTTTGTGGTTATTTTTACCCATAGCTCCTCCAGAATATGACCTGCCCAGTTCCATTTTAAGTTGGTAGCTAACCCCTAATGTACTATATTCCATGGTATGTATACTTACTCCAAAGACTGGTCAGTATACGAAAACGAGACATTGAACTTCATCGGCAAATGAGCAACCAATGATTGCTGGATTCTGGCTGAGTGTAGTGACTGTACCAGCGGCCCGTCAGTGGAAAGCGTTGTGACTGAAGTGCCTTGGTACCTGCAAGAAGAATGATGATTTTTAAAGGTTTATGGAAATCACGAGGAAATCGCTCATGCTAGTGGAAAGATTAGCCAATCAGCAATGGTGTTATCGAGACTGCCCGGGGTGACAGACGATCTCCTTCCAACCCTTGCAACCTCCGCTTACGACGGCGAGCAGGGATCGAACATGCGATCTTCTGGTCCAGTACACCAGCCTCTCTAGCCTCTGAGCCACTGCATTCTCTGCCTATTGTGCTGAATCTTTCTTCCTAATTTATTTTACTGATTCCCGAGTCAGGCAAAGTAATTTTGGGTTATTCTGTATGGAAATTTTAAATAGCTAGTAATTCTAGTTCCCGGCGATTTCACTGAGATATTGTTTAGTGGGTAAGTATGTATGTAAAATGTATGTGTTAATGTTTAGTGGGTAAGTTTAAATGTGTTATTGTTTAGTGAGTTAATTATGTATGTAAAATGTATGTGTTATTGTTTAGTGAGTAAGTATGTGTGTAAAATGTATGTGTTAATGTTTAGTGGGTAAGTATGTATGTGTTATTGTTTAGTGAGTTAATTATGTATGTAAAATGTATGTGTTATTGTTTAGTGGGTAAGTATGTATGTAAAATGTATGTGTTATTGTTTAGTGGGTAAGTATGTATGTAAAATGTATGTGTTAATGTTTAGTGAGTAAGTATGTATGTAAAATGTATGTGTTAATGTTTAGTGAGTAAATATGTATGTAAAATGTATGTGTTAATGTTTAGTGGGTAAGTATGTATGTGTTATTGTTTAGTGAGTTAATTATGTATGTAAAATGTATGTGTTATTGTTAAGTGGGTAAGTATGTATGTAGGGTAAGTCGGTGATTATTTTTACCTGATGTGCAGATCATCTTTCCATGTTTGATCCTGATTAGATGGCGCGGTAAGGTTGCCTCTGATAGATGTAAAGGATAGGATGGTGGACTGCAGACGAATGGGAGTTCCTGGAGACAAAACAGACAAATTTTAATCTTAACATAACATATCATCACGCTTGTATTGCCTTAAGAGTTAGGCAGAGGTGTATTATTGTTATTGAGTACGGTTGGCGCAGTGGCGATTAGCTTTCTGCGTGTTGCAAGTTTGTATCCCCCACGGAACGAATATTTGTATGATCTACAGATAGTTGTTTGTATGTAGCAATCAGTTTGCGACAGGCATAGAACGCGCGATAGCTACTGTCAAACGTCATTTTTATGTCATATATTGACTGAAAACAGTGAGGCTGCTGTTGCGTGGCTATCGCGTTGCTGTCGCTATTTTTATGTAATTAGGCTGCGGGTTTGACTGTATATACATGTGACATATTTGTAAACTGTACCCACGATACAGAAGAAATCTTAACGTGTTAATTTTTTTAAATCCACTTTTATTTTTAATTCGCAAATTAATAAAGCAAGTAATAATCAAATTCTGATCCGCACATGAGATACATATAGAAACACGTGAGAATTTTCCTTGTTTTTAGGAAAACCTCACCCTGTGTCGATCAAAAACTAAACTAAAGCCTTCTTCTGCCGTGTCAGCACGAGCTATCACATGGGCATCGCTCATGCTAGTGTAAAGATTATCCAGTCAGCAATGGTGATATCCAGGCTGACTGCCTAGAGTGTCAGACGATTTCACTCTCGTCACACGTGGAGACTCGTGCAAAAATTAAACTCACCCATCTCGCTTGGTATATTGACATCAGTTTGGAAGGGATAGTAGACGATCTGCTGGTTTATATGACTTCCAAATCGAAGAAAATCTTCTATATACGCCACTGGAACAAAAAATAATATGTAACAATTAATATCTTATTTAATGTCATGTATTTGTAATACATCATCTGGCTGCCTTTTCCCAACTACATTGGGGTCGGCTTCCAATCTAACCGGTTGCAGCTGAATATCAGTATTTAAACGGAGCGACTGCCGTCTGACCTCCGCCACCCAGTAACTGGGAGACACTGATACTCTAAAGTTAGACTGTTTTATATCAGAGAAACCTATCTCCTTCTCCAGGTCCCAGGCCACCTCTTTGTAAAATTTCACAACGAACGGTTCAGTGGTTTAGTCGTGATGAGGTAACAAACAGACAGAGTTACTTTTGCATTTATAATAGTTAATATAATACTAGCTTCCACCCGCAGCTTTACCCGCGTGGTTTACGAACCCGTGCATTTTTTTCGGTTCAAAAACAGCCTAAAACATTCTTCAATAAATAGCCTAGATGCCAAAAATCATGTCGATCCCTTGTTCTGTGAAAAACAAAAACAGATCTATCCCACGGGAATCGTACCTTTTTCTTGAATAACTACAAACCATCTCTGTGCCAAATTTCATCCAGATCCGTTCTGCCGTTCTGGCGTAATTGAGTAACAAATATCCGTATATCCAAACTTTCGCATCCTATACTACTAATCATACTTCCTACTAATATTATAAATGTGAAGGTTTGTGAGGATGGATGGATGGATGGATTGGTGGATGGATGGATCTTTGTTACTCTTTCACGCCAGAACGGCGGAACGGCAGCCTGATTACCGATGTAGCGACAGGCGTAGATCGCGCGATAGCTTCCGTCAAACGTCATTTTTGTGTCATATAATGTATTGGCTGAAAGTGAGATCGCTGTCGCGTGGCTGTCGCGTTGCTGTCGCTTTTTTACGTAATTAGGCTGCCGATCTGGATGAAATTTGGCACAGAGATAGATTATAGGCTGGAATAGCACATGAGCTACTTTTTATCCCGGGAAAATTTAGGGGTTCGTAAACCACGCGGGCGAAGCTGCGGGCGGAAGCTAGTTTATAATAATAGTAAGATTAAGTACTTGATACTCACAATCCTCACCACTGCCACTTTCAAACCTGGACTGGTTCATGTGCGTTGCGAAGACTGTCTTGTCATGTATTTTGATGACCACATCGATATGAACCTGGTGGGAAAGAGACAACAGTATATTCAACCTACAACCGCCTGAATCAGAAAGCCGAGGGCAAAGAAAAGGTGAAAACGCGCGCATATTTTTGAAGTTATACTTCTTTTGGCGCGCTTGATGAGAGTGAATTCTTACGATGCGCGCGCACACTGACAGATGAAAGCGACACCATGAAGTTGGCTGGTAAATGTGTCTTAAATTTTCTTGGGAATTGATAGCTATATTCAAGGTAGTTATTGAAATATTTGTGCATCTGTAACACGTGTTTCATATCAGTGGAATTAAAAAATAAATAATAAGTATAACTTCTTACGTTCGTTCATAATTTACATAAATTTCAGGCCTCAACATAACATAGCATCACGCCTGTACTCCCCGAAGGGGTAGGCAGAGGTGTACTATTCTACACCCACATTTCGCTGATGCCGTCATTGAGTTTCATGTAATAGGGGGCAAGCTTATTGCGACCGGGCACAGTTCCAGACTCTGTGCTTCTACTGAGAATTCCATACAGAAAAACCGAATAACACTTTGCCCGACTCAAGAATTAAACCCAGGACTTCACGCTCAGCAGTCACGCTTGCAACCACGCGACCAATGAGACAATCAAATATTAAAAAAATGGTTACCTTCTCCGGCACTTTCACAGCCCACGCCTTCATCTTCCTAAGGACTTCAATCAGATCATCCACCTTCAGACTCTTGGGGTTGAAGTGATTCAGCTTCTTGAAGACGCTGGTGGCTACTCCTTGCATTACTAAGTAGACCTGGAAGGACCGTAAATTGGAGTATTTGACCAAGAATCAGAAGACGGAGAAAGGTTTTTGCGGATTGCGAACAACCTGGGCAGTCAGCTTCGATAGCACCATTGCTGACTGGCTAATCTTTTCACTAGCATGAGATAACTGGTGCTGATGCCACAGAAGATGAAGAAGAATTAATTAAATATGCCGGCGGCCATTTTGATTAAAGTAACAAAATAATTGGGTTCAAAAATTTCCCTCACATAACGATGAGGGACCAATCTATATAAATAAACATAAATTTCCAGATGTATAAAAGATTATCACTTGAGAACGGCTCGACCGATATGGCTTGGTTTTTTTTTTTCAAAGAACAAGGTTTTTATTGAAGAATTTTTTTGAAAAATCCACCTTAATATTCGAAAATCTAGATGCCATTTTTGTATGAAATTTCTCATTTTCATCATGAGTAAATCGCATCCGTGCGAACCGGGGCCGGTCGCTATTACATTTATAAGTATGAAATGTTAAACAATCTGAATTTAAAAGAGTAACCATGGAGTTTCTTGCCCGTTCTTCTCCATAGGAAAACAACACTTCGGAACGTGGCAACTAGAGTCTGACTATACATAAGCCTTTAACTGGTCTACATGAATAAATATAACATAGCATCACGCCTTTACCCTCGAAGGGTTAGACAGAGGTGTACTATTGAACACCCACATATCTCCGTTGCTGTTATTGAGTCCCATATTATAGAGGGCGAAGCCATTGCCATCTACCGGATACAACCAAACTCCGTGCTGCTACTGAGAATTTCCATACAGAAAAACCCAATAACATTTTACCTAACCCTGAACTCGAACCCAGGACCTCACACTCAGCAAGTTATTTACATACATCAGCTTTAAAGGGTCTTCTTCCACCAGTACACAGTTTTGCTCCCACGAAGGTCGGCAGCACACCCTCGGAGTCTCCCACACTGAAGACCTGAAGAGAAGCAGCGCTGTCTTCCTCCTGGGCGCTGATGATGTAGTTGTTGGTTGCCCAGTACAGAGGGTCTGGGTTTGAAACCTGGTTCACGACGAAGGGGACGTAGAAAGAGCTGTGGGTGAAAAGGATATTATGATACCATAGCATCACGCTTGTATTCCCCGAAGGGTTGAGCAGAGGGTTAAGAGGTATATTTGTACACCAAATGCCGATGCCGTTTTTGAGTCCCATATACCAGCGAACCTATATTCATCTACCTACAATTCCAAACTTAAGGCAGCTATCGATTCCATACAGAAAACTCGATAACACTTTGCCTGACCCAGCAATCGAACCCAGGACCTCACGCTCAGAAGTCATGCTTACGAAAAATAGACCAAAGTGACAGTTTCATAAAATCAAATCATAAATACTTGTTGTATGTACCTAAGGACCACAATATTGGGTAAAAGGACACATATTCCGAAATAATTTCATGACTTGTATGAAAAACTAATTTCGAGTTTTAGTAAGCAATTTTGTTTTCATATTTTATAGATGTATGGGTCTATTCAAATTCCTGCAGACTGGAGTCTAATATTTCAAAACATTATGTATTTTTTTCTGGGATTAGTCCTGTATCGTGGGTACAGTTTACAATAAAAATAGCTAATTACTATCCCACTGCTAGGCAAGGGCCTCTTCTCAGATTGAGAAGGGTAAGGCCTTAGTCCACCACGCTGGCTTAATGCGGGTTGGCGGACTACACACACCATCAAGAACTTTAAGGAGTCCTCTCAGGTGTGCAGGTTTCTTCACGATGTTATCCTTCACCGTTAACGCAAATGATAATCAAATTCTGATCCTCACATGATTCCGAAAAGTCAAAGGTGCGGGCCGGGTTTGAACTCCGACCCTCTTACATGGAAGGCAAGCATTCAACCACTAGGCTGCTTTCCTTACTTTTTAAATCCTTATAACTTTTCTTTTTATCTTTTTTAAAAAAACGTTGCCCCACACTAGGATTTCTCCTGTGTCGGGTACAGTTTACAAATATACATGTCACATACACACACAACCAGACCCGAAACAACTATCTGTAGATCATACAAATATTTGTTCCGTGTGGGAATCGAACCTGCGACACAAAGCGCAGAAAGCTAATCGCTTAACCGTGTCGTCAAATATGTATGAACTAGCTTCCACCCGCGGCTTCGCCCGCCTGGTTTTGCGAACCCGTACATTTTTCCGGGATAAAAACTAGCCTATGTGCTATTCGAGACTATAATCTATCTATCTATCTATCTAATCTGTGTCAAATTTCATCCAGATCCTTTTAGTAGTTTTTTTGAAAGAGTAACAAACATCCATCCATCCTAACAAACTTTCACATTTATAATATTAGTAGGATTTGATGATGATGAAAAAATACTCACGTAACTCTATATCCCGAAAAATGCTTGTTGGCCTCAAGATTCTTCATGGTGGCAAACCAGAACCGCTTGAGCTGGCTATTGTCACAGCTCCTTATGTAATTGTGGACGAACATGAAATCAGATTCTCTTACATTTGAAGAGCTTAAGAATGTATGTAATGCGACAATCCTTAATTGAATGTGTTCGGTATCATTCGTTATTATGGGGAGAGTGGTTTCTAAGATCTGAAAAAGAAGGAATGATTAATGATATTAATATTACACCTTTTTTCCCAGAAGGGCAAGGGTCTCTTCTCAGAATGAGAAGGGTTAGGCTTTAGTCCACCGCGCTGGCCCGGTGCGGGTTGGCGGACTACACACACCATCAAGAACTTTATGGAGCCCTCTCGGGTGTGCAGGTTTCCTCACGATGTTTTTGTTCACCGTTAACGTAGGTGATAATCAAATTCTGATCCGCACATGATTCCGAAAAGTCAGAGGTTCGAGCCGGGTTTTGAACTCAGACCCTGCATGGAAGGCAAGCGTTCAACCGCTAGGCTATCACTGCTTCACTGTTAGGCAGATAGGCACATTTATTGAGTCCTACGTCATAGGGGGCGAGTTGCCATCTACCGGGAGCAGACCAAAACTCCATGTACTGGGAATTTCTATACAGAAAAACCCAATAACACTGCTTGGCCACAATCTACCTCATTGGTCTACTGGTAGCAACCGCGACTACTGAGCATAAGGACCTGGGTTCGATTTCCGGCTCGGATAAAGTGTTTTTGAGTTTTTTCGTATGAAGATTCTCAGTAGCAGCACGAAGTCTGGAATTGTGGCCGGTAGATGATGGCAGGCTCGTCCCCTATTACATGGGGTTCAATAACGTCGTCGGTGAAATGTGGGTGTACAATAGTACACCTCGGCCTAACCCTTCGGGGAGTACAGGCGTGATGCCATGTTATGACTACAATCTTACCCAGAAATTTTACTAGACCAGGCATCTTTGTAATAAATTCACACACAATTCTGAAAAGTCAGAGGTTCGGGCCGAGTTTGAATTCAGACCCTCCTGCATGGAAGGCAAGCGTTGACCTGCTAGGCTATCATTACTAGCAAAGGTAATAATAATATCCTCCTGGCCGATTTCGGTTACGGCGGCCAATCTCACCGGAGATTAGCCAGCTACGCAGGAGATATTATAGAGCTCAAGTGTGTGCGCAAACACAGGTGCTCTCTCTTTTCCTTCACTCTCATAGTCAGATGGGACAACTAGCAAAGGTATGAAATTCATGGAGCCTCAAACTATACTCATATTTACCACATAAGGATCCTCAATCTTCGGATTACCAGCCAGGGCTGCCCACAGCCTCTCGTGGCGATCTCGTGTCGTGTCTGTGTGTATTATACGCGTGTAAGACTCTGCTGAATATCCTATATTGCATAACCCTTGAAGCCAAATCATCCTGTCAAGATATTGGGGACAATCTGGAAGAAAAAACATAAAAGCATCAAGCATGTTTTTTTTTTTTTTGACTATTGTTTTTCTCTCTCGCAGTTCGCTCAGGCAGCTTTCACTGCTTAACCGGGCTGATGGCGAGACTAGAAGGGCCTCCAGCCGAACAAATTAAATAATATTAAGCAACACTGCTAAGAGCGTCCCATAGTGGAACTCGAACCTCGGCTTAGGGCGTTGCTGGAGGACAGACAAGAGGACTTGCTGGATCTGATTGTGATTATTAAGGGACATTTAATTTATTACTACTGGCTCAGCGCTGGATGGCTCGAGCAAGGGTCGGGGTGAAGAGTGAGCATCACGCCTATATTCTCCGAAGATAGATAAAATAGTTTTTATTTCAAATAAACCTAATACAGGCACTTATGAAACGTTATAGGACTCTAGTTGCACGGTTCCAAAAAGTTGGTCCTATGGAGAAGAACCGGCAAGAAACTCCATGGATACTCTTTTAAAGTCTCAAGTAAGATCATTGCTCGTAATTCTGTCTTGGGTTCGATTTGGTTGAGTAAAGTCGTGTTAAATTCTGTGTCGTTGTAAAATTCTATTTTAGTTTGGAAATATGCTTTATAGATAGCAACAGTGGTGATCTTATTTAGATGGGACTTAATAACAGCATCAGCGAAATGTGGATGCACAATAGTACATCTCTGCCTAACCCTTTGTGATATAGGCGTGATGCTAAGAATTCAATCATTACCCTTTTTGCTGTCGAGTAAAAATAACATAGCTCCATCTATAACTTTCACATCAAAATGATGATTTTTTTGCGAAGTAGCCAGAACAAAGTTGTGCGTCCTTTTTTTACTTTTTCGAAAGTATAAAGTCAGCCAAACGAAAGAAAAACCAATAAGACTTGTAAATCCTCGAACTGTTTGAGAAAACTTTGTGACTATAGACATGTTTCAAAAGGTTTTTCCTTATCTAAATTGTAAACAAAACATGTTTTATATCACTCTGTATTCGCCGAAGTGTTACGCAGATGTTCAATTCAATTCAAATATATTTTTATTCATGTAAACCATTTACAGGCACTTATGAATAGTCAGGCTCTAGTTGCCACGTTCCAAAGTGTTGATTTCCGATGGAGAAGAACGGACAAGAAACTCCATGGTTACTCTTTTTAACTCGGAATTAAATATACAATATTAATTTATACATTGATCTCGAACAACAATTATATGACACAAAAATGACGTTTGACAGAAGCTATCACGCGATCTACGCCTGTCGCAAACTGATTGCTACATCGGTAATTAGGCTGCCTGAAATCGAACCAAAACCTCACGTTCAGTAGACACGCTTGCCACCACTAGACCAAAGAGACAGTCTTATAAAAAATAGATATACTTACCGCTGTACATTCTGAAGTATTTGACGACAATATTATCAAAATAATCCTGTTTAACATGTGAAGTTTCCATCGTTTTATGGAGCAGAGTTGCGAAGCTCAGGATGCCGGCGTGACGGATGTCGTGAGGGAAGTCCAGGCCCAGCTTGCTGAGGGCCTCCAACTCCTCGAGCAGGGCCTGGTTCGGAGCAGCCACGTTGAACGGCAGCTTCCTGATTAAGGAAAGGAGGGCTGCGTCTTCCACCTTCTCCTACAATTAAGAAAACAAGAGCATTGAAAGTCATCTGCATCTGCATGCAGTATTTGCCCAAGAATGTTGGGTATTCCACCACGAAGCGCCTACCATCTTGTTTGATTTCAGATTCCAAATTCTGTTCAAAGGTTTTTAGTGAGGGGCTCGAAGCTATATAGTTACCGTGCAGATCGATCGATCTGCGAGGTTAAGTAGCGCTTGCTATGGTCAGTCCTTGGATGGGTGACCATTTTTCAACTAACGAGACCACTCCGTGCCTCGGAAAGCACGATAAGCAGTTTGTCTCGGGTGTCATATGAACCGATGACAGGCGTTACCGGTATCAGCTGCCCAAAGTCTGACAAGGTGTCATGATTTGGGGATTAGTTCTTGCCCAAAACTGCTATCTAAAAAAGTAATAATAATAATGTCCTTCTGACCGAATTTCGGTCACGGCGGCCAATCTCACCGGAGATCAACTACGCAGGAGATATTATAGAGCTCAAGTGTGTGCGCAAATACAGGTGCTCTCTCTGTTCCTTCACTCTCATAGCCCGATGGGACGGCAATCCGACACGACCGGAGAGAGATCAGGCGCAGGACCAACGGCTTTACCCGCTTTCTGAGGCACGGTGTGTATTCACATACACAAAGATCCAGACCCGAAACAACTATCTGTAGATCCTACAAATATTTGTTCCGTGCGCGAATCCCGCGACACATAGCGGAACAGTCGATCTCTCAACCACTGCACCAACCATCAAGAGTAAAGTCGTGTCAAAATCATTAAGCTTAAGATATGAGAAGAATACCTTTTCCTCCAAAACTAGGTACTTGATAAACCTCACACAAGCATCGCTCCGGGCATGAGGCATCACTTCTATGAAAATATTCCTGGCCGTCTCCAGCTCATAGCTGGTACCAAGGACCAGGTCATCAAACAGCCTTATTAGGGTCTCGTAGTTCAATCTTGAAATCGTACTGAAAATTGATGTGTAAAATATATATGTATTACTAGCTTCCTCCCGCGGCTTCGCCCGTGTGGTTTACGAACCCATACATTTTTCCGAGATAAAAAGTAAGCCTATGTGCTAATCCAGACTATAATCTATCTCTGTGCCAAATTTCATCCAGATTCTTTTAGCCGTTCTGGCGTGATTGAGTAACAAATATCCATCCATCCATCCATCCTCACAAACTTTCACATTTATAATACTAGCTTCCGCCCGCGGCTTCGCCCGCGTGGTTTACGAACCCGTACATTTTTCCGGGATCATTACTTGGCCCTGTAGTTCGTCATCAGCCAGAAGACGTCCAGTGCTGAACGAAAGCCTCCCCCAAGGGAGCCAGGGAGGTTTGCCATAATCCCCACGCTTGGCGGCGGCCCTGTAGTTGTTATCTACTATTCCGTGTATATTGACCCGGGTACGTCTTAAAACTGCGGCCAGACACCTGCGGAGGGCAGCAGCGTCCTCTCACTAATCGGTGAGCCACTGCGATCCCCAAGCCGCCTGCCAAGCGTGGGGATTATGGCAAACCCCCCCACTTGGGGAGGCCTTCGTTCAGCAGTGGACGTCTTCTGGCTGATGATGATGATGATGATGATATATATATATATATGTTTAAGTAGTATTACATGTATATTTATTTCATTGAGATATTTGTTTATATAAATCTTTATTTATGAGTTAATATTCGTACACCGACCATTACCCTCTATATTTTCTTCCATGATTCTTTCCATGCACTGGTTGTCTGGAAGAAATTGCTTCTAGCGATAAGACCGCCATTTGTACCCTATGTGTAAAATGTATTTTCGCTTCGTTCTTTTTCCTTTGGTGTACAATAAAGAATACTCTATCTATCTATCTAAATAGTGGGTCCCGACTTCAATGAAGTATTTGCTACCAGTAAAGTCAATTTCCTTGTAGGTACTTACTTCAAAAGCTCTATAAAATCAAGACTGTGTATAAGGGAACCATTTCTGACTATATTGTCTGCGTCGATGCCTTTCCTGGCAATTTTGAGGAGTAACTGAAACAAAAGCATTATTAATATAGCATTAGTGGCGGACTAACAGGGGAGTGGAAGGGGCGGCCCGTCCCGGGCATCTGGTCCTGGGGGGCCTCCAAACGCCTCTATGTTCCCTTGATCAAATCCTAAATAAGGCTTTAAAAATATGCTTAGTACCTATCTAAGAGGTTTTATTATCCTCATCCATATTCATATTATATGTTTCTTTATTTAAGTCGATTTTAAATTTGACTTGCAAGATTTTAACTAAATAAACTTCAACTTCTTAAACTAGGGGCCTCATTCAGCTTTGCACCCCGGGCCTCTGACGGGCTTAGTCCGCCACTGTATTGCATCACGCCTATAATCCGCCTTACACCGGCTAGGCAGAAATGAATTATTCTACACCCACATTTCACCGATGCCATATTAAGTCACATGTAATAGGGGGCAAACCTATTGCCTTCCACCAGGCACAGTTCCAGACTCCGTACTGCTACTGAGAATTTGCATACAGAAAAACCCAATAACACTTTGCCCGCTCCGGGAATCGGACCAAGGACCACACACCTATTAGACTGAGACAGACTTAATAACAGCATCCGCGCAATCCACCTAATTCTTCGAAGAATACCAACGTTTACGCTAAATGACTTTAACAAACCTCATATGTAGTGTTCTTCAAGTATCCTTGCGTAACATTCCTGATGCCATTGGAAGGATCTCTAAAGTCACTGGCCACATATTGTATGGTAGTCTGAAAGAGGTTCATCTTCTCCACACCCTTGGCAGCCGTGTCGTGGTCGTAGGATAATGAGAGGCTGGAAATTTAATAGAAACTTTAGGTGTGGAGGCTCTATTAAGAATCTGTTATTTTCCTGCGGTAAAATGGAGCCTATATTTTAAGTTAGACCTCTAGCAATACATCAGTAAAAACTGCATTCGATTCCATGCAGTCGTTTTTGCGTGATACGTGTACAAACATACAGACAGATAGACAGACAAAAATTCTAAAAACTGTTGTTTTGGCTTCTGTTGGTCTAATAAAGACCCCCCATATTAGTTGTTCTCCAATATCTATAATGTACAGACATCGGCCTGTTATAATTTTATTATATATATGTATAGATAACAGGGTTGCTGGGGAGTTTGTTGGGTCATTTCTTCCCCCCAAGGCAAAACATAGGAAGCGGTCAAGAGCGGTTCTGTTCGTAATAATAGGCTGAACATACTTACTCAGTATTTACAGCCAAAATATGCTCATGCGTCTTATATTGGTAACTGGCCCTCAACTCCACGGAGCTCAAGCCTTTGTAATCATCTACTTCATAAGTCCTCTCTGCTGAGGACACAGAATCTATCTGAAAAGAAAAAAAATAACGGATGACGTTTTTGCACTTGGTAAAATAATATGGCGTATTCTGTAAGTGGATTAAAAGCTACTATGCACAATAGTATTTAATTTTTTCACAAAATTGCATAAGAGTATTTAATTTGTTCACATAATTGCACAAGAGTATTTAATTTGTTGACAAAATTGCACAAGAGTATTTAATATGTTTACAAAATTGTACGTATAATAGAACAGAATTGTTTTTATTTCAAATAAACCCAATACTGACTTTTAAAACGTTCCAGGACTCTAGTTGTACTGTTCCAGAAAGTTAGTCCTATGGAGTAGAACTCCATGGATACTCTTTTAAAGTCTCTTTTAACAATTTTATTATGTACATAATGTGGGAAAAGTATGAGAGAACAATGTAGGTTTTGTCAAATTATATAATACTAAATGCAACTTTAACATAAAGTATGTTGATAAAAATAAAATTAAAGAATACCCTGTGTTGGATTAAGCAAGCGCGGGGCCTGTAGCAATTTCTATCGAGAGGCCATGATCTGCTATGGGCTCTTAAGTATAAAGTGACTTTTTGTAGAACTTGTGCGTTTACCGTATGAAATTCTGTTTTATTTTCGCCAAGAAAATAATCAGTTACCGATTGTCTGACGTGGATTGTCTTAGTCGGAAAACAGGTGTAACGTTTCACGTATTTTTGACATCAAATAAATTCAATATACCACGTCTTAATACGAGTAAATTTCACTCAAAAAATTACACTCAGCGGAGGTGAAAAGAGCCCCCTTTTGCGCGGGGCCCGTAGCAATTGCTGCTCTTCCTACGTGGTTAAACCGGGACTGAGAGTACCCCTACGCTGTACTCATATTTACAATTAGTACCCAAGTTACTATACCATAGGTCTGATATAGTAAACTCAAACTCAAAGTAAGATAGTAAGAGGTAGGTATATTATTATTTTTTCCATCATCATCATCATCATCAGCCAGAAGACGTCCACTGCTGAACGAAGGCCTCCCCCAAGGGGGGGTTTGCCATAATCCCCACGCTTGGCAGGCGGCTTGGGGATCGCAGTGGCTCACCGATTAGTGAGAGGACGTTTTTACGTTTAGAGGACTTTTTTTCCATAATGAACACCAATCTTAACATCAAAACTTCTACTTGATTCAACCCCTTCTCTCCTCGTGAATGGGGATTCGTTCGGGGAATTAGTGGAGCCCTGCATCCTATTTACCGATGTAGCGACAGCCGTAGATCGCGCGATAACTTCTGTCAAACGTCATTTTTGTGACATATAATGTATTGGCTGACAGTGAGATTACCGTCGCGTGGCTATCGCGTTGCTGCCGCTTTTAACGTAATTAGGCTGCGAGTCTCCGTTCTGATTAAACTATAAAGCTACTCCTGGTGATGACGAAATGATGCTGATCACAAAAATACTTACAACAACTCTTCCAGAATATTCCGAAGACCACGGAACGGAGGACCAACTGTTCCTGCTCCTCGCAGTCGGGACCTTGAGGCTGGTGTACTTCTTGATCAGGTTCCCTTTGGATAAGTAGATCATCGCGCATATGTCGTCCAGACATGGCTAGAAAAGAAAGAGGAATTAAGTTAGTGGTTGGCGCTGTTGTGGAGCGATTGATTGCTGTGCTACTTGTCGCCGGTTCCATTCCCGTACGGAACAAATATCTGTATGAACTACAGATAGTTGTTCCGGGTCTGAGTGTTTGTGCATGTGAATATTTGTGTTTGTAAGCGCACGACACAGGAGTACTCGTATTTCCTTGTGTGGGGCAAACATTTTTTTTTAGAAAGAAAGTCTATTTTATTAATTCATCATTCGCCTAGCCTTTTCCCAACTACATTGGGGTCGTCATGAATGGCCGTGACGACATCGTCGTGACCAACTGCTCTCTGAAGCACAAAGCGGTCTCGATGCGTGAAAAATTATTATGACCCATCTAAAGATTGGCTGTGGCAAGCGCTGCTTAACCTTGCACATCGAGCAGTCTGCGCGGTAGCTACGAGCACTACGATTCATCACTCAATACATTACTTATTAATTTAAATGATACACAATGTAAGAACTAGATCGCGATACATTAATCAATATTAACCGTAATTGTAAAAATATATACAAATACTAACCTCATTAACAGAATATGTCCCGCTCCTCTTCGTCAGTTGAAAGTTTATGGATATAGCTCTTTTTAGGTTCACAGACCACGCTGGTTCTTGGCCTACGTATATGGACTTTATGTAGCCATTGTCCTGAAAAAAAAAGCAATAAATATAAAAAAAAAACATATTACATCACGCCTGTATTCCCCGAAGGGTCAGACAGATGTGTACACCCACATATCACCGATGCTGTTACTAATCTGACTGTATTGGCTTGAAAATTTTTTATTTCCTCTTTTTTAATTAATAGGGGGTTTTTATCCAAATGGATACGCCAACCCCATGCACCTTATGCATTATTACGCAAACCTTAAATAGTCACTATTCGATGTAGGAATGATTTATGGAAGGGAATTATTGGTTAGATTACCTTTTTTTTTTGTTTTGCGTGGTGAGAACCCATCATGGGCTATCCTCCGCCTGGGGGAGCGGAGGGGTGTGCCGGACTCCTACCGGCTAAACTCAGCACGGTGGTCCGCCTCGACACCATATGGTGGGCTTCGGGAACTCTTAGAAGACCGCACCGAAGCCCATCACGGTGTCACGCCAAACGGCACTTCCCGGAGGGGGTGACTGTAAAGAGGCCACCCCCTCGTGTACGTCCCGGGGGAGACTGTACAGAGGTCCCCCCGTTACCCTCGCTGGGTGCTGTGTGCACGGACCACACCGTGTCGCCGTCTTCTCGGGGGTCGCTAAGTGAGAGCGCCCAGAGTCCCCACTCTACGCGCTCACGACCCCTAAGGCCCCCCGCCAAGGTGTGTTAGGCGGGGGGGTAGATTTTGATTACCTACCCGTGGCTTGAAGATGATGATTGCTACATACCTGATACTCCAGCTCCCAAGGTTCCTTCAAGAATTTATCGTCCGCAGTTTCGAGATCACGAACAGCACCATATTTTGTACAGCACACAGTTTTCTGAAAAGAAATATGGTATTAAAGGTCAGCCCATCATCTGCCTGCCTTTGCCAAACTACATTGTGGTCGGTTCCCAGTCTAACCAGATGCAGCTGAATATCAGTATTGTACAACGTGACTGCCATCTGACCTCCGACACACAATTACTGGCAGACACTGTACCGCTATCACGAGTTTTCTTACTATTTACTATCATAGTAAAGTAAATTTTCATGATAGCTATTTTAGTTCTTAAGTTGGTTACATTAGGGATTACAGTCGCTAATGTGACATCTCGTCATAGTAAAGTTTTGATTTACTATTTACTATATTATACAGATGTCACATTAGCGACTCTAATCCCTAATGTAACCAAGTTAAGAACTAAAATCGCTTGCATGAAAATTTACATTTACTATGAAAGGAAATAGTAAAAAATCGTAATAGAGGTACTGATACTCTAAGGTTAGACTGGTTGCCTATTTTTGAGGTTGCTGACACCCGTAACGACTGTCATAGGTATTTTTATGACAACCGGATCTACCTTAGAGAGTTCTAGATATTTGAAAAACTATCACCCATCCAAGGATTGACCGCAGCATGCGCTACTTAACCTTGCAGATTGACTGATCTGCGCGGTAGTTATATAGCTATGTTACCAGCTCCAATCTATTACAAGGGATCGATTTTGTAAAGAGTTATTCAACTTTTATACAAGATGGCGCTTTAGTCACCTGCATTACTTCATTGGGGTGGTATACATCTCAATAAAAAATTATATAACATAACTTGGCATCACGCATGTATTCCCCGAAGAATTAGGGCAGAGGTGTACTATTGTACACCCACATTTCGCTGATGCTGTTATTGAGTCCCATGTAATAGGAAGCGAGCCTATTGCCATCCACCGGATACAGTACTAGACTCCGTGTTGCTACTGAGAGCTATCCCATACAAAAATCCCAATAACACTTTGCCAAACTGGGAATCGAAGCCAGAACCTCGCGCTCAGCAGTCGTGCTTATGACAACTATACCGACGAGGCAGTACAAGTTTAAAAAAAAATGTTATAATTCACGTATGTACCTACAAAAAATAATAATATATACAATCATGCTATTGGCGAATCGTGAAGGACAGGGAGGTTCGGAACGTCATGCGCAGGCGCTAGAATGCTTGGTAGTCCTACCTACATGCTTTCTCAACCTTTTTACCTTATCATATGATCCCAACCAAAAAAAAAAACAGGTCCACTTACCAACAAGTCTTTCAAAAATAGTCTAGCCTTAGTAAAGTTGTCATACACTTGTATATGCAAGTTGCCTTCCAGCTGCCAATAGGTGGCGCTTTTTCGAGGATTCCAGGTCCCAGTGGAAACGTTACTCTTTAATACGTAAACATATTCCCTGTGCTCTTGAGGGAACAGCTGTTGAAGGCCTGTGTTCAGCGCGGAGGTGGTTGCTATGGCGACTGGAAATAAAACAAATGTTTTTGTTAGGATTAAAAAGAAATTATGCAAGCTTTGTACGCGTTAACGTTAATGTCGCTAATCGTTAATCGCTAACATGACATCTCTATAATATAGTAAATAGTAAATCAAAACTTTACTATGACTAGATGTCACATAAGTGACTCTAATCCCTAATGTAACCAAGTTAAGAACTAAAATCGCTATCATGAAAATTTACTTTACTATGATAGTAAATAGTAAGAAAACTCGTGATAGCGGTACTGTATATATTTCTATGCAAATAAATAAATATATAGTTTTCTTACCGACAAATATTATGAAGATTTTGAGATACATTCCGAAGATAATCTGAAAATAAACAAAACATTTTTTCAGCAATTATATTTTGAATAAAACTTTACCCCACACTACAAACACATTTATTCAAATACACAAACAACCAGACTCGGAACAACTATGTAAGCCATACAAATATTTGTTCCGTGCGGGCATCGATACCGCGACATGTAGCGCAGAAAGCTAATCTAACCACTGCGCCAATCGCGTCGTGAAAAACTTTACTATGACACATATGTCACATAAGCGACTCTAATCCGTAATATAACCAAGTTAAGAACTAAAATCGCTATCACGAAAATTTACTTTGCTATTATAGTAAATAGTAAGAAAACTCGTGATAGCGGTACTGTTCATCGTTCTCCTGCCCTTATTCCATAATATTTGGGGTCGGCACAATGTCTTTTCTTCCATTCATCTCTATCAGACGTCATCTCAGAGTTCACTTTCTTGTACACCATGTCACTTTTCACACAATCCATCCATCTTTGCTCAGGTCTACCTCTTCTCTTGTATCCATCCACATTCATACTGATAACCCTTCTAGTGACATGTTTCTCATCCCTCCTCATCACATGTCCATACCACGACAAAGAATTGCTTCTTACCTTTTCTGTCACCGGTGCCACTTTCATACTTCCTCTAATATACTCATCCCAGTCTAACCAGTTGTTATTTGTAATAAGTAATCCCACCAAAAATATTTTCAGGTAAAATGTTGCCAAGACGAGACCAGATCTCATGTAGAGCCAAGCTTCTAACTCTACACGGCCTAACTTCACAAACTCTACACCTTAGTCAAAATATGTGGCTTGACCGTTTCATTACTACAAGAACTCTTGTATAACAGAAAAGTAATGAACAGTGAATAAATTTTTCACCTTACGCCCATGTGACGGTAGCGAAACGGCCAAGCCATGCCAATCTTTCTCAAGCCAGATCAATCTTTTTCTGCTGATAACGTCACTAATTCATAAGTTAAGCAGAGTTTACTGCGGTCAGTCTTTGAATGGGTAACCGTTTCCACACATCGAGACCCCTCCGTGACTCGCAAAGCATGTTAAATTTATCCCGGGTGTTATACGAATACCTATGATAGTTTTTACGGGTGTCAGCAGCCCAAAAAGTCTGACAACCAGTCTAACCTTAGAGTATCAGTGTCTCCCAGTAATTGTGTGGCGGAGATCAAAGCAGTCGTGTTGTACAATACAGATATTTAGCCGCATCTGGGTGGACTGGGAGCCGACGACAATGTAGTTGGGTAAAGGCCAAATATGGGCCTCCGGTCATATTCAGCTGTGAGTATCATGCTGATAAGTACGGTCACTGACCTTACCAAACGTAAAAGGCATTGTTTCTCGTTTTGGGCGTTACCTAAATCTAGCACTCAATTACGGTAGACTAGTATTACAATTATTATTGAATACTTACTTTAATTTCACTATCACATTAAGTTTAACACTCTCACTGCAGCTATTATTAATAATAAATAATACAATAATAATTGTATTATTATTAGACCACACTCCGCAGTGTAATGTCTTCAGACATCACCGCTTAAATGACTGTGGATGCGTGCCGTGGGCAAATGGTGTAAGAACGTAATTTGATTTTTTTAACTGACGCAAACTGGATTAAAAACTTTTTTATATCACTCACGCCCTGAAATTATGCCATTTTTGTCAAATAAAGTCGACCGAAAGTGCGTCATTGCAGGCTAGGTAGGCAATTTGAAAACCGAACAAACATTGCAAACTAGTTTCTGCAATTCGAAAATCGAACGAACTTTGCAAACTAGTTTCTGCAATTTGAAAATCGAACAGACATTTCAAACTAGTTTCTGCAATTCGAAAATAGAACGAACATTGCAAACTGGTTTCTGCAATTTGAAAATCGAACAGACATTGCAAACTAGTTTCTGCAATTTGAAAATCGAACCAAGATTTACTAAGTTTATTATATGCAGCATTTGTCTATGCGTGAATGCTTCTTTTTTTAATCTTCAGTTATCCTTATTGGCATTACTGGACTGAATAGTATTATTGTAGGCTAAAGGACACCGATATCCAAAGCCTTAATAAATAACAAAAAAAAATAGTATTATTGTGAAATGCCAAATATGAAATGTATCGTTTACTCAAATCAATGAATAATATTAGGTATTTTATACAAAACGATATTACTTACAAGAAACAATATTTTTATTATTTACATCATTAGATTGTTATTACCAAATATTGTAAATTAGCGACCCGCCTCCGCTTCGCACGGGTAGCAGAGCACGCCTTCATATTTTTCCGTCGTAGTGTCGTATCAGCCTGTTACGTCGAGCATTTACTCGGCGCACGCCAGTAAAGCTCCCAGTCGGCATGATTTTTTCCGACATCTTCAACCATAACACAGGAAGGACAAAAACTAAAAACACTTAACTTTCAATATATCCAACATTATTGCGATCATAAAGAAAATAAAAAAAAATAATTTATAGTAAAAAATAATTTTTCAAAACAAGCTTTTATTTAAATGCTCTAAAAAGAAGAAAATAAACTTTAAATTGAATCAAACCCATCAATTTATTATATTACACTATTCATATGATATAAAAGCTTGTCGCGAGATTTACATGTGTAAACAATATTACAATTCGCGACAAGCTTTTAAGTAAATTTTCTTTTTTTTTAGGGCATTTAAATAAAAGCATGTTTTTTTTTACAATTTTTTTTAATTATCACCGTGTTATTGTATATTCGTATTCTTCTCAGCAAACCCTTTCAATTAATATCCCAAAAAATAAATAGATCGTCATCTTGGGCCATCCGCCATATTGGATTTTGGATGACGTCACTTAGCTAACCATGCGTTGTCATTCAAACTAAACGTGTATGCATAATTTCATCTCAATCATTTGAGGATAGCTTTAAAATTCAGTTGCAAGATTTGACCCGAACATACTAACATACAAATTTTGCAAGTTAAATTTTATTCATTTTACGAATTTCATACTTACACCACTCTTCAGTCCAGACCTTATCAAACTGCGTTGATAAGTAACTTGACCTATACCCCCTTGAATGAAAGACTCATTAGGATACACCCAGCATACACTGGTCTATCACATCCTATAGCTTTACCCTCCTACGTACTAAAATGTTAGAACAAAGCGGGGGGCGGGAGATCAAGGAATATTGGGAGTTGTTAGAGTACAATTTCTTAAAGTTGCATGGATCACAAGGCCGTTAAAACATTGAAAAAAAAATATATATTTGAAAGGTGTTCTATATTTAAAATGTCATATCATCACGCCTGTATTTCCTGAAGTGTAAGGCAGAGGCGTAATGTGTGCTGCTCATCATCAGCTAGAAGAAATCCACTACTGAACGAAGGCCTCCCTCAAGAGGTTTGCCATAATCCCCACGCTTGGCAGGCGGCTTGGGGATCGCAGTGGCTCACCGATTAGTGAGAGGACGCTGCTGCCCGTCCTCCGGTGTCTGGCCGCAGTTTTAGGACGTACCCGGGTCTTAAGACGTACCCGGGTCTCTATGTGTGCTGCTATAAACATTTAAAATCTGATGTCGCAATTTCAATTTCAAAAGCGTTACATTATCGTAGTGTTTATGTAGGATTCAATATTTTTTGGTCTGGTGGTCGCAAGCGTGAGGTCGTGGGTTTGATTCCCTGTTCGGGCAGAGTGTTATTGGGTTTTTCTGTATAGATATTCTCAGTAGCAGCACGGAGCTTGGAACTATGCACGGTTTATGGCAATACCCTTGCCATTATTGCATGGAACTCAATATCAGCATCGGCGAAATATGGGTACACGGTAGTACACCCCTGCCTAACACAACAGGGATACAGGCGTGATGTTATTAATAAAAAAAATACCTTATATCTTAACAGTCACAATTCCAAACTCTGACTAACTACGAATTTCATTAAATATCAATAACACTTTGTACGACACAGACACCGAACCTAGGACTACATGCTTAGCAGTCGCACACGCAACCACTATTTCTATACATAAGAGTATTAAAAAAATAAATAAATATGAAAAAAACCTATCCTAAACGAATACTTGGGCGAAAAAAAAAACAAATATGAAAAAAAAATTATAAAAATATATATTTTTTTTTTTATACCTTAGTTTACGTAGTTTTAAAATATTTTTTTTGATATATTGTAGAAACATAAAATTAATTTCCCTTGGTACATAATCATACAATTTAGAGTATTAAATAGAGAGAATATATATATACCTATTTCTATACATATGAGTTAATATTGCCAAGCATATAATTTTCGACCCGCATACATTAGCACATGTTTGGTAAACACATTTGTTTTTATACTATAAGTTATATTACTGACTTTGCTTGCTTGTGTAACACAAGACAACCAATCAAAATAACTATTGAGATTTTTTCTAACCGAAAACATCAATACTTTATCACAATTTAAGCATCGAAAAGAGACGTGTGGCGGTAACTATCTTCTGCACAAGTGGCTTCCCTGGTCATCTATTATGTCTACTAGTTATATTTTACTCGAGTTTCGCCCGCGTGGATTACGAATCCGTGCATTTTCCCGGGATAAAAAGTAGCCTATGCTATTCCAGACTATAATCTATCTCTGTGCCAAATTTCATCCAGATCCGCGGCCTAATTACGTAACAAAGCGACAGCAACGCGACAGCCACGCGACAGCAATCTCACTGTCAGCCAATACATTATGTGAGGTAAAAATGACGTTTGACAGAAGCTATCGCGCGATCTACGGATGTCGCTATATCGGTAATTGGGCTGCCGTTCAGCCGTTCTGGCGTGAAAGAGTAACAAAGATCCATCCCTCCATCCTCACAAACTTTCGCATTTATAATACTAAGCTTCCGCTCGCGGCTTCGCCCGCGTGGATTACGAATCCATGCATTTTCCCGGGATAAAAAGTAGCTTATATGCTATCCCAGACTATAATCTATTTTGTGCCAAATTTCATCTAGATCCGTTCAGCCGTTCTGGCGTGAAAGAGTAACAAAGATCCATCCATCCATACATCCATCCTCACAAACTTTCACATTTATAATATTCGTAGGATAGGATTAGTAGGATATGATAGGAAAGGACCTCTCCTTTCCTATCATATAGATTCCCTTCACATGTCCTGATATTCTTGTTATTTCATTAATTTTGTATTCTCTTTTCTGTTTTATCCGCTTTGAACTGTTTATGCCGTTTTAATTTTTTATTCGAAACACTTGTATAACTCATATTGTATTACCTCATTATGTAAGTAACGTTTTAATAAGTTTATATTTTTCTTATACAATGAATGTTAATTTAAGATTTTTAATTGTAAATTAACTTTTTATTTTTTGAAAAGAGTATCCATGGAGTTTCTCGCCAGTCTCTTCTCCATAGGACCTGCCCCTCTTTGGAACCTAGAGTCTCGACTTTACGCAAAAACTACTGAAAGGATCTGGATGAAATTTGGCACAGAGATAGATTATGATCTGGAATATCACATAGGCTACTTTTTATCCCGGAAAATGTATGGGTTCATAAACCACGCGGGCGAAGCCGCGAGCGGAAGTTAGTACCTTATAATATATATATTCATACGCATTTAGTAAAAAGCTGTTATTTTGACATTACGAACAGACACTTCAATTTTATTTGTTTGTATATATTTTAAAAGCCCAACTAATACGTACTTGATGTCGAAACAAGCAGTTATAAATAAAAAAGGGTCTCCAGTTTTTCCTAATATTCTATGACAATGTGTCGTTATATAATTGTTTGTTTTGTTATAATAATTTTGTTTGATAATGGTATGTTTATTAGTAACTAACTTCCGACCGCAGCTTCGCCCGCGTCGTTTAGGTCTGCATAGACTACCTTTTATCCCGAGAAAATGTACGGATTCGTATACCACACGGGCGAAGCCACGAGCGGAAGCTAGTAATTTATACTCCCAAGTAAAAAATTCTAAACTGCCAGCTTCCACTCGCGGCTTCGCCCGCGTGGTTTACGAACCCATACATTTTTCCGGGATAAAAAGTAGCTTATGTGTTATTCCAGACTATAATCTATCTCTGTGCCAATTTTAATCCAGATCCGTTCAGCCGTTCTGGCGTGAAAGAGTAACAAAGATCCATCCAACCATCCTCACAAACTTTCACATTTATAATATTAGTAGGATATCGTTACTTAGCACGCTTTTATCTCCCGAAGGGTTAGGCAGAGGTATATTGTGCTCACACAATTTGCCCTTACCAATGCACACATCTTTCTAACAAAAAAAAAAAACTCAATAACACTACCCGACTCTAGTATTAGCAAACTCTAAGTTGTTTAAAATGTGTTTTTTTATATTTTCAGGAGTTCCATTGGAGAAGGTGTCAAGGCAAAAAAGGTAAGTACACATAACATAGCATCACGCCTGTATTCCCCAAAGGGTTAGGCAGAGGTGTACTATTGTACACCCACATTTCGTCGATGCCGTTATTGAGTCCGATGTAATAGAGGGCGAGCCTATTGCAAACCACCGGGCACAGTTCCAGACTCCGTGCTGCTACTGTGAGTTTCTATACAGAAAAACCCAATAACATTTAACCCAACCTTGGACTCGAACCCAGGACCTCATACTCAGCAAGTTATTTACTTACATCAACTTTAAAAGGTCTTCTTCCACCAGTACACAATTTTGCTCCCATTAAGGTCGGCAGCACACCCTCAGAGTCTCCCACACTGAACTAAAACATTGCTCGACCCGGGAATCGAACTCAAAACCTCACGCTCAGCAGCCGCGCTTTCGACCACTCGACCAATGAGGCATTTAAATTAGTATATCTCCTACAAATAGCAATCATTTTCTCACTGTAGGCAATATACGATAACGTCAAGGTTAGATAGACTACCGTGGGTTCGATTCCCGCACGGCAAAAATATTTGTATGACCTACAGATAGTAGTTCCGCGTCTCTGTGTTTGTGCATGTGAATATTTGTGTATGTTAACGCACCCACGATACAGGAATTAATTTAAGAGTGGACCAGTGTAAAATAAATAATCTTCTTTTATTTCAGCTGAGTTCAGAAGTAAGTTTAGCAGTAAATAATAAGACTGAGGCCAGAAGACCTTAAATTTTAAAGGTTTTAATTAGTTTTTTGTCCAATGCACAACTCACAATAAAGACCTTGTCTGGCCTCAGACCAACTAAAGACAGATCTTCACTACATTCCTCTGATTTCAGATGCATAGTCATCCAGAAGCAGTCGGGAGGCAAAGCAGACAGTGGAGAAGGATCTGATGATGAAGAATACGACTTTAAGAAACCAGAACCCAAAGACCCGAGGCTTGATAGACTTCGAAATGGCTACACGAATATTATGAACAAGAAGAATGATGTAGAGGTACCTGCCCAGATATAAAGCATTATCTCCCTGCCTTTTCCACACTACATTGGGGTCGACTTCCAGTCTAACAGGTTGCGGCTGAATATCAGTATTGTACAACGCGACTGCCATCTGACCTCCGCCGCCACCCAATTACTAGAAGACGCTGATACTCTAGGGTTAAACTGTACCTTTATTATGAGTTTTTTACTATTTACTTTCTTTTTTTTTTTTTTTTTTTCTTTTTTTTTTTAAAAAAACGTTGCCCCACACTAGGAATAATTCCTGTATCGTGGGTGCGTTTACAAACACATATATTCACATACACAAACGCCCAGACCCGAAACAATTATCTGTAGATCATACAAATATTTGTTCCGTGCGGGGATCGAACCCGCGACATTTAGCGCAGAAAGCTAATCACTTAGCCACAACGCCAACCGTGTCGTCTTTCATAGTAGATGTAAATTTTCATGCAAGCGATTTTAGTTCTTAAATTGGTTACATTAGGGATTAGAGTCGCTAACATGACATCTCTATAATATAGTAAATAGTAAATCAAATCTTTACTATGACTAGATGTCACATAAGCGACTCTAATCCCTAATGTAACTCAGTTAAGAACTAAAATAGCTATCATGAAAATTTACTTTACTTTGATAGTAAATAGTAAGAAAACTCGTGATAGTGGTACAGGTTGTCAGACTTTTTTGGGCCGCTGACACTCGTAAAGACTGTCATAGGTTTTCGTATGATACCCGGGACCAACTGCTTAACATGCTTTCCGAGGCACGGAGGGATCTCGATGTAAAAAATGGTCATCCAAGGAAAAACTCAGTTTAAAAATAAAACGCTACTAAAAACCAATGTAACACAACAATAACGATTACCAAATCAATTGAACCTAGGGTTTAAGCAGTAGTTTATTTGTTTAATATGTGTTTGTGTAAAAAGTCACATCAAGATTGTTTACCTTTAGTTAAATACTTAAACAAATCGAGTATAGTTTCAATAACCTTTACGTCGCGCAACGCCCATCACTACAATAAAATAATACACGATCTGTAGGATTAGCTCGAATATTTTGACGTATAGACACGTAACGGCGGCAACGGTAATCGCTTACTATCAGGTAACAAAGCTTTCTTGGCTTACTCAAAAAAAAAATCGCAAATATTGAACCATTGAACCAAAAAAGTCCAACATCTCCCACACTTTTGTCATTAAATTTTTATACCCTTCACTGATTCGAATAATCACACACTGATATAAAACAACCCTGATGTACACTTTGACTTAAAAACGTCTGAATACCACAAAGCGCACATGTTAAAATTGTGCGTCGTTTTTGTTTACCTTCGTTTTGACGTGAATTTAAAAATCTTAATATCAAGTCAATATCGTTTGAAACAAAATTTTTACATAAACTAATGATACGACTCAGAAGGGAAAGGGGCAAAAATGAAACGAGAATTCCTATACAATCAATTATATTGCCATTTACACCACAGTACATATTAATATTTAGGAAATCGGCTACTTACGTTGTTGCGCGTTCAACAACGGGTGGACGACTGACTCATGTCTCTTTTCGATGACATCTCACTGACATTCAAATGACAGCATTATACCATAGACTAATGATTGTAAGATAGATAGATAGATAGAATTGTTTTTATTTCAAATAAACCTAATACAGGCACGTATGAAACGTTATAGGACTCTAGTTGCACGGTTCCAAAAAGTTGGTCCTGTGGAGAAGAACCGGCAAGAAACTCCATGGATACTCTTTTAAAGTCTCTCATTTCGAGATTTTACATTCGAATTTTTCTTTTAAAGTCTCTCGTAAGTAATTTATTATAGTTAAAATTTATATTATAAAGTACCGACGCGTGTTACACTAAGTACTTACAGGCTTTTTGAAACTTGTCGAAAATTATGATGATTTTAATGTTTTTGGTTGGCCCTATGGAAACCGACAAGAAACATGTTAATGTCCGACTTTTATATATTAATATTATAAATAGGTAAAATTTGTTGGTATGTAGGGGGTAATCTCCGGAACTAATGATCCGAAACTGACAACACTTACTTCTTTCAGTGATAGATAGCTATATCCCCTTTATTAGCCATAAATTATATATGTAGATCACGCGGACGAAGTCGCGGGCTAGTAATTAATAAGTTCATCATTGTATCTTTAAAAGTTTTTTTTTTAAGAATTTGTTTTTAAACTTTGCCCCACACTAGGATTTCTCCTGTATCGTGCGTACAGTTTACAAACATACATGTCACATGCACACACAACCAGACCCGAAAGAACTATCTGTAGATCATACAACACAAAACACAAATGCTGTCTTTTGAGCGCAGTTGACTAAAAACTGCGACCAATTACCGACACTTATGTTTTTGTATGGAACGGCGTATCTTGATTTTATATACATCAATGCAATAGGGTAGAAAAACGTTTAAAAATAGGTCACTAAGGGTTGAAATACTTTTAAACCATTTCACCCTCGACCGACACAAATTATTTTTAGGGTTGCAACCCCTTTTTTGAGTTAATGAAGCTCAAGGGTGGGTAGCAGTGCATTTTAATGCGGTTAAGTAAGTGGAGCGAGGACGCAACATGGATGGGTGGGTTTTTAGCACAGTAGCGATGATTTGTTGATAATCCTTGTCATTCATCTTTTTGAATAAACCGACACGTGCACTCAAACAATGCTTAAGGCGAATTCACTTTGCTAGAGTAAGGAGCATTATAAACTAACAAAAAAAACACGTATTTTTAAAACTAAGCTTTGTATTACAGCCTTAATTATGTAGTCATCATCATCATCAGCCAGAAGACGTCCACTGCTGAACGAAGGCCTCCCCCTTAGACCACCACATCGAACAACATTCCGCCACTTGCATCCATCGGTTGCCCGCGACTTTCACAATGTCGTCGATCCACCTAGTAGGAGGCCTTACTACGCTGCGTCTTCCAGTTTGTGGTCGCCACTCGAGAACCTTTGTTCCCCATCGGTTGTCTGTTCTTTGAGCGATGTGGCGCATTGCCACTTAAGCTTGCAAATCCTGAGAGCTATGTCGGTGACCTTGGTTCTTTGGCGAATATCTTCGTTCCGGATTTTATCGCACAAAGAGACTCCGAGCATAGCTCTCTCCATTGCCCGCAGTGTGACTCTGAGCCTCTCTAAGAGGCCAACAGTTAACGACCATTATTTAGTAAAGATGTACTATATGTACATCCACATTTAGCTGATATTATTAATAAGTATCATGTAATATCCTCCTGGCCGAATTTCGGTCACGGCGGCCAATCTCACCGGAGATTAGCCAACTACGCAGGAGATATTATAGAGCACCAAGTGTGTGCTCAAACACAGGTGCTCTCTCTATTCCTTAACTCTCATAGTCCGATGGGACGGCAATCCGACACGACCGGAGAGAGATCAGGCGCAGGACCAACGGCTTTACGTGCTTTTCGAGGCACGGTGTCATGTCAAGTGTCATGTAATAGGGCACTAAATGCCATCTACCAACCATCGTAGCTTTTCTAGTACTTCTTTTTCGGCACGAGCTATCACACGGAGGTCGCTCATGCCGTTGGGAAATTAGCCAGTCAGCAATTGTGGTGTCGAGGCTGACAGCCCAGGGTGACAGACGAGCTCATAATTATTTCGTCACACGTGGAGGCTCCTTCCTTTCATCCCAACTTTCCTGCTGCCATCCGATGGAATCCAGGACCTCGCGCTCAACAGCCATGGTCGTAAACCATCAGACTAATGAAGCAGTTACTTATTATTTCAGGATATATCTCCAGAACCGCTGAAATACAAGAAGATACCAAACAGAACTATGAATAGAAGATTCAGGATTAAGAATCGATTTCTAAGAAACGATTTTGATTGAAGAAGAATTATATGAATTTCTTTACTGATAACTGATTTATATTACATAAAATTATTATGATTTAAAAAATAAGGTTTACTTTTATCACCATCACGCCTATTTTCCCCGAATATATAATATTTTTCGCCTATTTTACACCCACATTTCATCTATGCTGTTATTAAGTCCCATGTAATAGGTGTCGAGTCTATTCTCACCAAGCACAGCTCAAAATTCCGTGCTGTTACTGAGAATTTATATACAGAAAAACCCAATACCACTTAGCCTGTCCCGGGTATTGAACCTAGGACCTCACGATCAACAGTCGCACTTGTGACCACTAAGCTATCTCCATTCCAAATTTCAAACAAATCCGTTCACTAGTTTTTGCGAGAAAGAGAAACAGATATAGATCCCTATATCCTCACAAACATTCGCGTTTATCTAATACATATAATAAAATTATAACAGGCCGATGTCTGGAAATTATAGATATTGGAGAAAAACTAATATGGGGGGTCTTTATTAGAGCAACAGAAGCCAAAACAACAGTTTTTAGAATTTTTGTCTGTCTGTCTGTATGTACACGCATCACGCAAAAACTACTGCATCGTATTGAACGCAATTTTCACGGATGTATTGCTAGAGGTCTAACTTAAAATATAGGCTCCATTTTACCGCAGGAAAATATCAGATTCTGAATTCCACGCGTACGAAGTCGCGGACAAAAGCTAGTGATTTAAATATAATAAATGGGATTTACAAAAATAAAACCTTCAACTACATTGTTAAATATTTTATTAATAATAAAATCAAATGCAATACTAAACGTTTTATATTATTTACAGTCACAACTCAAATGTTAAATTTTTAACTAGCTTTTACAAATTCTCACCATTAAAAAACAACACCAATGGCAGCCATGACAGGTCCAACACACCAAACTTATCTTCACTGGACAATGATTTGAAGGCAAACCAACTTTATATTCATGAAAAGCATAACATAACATAGCATCACGCCTGTATTCCCCGAAGGGTTAGGCAGAGGTGTACTATTGTACACCCACATTTCGCCAATGCCGTTATCGATTTCCTAATTCAGAATCAGATAACCTCCCATTAGGGAGGTATGAAATTGTTTTTTACTTTTCATCAATTGTTTGATGTCAGGCTTGATAGAAGAGAGTTGACTGTGAAGGGAGTGATCATTATTTACACGGAGCCCCCACAGAAACTATGCGAACCCTTAGGGCTCCGTGGAGCACACTTTCAGTATGGCTGCTTTATATAATGTGATTAGCAGAATTGGAAACAAAAGCGAGGATATCTGCCATGTTTTTTTTTAATACATCCAAATGATATTATTTACGCAAAAATTGCCCCCACGTCGCATAATTACACCAAATAATCTCACTACGAGAGATGAGACAACACATTTTTAAAGTGTCATGGCGCACGGAGATGGAGCTTGGACAGTTAACTACATAAAAACTGTCGATAATTCTTCAATACTACTACTGAGGAATTAGTCGAAAGCATTTTGCAGCTTGCTGTCCAAATGTAGACCGTCTGAATAGGTCTTTATTGAACGCGCGGCACTTTTGCTGAATTTCCTTCTCGCTTACAATAAATAATTTGTCTAACTAAGAGTAGTAATATTTTGCTTTTCGATAACTTTTGTTGTACCAATGTATTAAATGACGACAATTTAAAACCCACTGAGATAGTCCACTAGAAAGAAATATATCTATACATATACATAAAATTATAACAGGCCGATGTCTGTATATTATAGATATTGGAGAAATACTAATATGGGGGATCTTTATAAGAGCAGCACAAGCCAAAACTGTTTTTAGAATTTTTGTCTGTCTGTCTGTATGTTTGTACACGCATCACGCAAAAACTACTGCATGGAATTAAATGCAGTTTTCACCGATGTATTGCTAGAGGTCTAACTTAAAATATAGGCTCCATTTTAACGCAGGAAAATATCAGATTCTAAATTCCACGCGTACGAAGTCGCGGGCAAAAGCTAGTAATATGATAAACCTATGAGAGGGTTAAATAAATTGCTTGATGGTGTGTCTATTCTGCCAACCCTAAGCCAGCGTGATGGAAGCTTAACCCTTCTCATTCTGAGATGAGGGCCGTGCCCAGCACTGAGACAATGGGCTGATTTTATTATAATTTCTTTGCATAAATAATTATTCGTTACCATAACAACAATAAAACAGAAAATCTTTTGTTGACATTTTTTTCTGTTGAATTATCTCCCTGGGTTTAAGTCGTTTCATACATAAAATGTATAGACGTATAACCACTTCATATTTTCAATGTATACGAAACCCATCCAATGTCCAGATAATCGATCAATTTCACTATAAATAATTACAAATTACGTATAAAATATTTCGAATGTACCTACAGTATATTTATCTAGCGTTCTTTAACATTTTTAAAATATATTTCTTATACTAATATCAATCTAGGTCATTACGAATGTACAAAATGACTTAAAATGTATACAACTCATTTTAGAAGATTACGGAAATAGTATTTTGCAAGTTACATATATTAGGAAATTAGGAGGAAAATAAAGCAAAAAGTGTTAAGAGGTTTTTCTATCAGAAAACTTTTACTGCACCAAAAATATACCTTTTCAAACTCGTTGCAGGACAGCTAATTGTGTCCACTTTCCGTCAAAATTATAATAAAATGAGTTCTATAGTTTTTGAAGTCATTTTATACATTCAATTTCGTGACAATATTTGGCAGTATTTTAAAAAACCTTCAGTCCCTTAATGTATGTAATCTAATTCGTTATCATATCATCAGTAATAATTATGAAGCAGTAATTAGTACCATTGTTTTTTTGTTAAACAAAATATTTGTACTTATTATATTTAAGACATATCTCAAATTGGCATGGCACTGGATTCCTGAGGTTCTAAAACGCCACTTTAGTTTAATCCTATTAAAATTCACATTAAAATGAGCTTAAATATCATTTGTGTAATGTTTATGTTCGACAATCACCTGTTTCACAGTTCTATGGAGATCGCATTGCAGTATGTGGCCTTTTTAGGACCCCTGGTGGTGATAACCTTGCCAACAGTCTCTGTAGCCCGTGGCTTCGTGTTGAATTTTAAACATGATTTACATACATTAAGGGAAACGTTCCATTTATATAAAAACATAGCCACAATTACATTGTTAACTGCAAATGACATGTGAATTTACAAAATGTCTGTATTCCCTTTATTACGATTTATTAAATGGAAATGGCTCATTCCGTAGTAGAAAGATTTCCAGTCAGCGATGGTGGTATCGAGGATGACTGCTCAGGGTAACAAACGACTTCATTTTTCACTCGTAGGTGTCATTAGCAGCTATCAATGTATTAAACAACAATATACCAACGTTATTTTAAATACGCATTAATTATTTACATTTAATAAGAACACAAGTTTATTTTGTATGTCTTTTTTTCTTAAAAATAAATCTATAAACACTACGGGTCGTATCTTCAGATTAAATTCGTTGCTGGTACAAATATTATGAAAAAACCGACTGCATCAAATACATACATGGTTTACCGGTAACTTTATAAAATCCCATGTAATAACTGCGAGCCATAAATTCCCATTGAAATCATTATGAGAATGTAAACAATTTACACATTGGTCAACTCTGCGATGGTTATTTTCTGAAATTAAACAACATTTTGACCTTAATGTATACTTTGACCTTAACAATGGTATAGGTCATATTATACCAGTTTTATATCACTGTACATATAACACCGTTAAATGTATGTTTTGACTTCAATTTAATTTGGCACTATCATACTTTTAAAGTTAGTCAAAGATTTGTTATACTTTTTGCATACTTTGACGTAAAATTGGCAGTAAAATAGTAATAATATTTTAAAACTTATTATTATAAACTAGAATTTAAACAGTGATTCTTTATAACATATCTTTGACCAAATACATGCCGAACTTTTTAGAGTACACACCACACACTAGAAAACTGTATAGAATAGCAATGCATTCATAGACATTTTATTATAGTTAAAGTGTTCATAACAGACATTTGACATCAAATGTATAATCTGACTTTATTAAGTCATATCTCGTAGGCCATTTAACTAGCTTACTACACATGCACATAAAAACACGTGTCTTCTTATAAGATAAACTACGCGACAATCTGCACGTGCTTCTTCTCCCGAGGCTCTTTCAGCACGTAAGAAGTAGTTCTTCTTAAAGAGCCGACGGAATCTGTAAAAGTATTTTTTATATTTGTAAATTTTGACTTCAAAATTTGAATGCGTTTATTAATGCCTATGTTTTACTATCAGTTTCTTTGAGTACTGGACATTTATCAGGGCCCTAATATAGTCCCTTGTGACAACTAATTTAAAGCATCACAAGAAATAAGGGCCTCATAATAAATCTTTGCAATCTGAAGAGTACTAAGAATGAAATTATGGCGGCCCAAGAATAACTCCTTGCGGTATACTCACTATAATGTCCGGTGTGCCGTATGCCGGGGGCGCGGGGCGGGCTCGCGGGGGAGGCGGGCGCAGACGCGGGGCCGCGCCCGCGTAAGCGCTACGACCAGCGCAGCTCCTTCAGCTCCACACTGCTGCTGCGGGAGTGCTGCCGAGCATGGTGGAGAGAGTCAAAGGCCTGATGGGAAACATAACAAGTTATTTTTTACGTTCGGCCTAGTAAGTATGGAGTATGTATGGATGCTTATAAGACGCCTTTTATTGGCCTTGTATACTATTATATTATTTTTAATAATTATTATTAACTATTATATGTACAACACGATATAATTAACATAACAAAAAAATCGTCATTGTTATACACAATTATTCTTTATCAAAGTTATTAAATAGGTACTTAAGTCAGTACCAAAGTATCAAGAACTCTATACTATTTTATCCTGACAGTTACCTCGTATCTAGAAGTTGCAGGTGGCACATGCGTAGCTGGTGAACACCTAGAACATCCAGGTCTCAGCACTGTCCTACTGGATGAGCCTCCTCGCATCGCAGTCCGCAACTCCTGGAAAGATAAATATGATGACAGATAAAAATATAAAGCGAATTGTACTTGCATACGAAATATTGAAGGCCTATTTTAACACTTGCTGATAAAGTTAAATATCAATTTGATAAAGAATAATATAGATACTAGTTCTAAATAATAATTAATCAGAGAGTTTATCAATTAGTTTTAGTATCAGACACTTGTGACATTAACAGTGTCCTTATAGGTCGAAAAGCTCATTGGTAAATCTCATTGGTATATTGGTCGCAAGCGCATTTCTGAGCGTGAGGTCCTGGGTTTTATTCCCCGATCGGGCAGTGTTATTGGGTTTTTCTGTATGGAAATTCTCATTACCAGCACAGAGTTTGGAACTGTGCCCAGGTGTTGGCAATAGGCTGGCCCCCTATTAAATGTGGTTTTGGGGAAAACAGGCGTGATGCTACGCTATGTAAAGTCTCATCTAAAGCGGAGTATTTGAACTTACCTGTCCCATTTCACTGCACAATGATTGTCTCCCTTGTGACGCATTCTTCCTCGTGTTCCAGCAGAACTCTAGTATTGCCACCACTATTGCTAGAGCTAACCCGCATAGCAAGGTCACAAATACACCACCTGAAATAAATAATATGTATATTTAGGGCTCGTAGCTACCGCACAAATCAGTCGATCTGCGAGTTTAAGCAGCATTTGCTACGGTCAGTCTTTGAATGGGTGATCGTTTTTCATGATACGAGAAGCTCGGCCCTCCGTGTCTCGGAAAGCATGTATAGCTATTAGTCCCGGGTGTCTTACTTATGACAGTCGTCACGTGTGTCAGCAGCAAAGGTCTGACAACCGATCTTTTTTTTATTGTTAATTTTAATGTTACGCACACTCGTGTTAATTCCTGTATCGTAACCACAAATATTCACATGCACGAGTACTAAGAAACCTAATCAACTATCTGTAGACATCATCTTAGACAGTGTCTCCCGGTAATTGTGTGTCGGAGGTCGGATGTCAGTCGCGTTGTACAATACTGATATTCAGCCGCATCTGGTTAAACTGGGAGCCGACCATGTAGTTGGGAAAAGGCAGGCAGATGATAATATTTAACCTTACCAATATTCTGCACTCCCAGAGGATTAGCTTTGCTATCCTTGCCGTCTCTGTTGCACACATCTCCCGTATTCTTCCACCACTTGTCATACAAGATCTGTATGACTCCCTTCTCTTGCAGCTCTAGGATGGCTAGAGAGATCTTGTCGCGCCATGGACTGCCTTTCCATGTGGCTATGCCGTAGCCCTGGGGACAAAGGTAAAGGTTACTAAAAAAATGTAAATCATGAGTGATTTTTATGCCTTGCTATCTGCATAAAAATATCTGGTTTTCAGATGTTTTGGGTTGCTGCCACTCGTAGCTACTATCATAGACAATCTTATGACACAAGGGATCATCTCGACGTGCTTTTCAAGGCACGGATTGGTCTCGATCCTTTAAGAACTAACTGCAGCAACTACTTAACCTCTCTTTCTCTCCTAGCTACTCTCTCCTAGGCGGTTAATTGCAATACATTCTTCAAATGTTTTACAAGATATACCTTATTATCTTATACCTTTTGGTGAAATGGTGTGCGCTAGCTCACATGTGGAAACGTTTTTGCTAAGCTTTAATTATTGTAATAGCATTCTTTAATTATATCCTTTTTCATTATTGTATAATGACAGACATGGGAGTGTTGCTGGGGAGTTTGTTGGGCCGTTTCTTCTCCCCAAGCTAAAACACATAGGAAGCGGTCAAGGGCGGGCGTATTAGTTCTGTACATAATAAATGTTTGACGTTCAAAAAGCTATAGTAGTGGTCTATTTTGAATAAATGAATTTTGAATTTGAATTGAATTTGAATACAACTAGAATATTTAGTTTTAATTCCGCCAACCAGACTACGTTATATCAGTCACACCAATTATTATACGAGTTATTATAGTTCGTTTGTATATGCTTCTGAAGATGCCCCGTGGAGGGGCGAAACAGGTGTCGAGGATCGGTTTGGGTTGCCTGTTATATTATCTATCGCACCTTCCACATGTGCATATGCGTTTTGCTGTGTCAGGGCTCCGTCAGGGCTCCTCTGCGTGGTTATTTTTTCCCACAGCTCAGATGGCATACAGCAGGCGTGACCAGCCCAATCCCACTTTAGCTTAGCAGCTTTTCAGGCCACGTCAGTGATTTGCGTTTTGGAGCCCAGTGTAGTGTTTCGAACCTTATCCGTTAATTTAACACTCAGAATACACAAACATTATAAAAAAAAAAAACATAAAAAAATATCTGCACACTTAAATAAAATGTGCTGTGGGCATACCCGTACCGAATAGGTTAGTGACTATATGTAACATGATTTCAAGTACCTTAATCCATGTATCTTCAAATAAATAACTATAGTTAAATCGTTACCTTAGAGTATCGTTACCTTAGAGTCTAACAGTCCCCCAATCTGCGTCAGGTTACAGTCCCTCTGCACTCTATGGTCCAACATGGTGGACTCCATCAGGAACGCGTAGTTCCCTGCTAGCACCTTCTTCACGCCCTCCTCGTAGGAGGAGACCAGCGCTGGAGGGGAAGCGCTTGACATGTGCAGCCACATCTTCTGGTAGATGTCGATGTTGGAGTCCTGGAGTACAAAAATATATTTCCGATTTTATGTACAAAGCAGAATATCCACACCATAAATCCAAAAGTTAGTTCTGCTTCTTTCTTTCTTTCTTCTTTTTTTAAAAAACATTGCCCCACACTAGGAATAATTCCTGTATCGTGGGTGCGTTTACAAACACATATATTCACATACACAAAGACCCAGACCCGAAACGACTATCTGTAGATCATACAAATATTTGTTCCGTGCGGGAAACGTTCCCGCGGCACGTAGCGCAGTAGTCGATCTCTCAGCCACCGCGCCAAATGAGCCGTTATCTCTCATGTACTCTGTCTGTCTAGTTGTTACCTCATCACGACTAAACCACTGAACCGATCATTATGAAATTTTACATAGAGGTAGCCTGAGACCTGGAGAAGGACATAGGCTTATTTTTGCTATTGCAGCAAAACACTAATTAGATAATAAATACACGATATACCCAGACAAAGTCGCGGGCAACACCTAGTTGTATATATATAAGCTCTTAATTTTTTTCTGGTATTTAAAGTGTAAATTAAAATTCCCTACCCATCCATTGCAGTCACCAAATGTTCTAATGGTCTTCATTTTAGGGACGTATATTCAGCAGTGAACTGTTATGACATTTTTTTTATTAGCGTGATTAGAACCCATCATGGGCTCTCCTCCATCTGGGGGGGAAGGGGTGTGCCGGACTCCTACCGGCTAAACTCACCACGGTGGTCCGCCTCGACTCCATGGCCTCGGGAACTCTTAGCCCGCATCGAAGCCCATCACGGTGTCATGCCGAAGGGCACTTCCCGGAGGGGATGACTGTAAAGAGGCTACATGTCCACTCGTTACCCTCGCTGCTGTGTACGGCGACACGGGACCACAGCGCGTCGCCGTCTTCTCGGGGGTCGCTAAACAAAAGCTTGCAGAGTGAATTACTATGACCTTACCCTAAAGAACGACATAGTAGATCCTCCATTGAGGGTTCCGTACTGGATGCTGTTCTGGGCGGCCAGGTCTGCCGCGCTCTGTATGGGCAACACTGTTCTTTCTACTGTCAGGAATGCGGCCAGGTTGGCTGTGTACGAGGAAAGGATGATCAGCGTGAAGAACCACCAGATGCCGCCGACTATGCGGGTGGAGGTTGCCTGGAAGAAAAAGATTTACTTTATAAGCGAGAACATTTTGAATTTTATAACCAACGCGCTTGCTGTGACGGCAATTGATTCATAGCATCACGCCTGTATTCCCCGAAGGGATAGACAGAGGTACCGGTACCGGAGGGCCGATACCGTTATTGAGTCCCATGTAATAGGAGGCGAGGCTATTGCCATCTACTGGGCGCAGCTCCAGACTCCGTGCTGCTACTGAGAATTTCCATACAGAAAAACCTAATAACACTTTGCCCGAACTGGAAATCGAATCCAGGACATCACGCTCAGCAGTCGCGCTTGCAACCACTAGACCAATGAGGTAGTCTTGATTCATCTAAATAAATAAAAATCAATTGCCACATGTATGACGGAGCATCACTTGAGAACGGCTCGACCGATTTGGCTGATTTCTTTTTGTTTTATTCTTAATTGTTAGAACAAGGTTTGTAAGAAATATTTTTTTTGGAAAATCCAACGGATAAGTCGACAATTTGGATGGTATTTTTGTATGAAATTCTTCATTAGTAAATTGCACCCGTTTAAAGAAGGGGCGGGAGTTAGACAATCGCCTAATGTACGTCACTGCGTAAACTGCACTATTGCAGATTTAGCAATAAGTTTAGTTAATAGAAATATTATAATTGTAAATTAGTCTTGTAGGATATTTCAATCAATAAAAAATAAATTCAACCCATTACTGTCCCACTGCTGGGCAAGGGTCTCTTCAGAACGAGAAGGGTTAGGTCCACCACGCTTGCCCAGTGCGGGTTGGCGGACTACACACACCGTCAAGAACTTTATGGAGCTCTCTCAGGTGTGCAGGTTTCCTCACGATGTTTTCCTTCACCGTTAACGCAAGTGATAATCAGATTCTGATCCGCACATGATTCAGAAAAGTCAGAGGTGTGGGCCGGGTTCGAACTCAGACCCTCCTGCAAGGAAGGCAAGCGTTCAACCGCTAGGCTATCACTGCTACTAATCAATAAACATTGTTTTAATTAAATAAATCTTTTTTTAATAATAATCTCGTTCGCCGTAACTTAACTCGGGTCGCTAGTTTTATTTTTATAGAAGACGGTCACAGCGAATGTGTATCACCACCATTACCACTAACACGAGTTCTCTTACTATTTACTATCAAAGTAAAGTAAATTTTCATGATAGCCATTTTAGTTCTTAACTTGGTTACATTAGGGATCAGAGTCGCTTATGTGACATATGTGTCATAGTAAAGTTTTGATTTACTATTTACTATATTATAGAGATGTCATGTTAGCGACTCTAATCCCTAATGTAACCAATTTAAGAACTAAAATCGCTTGCATGAAAATTTACATTTACTATGAGAGTAAATAGTAAAAAACTCATAATAGAGGTGCAGTAGTCCTGTGATGTTTTTTTTGCCCGACACTGATAATTTCCTACATCGTAAGTGCGTTTACAAACACAAACATTGGCACACAAACACCCAGACCCGGTACAACTATCTGTAAGGCATTTTTTTTATGCCATAGGCGGCAAGCGAGCAGACGGATCGCCTGACGGTAAGTGATTTCCGTCGCCCATGGACACCCGCAACACCGGAGGAGTCACAAGTGCGTTGTCGGCCTTTTAAAAAGGATTACGCTCTTTTCTTGAAGGTTTGAAGGTCGTATTGGTCCGAAAATACCGCAGGCGACAGTTCATTCCACAGTTTTGTTGTGCGAGGCAGAATGGAACTTGAGCCATGTAATCCAGCAGGCGATCTCTCCACAACTGTACCAAACGTCTCTTCATTATTCTTAGAAACAGTTCAGCCAAACCAGATTGGTTGAAAATCTGGAAATTTTGTGGTTTGTGACTTGTTCTGGTCTGGCCAAATCGCCTTTAGTTGACAGTTTAGGCTCATCAGTTAAAGTAAAATCTCCCTCACCTTAGGATTCAACCCAGAGCCTTGCCTCAGGAAGGTGCCAGTGATGAACCAGAAGGAGTTGCACACGCTGAACTGGTTCGTCAGGAGTTTGGTCTCGTGACCACACACGTGAGTACTTGTGGACCTGGAAAAAGAAGGATTTCATAAATGAAACATGTATTTTTATTTAGGTTAAAATCAGAAGAAAGAGAGTATGCTTATTTTAATTTATAAGTCTTATTGCTATAAAAATAAGGCCCAATTTGTAATAGTGCCCGGTTGATGATAATAGGCGGACTCCTATTACATTGGACTTAATATCGGCGACTGTGGGAGAAAATGGGCGAAATGTGGGAACACAAAAAGTACACCTCTGCTTTATCCTTCGGGGGTACACGCTGTGTTGTATTGTGTCGTGTCGTGTCGTGTTATGTCGTGTCATGTCGTGTCGTGCCGTGTCGTGTCGTGTCGTGTCGTGTCGTGTCGTGTCGTGTCGTGTCGTGTCGTGTTTTGTTGTGTTGTGTTGTGTTGTGTTGTGTTATGTTATTACTTACCATTCATAAGGCGAGAACCTGGCCATGACGAAGAGTGTAAAAGAGACCAGGATATACGCGGCTAACACATACAGCCATATCTCTATGGCCAACGGGTTTAGAAAGCTGAACAGCCGTGTTGGTTGTGATGTGGGCACCTGTAAGAGAAAAATAAATATAATACGGCCCATTACTGTCCCATTGCTGGACAAAACTGAAGCTTAAGGCTTTAATCAACCACGCTGGCGAGGTGCGGGTTGTCGGACACACCATCGAGAACTTTATGAGCCCTGTCCGTGCAGGTTTCCTCACAAAGTTTCCTTTTCGATAAAGCAAGTGCTATTCAAATTCTGATCGGCACGTAATTCAGAAAAGTCAGAGGTGCGGGCCGGGTTTGACCTCAGACCCTCCTGCATGGAAGGCAAACCTTCAATGTGCCTCATTGGTTTACAGATCGCAAGCGCCGCTGCCGATCCTAGGAATCAATTTTCGAGTTATCTGGTATTTTTATATGAAAATTCTGAGTAGGGAGTGCTGATATTGTAAGTACAGAATACTCTACAGCATTAGTTCCCAAAGCGGTCCAGGTCGACCCCCAGGGATCCACGGGTGACTTGACGGGGGTCTACGTTGGCGTGTCAAAAAATGGGGGTTTACAATTCAATTTACAATATGGTAGAAATGTAGCTGCAGGGGGTCCACCGGAACCAGCTAAATTTTGAAATTGGTCTATGAGAAAAACGTCTGGGAGCATCGGTGAAATGTACGCATCTCTGCCTATCCCTTCGAGGAGTACAGGCGTGATGCTGTGATATACAAAATTAGTTATGATGTGAGATAGTTCGGTTTTTAATACAAAATCTTATAGTACTATTCTAAAGCCTGACTTCGCCTATTGCTAGAAATAAGCCTCATTTTGAGACAACCAGTATCTACACTCCTGCCGTAGTTAACTTAAAGATTTTTCTACATCAATGCACCTTATCACCCATAGTTTAAAGTATAATTTAGACTGACTGAAAACGTACCTTAAACAAGATCCCGATGCCAAGGTTCATGAATGGTTTGGTGAAGTCTATTACCGCCTCCCGCGCATAGTTAATCGTCATCGAGGCAACAGCTATGTCTGCTTTCTGCAAACAAAAGAAACAAGGTGACGAGACTCTATGTGCAATAACTGAGCGATATACTCCTGCGCTCCGTGTCGCGGTTTCGATGCCCGCACGGAACAAATATTCGTATGATCTATAGATAGTTGTTTCGGGTCTGGTTGTGTGTGCATGTGACATGTATGTTTGTAAACTGTACCCACGATACAGGAGAAATGCGATTGTGGGGCATAAATAATTATTATATTATAATTGTGGGGTATAAATCAGAGGCTAGGTCCGCTCTAACCTCCAAGCTATAACTACATAGTTAAATTACGAACGTACGAATGAATAGAACGGGTGCCGTCTGCCGGGAATGGTCAGCTTGTAACTACCATGGCAATCTTATTCAGAGGCAATCTTATTATGTTTTGTTTTTCCTAGTATTTCTTTGTTTTACATATTAAACTATATTATTCTCGGTTTCTCTTACCACAACAGTACCGCTATCACGAGTTTTCTTACTATTTACTATCATAGTAAAATAAATTTTCATGATAGCCATTTTAGTTCTTAACTTGGTTACATTAGGGATTAGAGTCGCTTATGTGACATCTAGTCATAGTAAAGTTTTGATTTACTATTTACTATACTATAGACAATTTACATTTACTATGAAAGTTAATAGTAAAAAATTCATAATAGAGGTACAGTGTACCAAACATTATTGTAAGATCGATTTATTTTAAAAGAGTTTCCATGGAGTTTCTTGCCCGTTCTTCTCCATTGGACCTACTATTTGGAAACGTGCGCCTAGAGTCTCGATGTTTTATAAGTGCCTGAACTTGGTTTACATGAAATAAAGATAAATTAGACTAGCTTCCACCCGCGGCTTCGCCCGCGTCGTTTATGAACCCGTACATATTCCCGGGATAAAAAGTAGCCTATGTGCTATTCCAGACTATAATCTATCTCTGTGCCAATCCAATTTCATCCAGATCCTTTCAGTAGTTTTTGCGTGAAAGAGTAACAAAAATCCATCCATCCATCCATCTATCCATCCTCACAAACTTTCACGTTTATAATATTAGTAGGATTTTGATAGGTTCGATTCTTGGTGATGGATAATGTAGAAGTGCACTGACCCTGTCCATGAGCTCCCGCACGATCCCGTTCCAGTGTCCGGTGTGCGGGTCCCGGGCGCCGTACATGTTGTCGGGCACGAGGCGCAGGCGGTACTGGAACCCGGCGCGCGCCGCCACGCGACCCAACAGGTCGATGCAGAACCCCTCGAAGCGAGCGTTGCCTTGGAGGTTCCAGCCTTCCTTCACCATCACGTAGGGCTTCTCCTGGGATACGAAGAACATTTACAGTTAGAGGGGTGCAAGGAAAAATCTCCAAGAGTGACAAGACTTAAGGTTTTCTGTCACCCTGGGCAATCAGCCTCGACACCACCATTGCTGACTGGCTAATCTTTCCAGCAGCATAAGCGATCCCCATAGCCCGATAGCTCGTGCCGATTTGACAGAAAAATTTATTATATCTTCATTAATAAGCTTTAGATATAATTACAAGGGGCTCGTAGCTACATAGCTACATACCGCGCGGATCAGCCGTTCTGGGAGGTTAAGCAACGCTTGCTGCGGTCAATCCTTGGATGGATGACCATTTTTAACCGACTTCAAAAAAGGAGTAGGTTTACTAGGCACCGATTTCAATATTCTTCAACTAATTTACTTTTTGCTTCTTAGGGTAGCTCTTGAGTTTTTTGAAGTCGGTTTTTTTTTTTCACCTCGAAACCCCTTCGTGCTTCGGAAAGCAAGTTAAGCAGTTGGTCTCGAGTTTCATTGATCCAGTTGTCGCAAACGAGAAGGCTGAGTGCGAGGTTCTGTGGTCTATTCCCAGGTCGGGCAATGTGTTACTAGGTTTTTCTTTATGGAAATTCTCAGTAGCAACACGAGGTTTTGAAATATGCCCAGTTGATAGAATATGGGCGAATATATATACCGTTTAGAGAATATGGGCGTAAGCAGTGGCGTGCGGTGCATAAAGACAAAAAGACACTGCCTACCCTACATAACTCAGATAAATATTTATCATAATATGTTTGAGGTGGCAAATCACATACATCATTATTTAATCGACAAGACGACGAACCAATACCAACATGCAGTAGGTATTATTGGTAAGTAAGCTTTTAAAATGTTCTGCCTACCCAGTCTAAAAACTCTGTGCACGCCGCTCGGCGTGACGCTATATGTATGTTAATATCACCATTAAATAATTACTTACTTCAACAGTAACCACAGTTAGGGTAACATTGGGGGGAGGGTCCCTGGTGTACGCCGCAGGGTCAGTGATGACCAGACCTTCACCCGGAGACCAGTGTCCTGACACCACCATCCCCCCCTTCTCGCCGCCTGATAGCCTCATGAGCTGGAGGTGGAAGTTGGAGCGGACACCGTTCTTGAATTCTATTGGGCCTGTTAAGCCATGGGCTTGGACCTGTAGAGGAGAAATAATTATTATAAAAAAAAACGTTGCCCCAAACTGGTTTCTTCTGTACCTTGGGTACAGTTTGCAAACATACATGTCACATGCAAAGACACATACATACATATATACTTACACACATACTTACATACGTACTTACATACATACATACTTACATACATACTTACATACATACTTACATACTTACATACATACTTACATACATACTTACATACATACTTACATACATACTTACATACATACTTACATAGATACTTGCATACATACTTACATACATACTTACATACATACGCTGGAAAAACATTTCCTTTATAGCGACTACTATTCGCAACATGGCAAAAAGTAAAGCGCCATCTATCGGAGTGAAGCGACACCATAAAATCCTAAATCGCACTATGAAAGTTTACAACGATTCTGACACATGCGAATGTCCGACATCAACCGTCGCTTGGTCCCGCCAGGCACCAGCTCGCGGTCGGAGGATCCTCACTTAGCAATGGAGGACCACCGTAACTCATTCCTCCACACGCTCCGGCAATCAGTACCGCTATCACGAGTTTTCTTACTATTTACTATCAAAGTAAAGTAAATTTTCATGATAGCGATTTTAGTTCTTAACTTGGTTACATTAGGGATTAGAGTCGCTATGTGACATCTAGTCATAGTAAAGTTTTGATTTACTATTTACTATATTATAGAGATGTCATGTTAGCGACTCTAATCCCTAATGTAACCAATTTAAGAACTAAAATCGCTTGCATGAAAATTTACATTTACTATGAGAGTAAATAGTAAAAAACTCATAATAGAGGTACAGGTAATAAGTAGAGATGTATATTAAACTTACCGTGTTAATATTATCATATAGACTCCTCCCATGGCTCCAGGAGTTATCCTTCTCACAAGACACGTTCCCAGGTCTGAAGTCCTCTGTGATGGCCAGCGCTTGTGACAGAACCTGTACAGCATCGTACACGAGGGCTGGCTCCGTCTGAAAGAGATAGCAGATCAGGGTGAGGAAGACTCGTAGAAAGACGCTAGCTTCATCGAGTGAAGGCGATGATGCCGTCGAAGGTTGCGTGTTCAGATCATGTCGGGGTCACCACTATGGAGGAACGAGGTATGGTGTTCCTCCATTGAAAAGGGAGGATCCGCCGACCAGGCAAGGTGGTTAGCCTGGCGGGCCGAAGCCCGACGGTTGATGTCGGACATTCGTATATGTGTTAGAATCGTTGTAAACTCTCATAGTGCGATTCAGGGTTTGTTGTTGTAGCTTCACTCCGATAGATGGCGCTTTACTTTTTGCTATGTTGCGAGTAGTAGTCGCTACAGCTATATTCCCGGACGGGTTAGGCAGTGATGTATTTTTAAATCGATATTTTCGCAAATTCGAATGAAATGAAAGAAGATGACTGGCTCATTGACCCGGGTATGTCTTAAAACTGCGGCCAGACACCTGCGGACGGGCAGCAGCGTCCTCTCACTAATCGGTGAGCCACTGCGATCCCCAAGCCGCCTGCCAAGCGTGGGGATTATGGCAAACCCCCCCTCTAGGGAGGCCTTCGTTCAGCAGTGGACGTCTTCTGGCTGATGATGATGATGATGATGACTGGCTCATTGGTCTAGTGGTCATAAGCGTGACTGCTATGCGTGAGGTTTTGGGTTCGATTCCCGGATCGAGCAGAAATAACACTTATTTGGTTTGTTATGGAAATTCTCAGTAGCAGCACGGATTTTGATGAGATTTCTGATTTGTGATAAGACCCGACAAAAATTCCCCGAAGGGTTAGGTAGAGGTGTACTTTTGTACGCCCACATTTTTCCAATGCCGTTATTAAGTCCCATGTAATAGGGGACGAGCGTATTGTCATCTACCGGGCACAGTTCTAAACTCCGTGCTGCTACTGAGAATTTCCATACAGAAAAACCTAATAACAGCCCGACCCAGGATTCGAACCCAGGACCTCACCCTCGGCAGTAGCGCGACCCATAGACCAATTAGGCAGTCTAGACTAGGGATGTTACGGAGGTAGATTTATCGGAGGCGGAATCGGAGTCGGAGGTTCTCGTAGTGACCTCCGCGGAGTCGGAGGTAAATCGGAGTCGGAGTCGGAGCAAATCTACGAATGTAAATAAATAAGAAAGAAGAAACTTGTCGCAACTCGTTCACTCTTCGTTTTTTCAGTTTTACAGAACACATATACTTCGTCAGTTGACAGTGTCACGTTAATAGCGCTCGGTAGCGCTGCAGCGATAGCAAGTCATAACTTGTAACTCCGATGTATACCTCCGTTTTGATATATCGGAACCGGAGCCGGATTCGGAGGTGTAATTTTAATCGGAGGTTCCGACATATCGGATTCGGAGTCGAAGCTCCGTAACATCCCTAGTCTAGACGGAAGAAAAAAGCTACCTTAATATGTCCTCCACTGATGATGGACGCTCCTATCGGATGGAACTTCTCCATCACCTGCAGTGACTCCTTGACTTTGTCGGAGTCTCTGTCCACCAGCCTCCACCCACTCATGTTCACTCTGTTGTAGTAGAAATCTTCCATATCGAAGAGTTCAAAGTCCTGGAAACAAAGAGCATAAGGATTTGTTATATACGATACGAAAAAAAGTGTTTCATGTTGTCCCACTCTATGATTTCTCCTGTATCGTGGGTACAGTTTACAAACATACATGTCACATGCACACACAACCAGACCCGAAACAACTATCTGTAGATCATACAAATGTTTGTTCCGAGTGGGTATCGAACCCGTGCCTCGTAGCGCAGCAGTCAAAGCCAATCGTGGTGTCAGTTATTTTGTATTAAAATTTCCATATAAAAAAAATCATTAACTTTGCCCGACCTACGAATCGAATCCAGGACTTCATCCTTAGAAGCCACGTATCACTAGTGCAATAATGTAGATTACGTACTGGGAGGCAATTAAAGATGAAGAAAAATAACTGGACTTGGACTTGGACTGGGACTTGACTGGGGCCTGGACTGAGACTTGGACTGGCACTTGGACTGGGACTTGGACTGGGATTTGGACTGGGACTTGGACTGGGATTTGGACTGGGACTTGGACTGGGACTTGGACTGGGACTTGGACTGGGACTTGGACTTGGACTTGGACTGGTACTTGGACTTGGACTTGGACTTGGACTTGGACTTGGACTTGGACTTGGACTTGGACTTGGACTTGGACTTGGACTTGGACTTGGACTTGGACTTGGACTTGGACTTGGACTTGGACTTGGACTTGGACTCGACTCGGACTCGGACTCGGACTCGGACTCGGACTCGGACTCGGACTCGGACTCGGACTCGGACTCGGACGCGGACTCGGACTCGGACTCGGACTCGGACTCGGACTCGGACTCGGACTCGGACTCGGACTCGGACTCGGACTCGGACTCGGACTCGGACTCGGAATTGGTCTTGGACTTGGACTTGGACTTGGACTTGGACTTGGACTTGGACTTGGACTTGGACTTGGACTTGGACTTGGACTTGGACTTGGACTTGGACTTGGACTTGGACTTGGACTTGGACTTGGACTTGGACTTGGACTTGGACTTGGACTTGCATTTACTGTGATGGTTTAAGCTTTTACATGTAACATTTTTAGAATTAGATTTACATAATAATTTACTCACAAAAGATGTAAAAACATAATGGTAATCCTCGTTGTTCATTTGCAGCTGAAGTATCTGTAACAATTGAGAAATACCTCCATCAAAATCCGCGCGCCTACCGCTTAATGATATATATTTTTCATTCTGGCATTGAGTCTGATATGTCTCAGACCCACAAGTTCCAATAAAATACTTGCAATTTGTCTTTACCATGGCGGTGTTCAATCAGTGTGCACTGCATCCCCGTATTATACAAAAACATACATGTCACACTAAGTGTAAACACGTTAAATTTTTAACAAAATCAAAAACCGACTTCAAATAACTCAAAAACAACACTAACTAAAAAGCAAAAATTAAATGGTTTACGTTACATTATAGTTGAAGAATATTGAAGTCGGTACCAAAGTAACGACGAAGTGACGACACGGTTGGCGCAGTGGCTAAGCGATTAGCTTTCTGCGCTAAGTGTCGCGGTTTCGATCTCCGCACGGAACAAATATTTGTATGATCTACAGATAATTGTTTCGGATCTGGGTGTTTGTGAATCAATATATGTGTTCTTAAACGCACCCACGAAACAGGAATTATACAAAGTGTTTTTAAAAAATAAAAAACAAAAAAAAACATGCAAAGTGATAAACCGACGCGATTGGCGTAGTGCATTTGTCGTAGAGTCCGACACACAATTCGCCACGCACTCGACAATATTTATGTGAACTCGTATATTACTTTTATGTTTTACTTGGCACCGACTCCAATATTCTTCAACTACTATTATTATAACATAAAACATTAATTTTTTGCTTTTTAGTTAGAGGCTATTATTCTGTTTGGCTTGTCAATCGATCAGCACAGCAAATTATGAAATGAAATGAAATTATGAAATGAAATGAAATTATGAAATGAAATTAAATTATGAAATGAAATGAAATTATGAAATGAAATGAAATTATGAAATGAAATGAAATTATGAAATGAAATGAAATTATAAAATATATAAGTACTTACGGCTCTAGCCAGCTGTCGCACTCTCTTGGGGTCCGTGTCCACCACGATATGCTCTATCTGCTGGGCCTTCAGGAGTGCTAGCCCACGTCTGTACTCCTTGGCGTCGTGGCATCTCACTGCGTACATATCTCGACCGTCCTTAGCTATGTCCAAAATGTTTAGCTCCCCTGGAATTGTAAAATATTTACTGTTTAACATAACATAGCATCACGCCTCAATAAGGAGCGAGCCTATTGCCATCTACCGGGCACAGTCCCCATAAACTTAGTTCACTAACATCCCATCACAATAGCCCAAGTAGTTTTTCCCCACATGTGTTTATTTATTTATTTATTCAGTAACAATATAAACTCACAGTATAAAACCAAAACGCTTATATGTTAGAAAAAAAAAACATATATTTTGACTTCAGTTTACACTCAAATACTTAATTAATAAAATATTAAATGTAACATATACTTTTATATGAAATACACACAAAATGCAGACAAAAAAATATACAAATTATTTATGAAAGTAAAAGTTTGTTGACGAACACTGACACCTTTTTATTGAGTACATGATACGTATAAAAAAATAATGTGTTGCAATAGTCTTGCCTAAACAGGATTTGTTCTTGGATGCATTTCTATAGTGCATTCAGGGATAATCGCTTTCCGCCCCACGCCAGCCTTCCAAACGCCCGGGACTCTGCAGTCCCATGCAAGGAGCAGACATATAATAATAATAATAATTATTATTATTTTGATCTTACCATAGCCATAGTCTTCGTATATGACACCCATTCTTGTCCAGTTTAGATATGAGAGAAATTCGGCGAACGCCTTCGTCAGGAGATCTTTTGGAGGGTATAAGTTTACTGTGAATGTGTGGTTGGCTGGAAATAAAGAAAAAATATATAATTCATCATCATCATCATCATCATCAGCCAGAAGACGTCCACTGCTGAACGAAGGCCTCCTCCAAGGGAGGGGTTTGCCATAATCCCCACACTTGGCAGGCGGCTTGGGGATCGCAGTGGCTCACCGATTAGTGAGAGGACGCTGCTGCCCGTCCGCAGGTGTCTGGCCGCAGTTTTAGGACGTACCCGGGTCACTATATAATTGAATAGAATTAATTTATTGCTCAATCGCGTCCTGTCATATAAGTAGATCTTACATCAATTTATTTCAGTACTAGCTTCCAGCCGCATCCATCCATCCATTCTCACAAACTTTCACATTTATAATACTAGCTTTCGCCCGCGGCTTCACCCGCGTAGTTTACGAATCTGTACATTTTCCCTGGATAAAAAGTAGCCTATGTGCTATTCCAGACTATAATCTATCCCTGTGCCAAATTTCATCCAGATCCGTTCAGCCGTTCTGGTGTGATTGAGTAACAAATATCCGTCCATCCATCCATCCTCACAAACTTTCACATTTATAAAATTACAATAGAAGGATAAATTTTTTATCCACATCGGATATGCAATATTACAATAATTAATCGTATATTTTTTATTTCCTAGCATCATACAACATAGCATCACGCCTTTATTCCCCAAAGGGTTAGGCAGAGGTTTTCTATTGAACACCCACATTTCGCCGATACTGTTATTGAGTCCCATGTAATAGGGGGCGAGCTTATTGTCATCTACCGGGCACAGTTCCACTTCCACTTCGTGCTACTACTGAGAATTTTCATACAGAAAAACCCAATAACAGTTTGCCCGACCTGGGAATCGAACCCAGGACCTCACGCTCGGCAGTCTTATATCTTAATTCAAAATCTTTGAAGCAAACATTTAAAAAAAGTATCCATGGTGTTTCTTGCCGGTTTCTTCTCCATAGGACCAACCCACTTTAGACCCGTTCATCTAGAACATTAGTTCCCAAAGTGGTCCAGGTGGACCCCCAGGGGTCCACGGGAAACTCGACGGGGGTCTACGTTGGCGTGACAAAAAATGGGGGTTTACAATTCAATTTACAATATGGTAGAAATGTAGCTCCAGGGGGTCCACCGGAACCAGCTAAATTTTGAAAGTGGTCTATTAGAAAAAATGTCTGGGAATCTCTGATCTAGAATCTCGAAAATTGCCACCAAAGACCCAACTGAAACAAAAATCCTTCAGCATTGAATATTACTTACAATTCTCATTCACATACGGCCCAACAGTCAAATGTGGGGCGTGTAGACTCGTGCTCATGTGGTCTAACGTGTTGCCCAGCAGTGGGCCCACGCCGCTGAACAACGCTACAGCTCCCGACTGGATCTGCGCGCACGCTGCAAGAGACAGAGATTAAGAAGTGGTAATAAAGTTACAGATAGCGTCATGGTCACAGAAATCTAAATTTTATGTCAAAAGAAATGCAATTTACATTTTGTAACTTACAAGCGACCCCCGGCTTCGCACGGATGCAATTTACCAATGAAGAAAATCAGAATTGACATTTTCATAAAAAAATACAATCCAAATTTCCGACGTTTGCGGTGAATTTTCATTCAATTAGGATTTTTCAATCACTTTTACACGTCTTTTTTAAACTAGATGGCGTCGGCATTTCCTATGACCATCCCTGAGAAGAAACGCCGAAACAAACTCAGAGGTCAAAGTCTATTTTAAAGTCCAAACAGATTGTAATGATGTAAGGGTTTATGTGAGACAAATATAGGGTGGAATAGCCTTTTGAAGAAAGTGCCATAACTGTTTGAGCTGACCTGTCACAACAGAGTGCAAGCATGGATCAGTTATCGTGAGAATTAATGAAATTAAGAGTGTTCAGCCTAGATCTTATAAAAATAAAAGACAAAACAAAATTTCGGCCACCATTTTCCAACTTACAACACAACAGACCGCCATTTTGTGCAATTTTTCCACAAAATTCCAGACAAACTTTTTATTATAAATGTACTGTGTTTACTTTTCGCGAAGCCTTCCATTTATGCGGGTGAAGGATCATTCAACCGTCACGTCCGGTTTATTATTACGTTTAGCGCCGCCATATTGCGTTTCCGTTATGGCGTCATAGTTTCCGTTGGGGTAAAATTTTACAGCTATTGTTTGAGTTCAATAGTTTTTCTAGTTGTTTCATGGTCGACCATTTTTTTTATCTAATATTGTTGGAAAACATTACAAAACATAGCATCACGCCTGTAATTTCCAAAGGGTTAGGCAGAGGTATACTATTGTACACCCACATTTCGCCGATGCCGTTATTGAATTCCATGTAATAGCGAGCGACTGCAATCTACCGGGCACAGTTCCAGACTCAGTGCTGCTACTGAGCATTTCCATACAGAAAAACCCAATAACACTTTGCACGACCCGGTAATCGAGCCCAGGACATTACTCTCAACAGTGGCGCATGCGACCACAAGACCGATGAAGCAGCTTAAAAATGTGGACAGAAAGTTTCTATCTGCGACCATCTGCTTCAGCATACAGGTGGTGGCTGGTGGCACCTGGATCACAGGTTCGATTTCAGCTCACGGTTTTTGTTTCGTTTTTAAACGCTGCCCCACTTTAGGAATAATTCCTCTACCGTGGGTGCGTTTACAAAATATTGACATGGACATACACCCAGACCCGTCACAATTATCTGTAGATCATACAAATATTTGTTCCGTGCGGGAATCGAACCCGCGATACGTAGCGCAACAGTCGATCACTCAACCACTGCGCCAATCGTATTGCTAACGGTCGAAATTTTCTTTCCACAAAATTATTACTTAAACACTCGTAATTGACGACACAGTTGGCGCAGTGGCTAAGCGATTAGCTTTCTGCGCTATGTGTCGCGGGTTCGATCCCCGCACGGAACAAATATTTGTATGATCTACAGATAGTTGTTTCGGGTCTGGTTGTTTGTGCATGTGATATGTATGTTTGTAAACTGTACCCACGATACAGGAGAAATCCTAGTGTGGGGCAATGTTTTTTTAAAAAAGAAAGAAAAGAAAAAAAAAAAGAAAAAGAATTCGAAAAAAACACATTCAATTCGCATGCGTAACACGATAGTTGACAACTAGTCATCTGAGTTACTTTTTATGAACTGTCAAAAACTACATTTTGTTCTAAAAATGTTTGGAATACAAAAGCGTGACGTCATAATTTTTCATTGCCATTGGAATACTTATTGTGTGATTTTGATAAATTAAAAATTGAAAACGCCTAAGTTAAGCAAGAAATTAAGTTTTACTGAGTTTTTAGAAGGAAAACTGTTTACCAAACATGATTTCAGAATTTATTTTTGATGCAGTCATATTATAATGCCTAATACATAACTTACCTTTCTTATAAGTCTTAAAGGTGTCCCGCGCCGGTGTGTACTGTATATCGTACACCAGCGTACTGTTCGGTAATAAAGTCCTCTCCTTATTGATTCTGTACACCGCGTACTTGAAAGCGAGCTCCGTGCTGCCTCCCCGGGCGTCCTCCGTGAATACTGCGCCTGGAGACGAAAAAGAGGAAAAGGGTACTTATACATACATACATAGCATCACGCCTGTATTCCCCGAAGGGTAAGGCAGAGGTGTACTATTGTACACCCACATTTCGCCGATGCTGTTATTGAGTCTCATCTAATAGGGGGCGAGCGACTGCAATCTACCGGGCACAATTCCAGATTCCGTACTGCTACTAAGAATTTCCATACTGAAAAACCCAATAACTCTTTGCCAGACCTCAGAATCGAACCCAGGACCTCACGCTTAGCAGTGGACTAGCGACCGCTAGACCAATCAAACAGTCACCTGGTATTGCAACCACAAAACATCATCTGGTATCACTCACCAATCTTAACCACCGGAGACAGTGCAGCGACTGTATTCAGCATGAGCACGATCCAGCGCCAGCCTGGCCACATCGTGCCTCATCATCAGCACTTGACGATGTCCACACCACCTGGAGACAAGACACATGGACCTTAACAACGTCATGGGCAGTTCAGCATCATAAAAGTATAGCTATCACATCGTGCCCTAAGATCGGCTGTTCACGTTGCTGATTCGGCACCTAGAGACAAGAAATATATATTAAACCACAGACAATATCATAGACAGTTCAGCATGATTGCCATTTTTTTATATTTAAACGCAGATATTACCAATCTAGTAGCAAACATAATTTGACTTCTCGTAAATCATTTTAAACATTGCCCCACACTAAGATTTCTCCTGTATCGTGTGTACAGTTTACAAACATACATGTCACATGCACACACAACCAGACCCGAACGAAACAAATATCTGTAGGTAGATCATACAAATATTTGTTCCGTGCGGTAATCGAGCTCGCGACACCTAGCGCAGAAAGCTAATCACTTAGCGAACCGTGTCGTCAATTCGAGATATATTTACATTAAACGTTTGACAAGCCACCTGTGGTCGTATGCAGTCGAGATTTTAGTGATTTCTTGAGAGACTATTTCTTTTTCTTTTCTTTAAAAAACGTTGCCCCCCTCTAAGATTAATTCCTGTATCGTGGGTGCGTTTACAAACACATATATTCACATACACAAACACCCAGACCCGAAACAACTATCTGTAGATCGTACAAATATTTGTTCCGTGCAGGAATCGAACTCGCGTCACGCAGCGCAGCAGTCGATCTCTCAACTGCGCCAACCTTGACGTTGTACTTCGAAAATGGACTCGTTTGAGTGCGCTATAGTTTTCCTTCCAAAAGTCTCTATATGTATTATGAGAGTATTACATCTTTAACTCGAAAACAAAGTCTTACCCGCTTCGCAAATCAACCTGTTTTCATTATTTACCTCCTTTCTTCTCTCCTAATCAGGACCAGTGCCGTCTTTACCTATGGTGCAGGGTATGCAGTGCACACGGGCGCAGGGTCTTGGTCTTGGGCGCCGAGCAACGCTCGCGAGATTTTGATACAAAAATTTCTCATTGTTCTAATTTATAAAATAAACTGTGTGGGCTCGTAATCCACGCGGGCGAAACCGCGGGCAGAAGCTAGTCATTTATAATTGCACCATTTGCACCCGAATTTTGATCACATTTAGATTGTGCGCCTACTAGAGGGCGCCAGGGTATTTTTTGCACCCGAACGCTACGTGGGCTAGAGCCGCCCCTGATCACGACGCGAGCAAACCTCAGCTGACAGATGACCTACATAACAGAATAAGACGTGTATATAATTCTCCATTACTGCCTACCCTGGTAACAAAATCCCCTGGCTTATAAGACACCCATGGGCAAATATGGGTGGCTTATTTTTGCAAACACACGACCAACTTTCCCCCTACAGAATAGCGAGCGAATTCATGAAATAATTCAGTCTCTTCGCACCTATAACCGCATATTAACACCACCCATAGCTGTGTGTAAGAAACGCTACACGGCCCAATTGGTCGGCCAACATTTACTTTACCTAGCGACCCGCCCCGACTTTCCACGGGTGCAATTTACTAATAACGAAAATCAGAAATCTCATACAAACGAGATATAACTAATTTAAACACACACATATTGCTGTCTCTTTCCCAAAAAGCGATTTTTTGTATGGCAATTCCATGGCCGTGATGTCATTTGACGTCAGATAACACGCCGGACCTCTCTTTCTAATTCGTCACTTCAATGCTTTATAACTTTATCGCTGATGAAGATATTTTAAAAATTCTTTCACCATTATTTACTAGAGATTATAAATATTTTATTAAGCAAATAAAAAAATACATGCATATTCCCTATTATATGTTTGCCTTATTGGTCTTGGCAGCGGCGTGCACAGAATTTTAAGACAGGGTGGGCAGAAAAATTTAAAAGCTTACTTACCAATAATACGTACTGCATATTGGTATTGTATTGCGCAAATCTGCGTCTCAGCGCGCGTGGCTCCGTCATCTCGCGCACCGACGCATGGCGCGGAGCAGTGTGAAAACCGCCTTATATATATCTATAACTTACAGCCTATATCACTCGGGGATAATGTAGCTATGTATCAGTGAAAAAATTTTCAGAATCGGTTCATTAGTTTCGGAGATTAACCCCTACAAACTTTACTCCTTAACCCTTAATTCGATAGTGTGCAATATACTTTATTTTAATTCCAATAGTTTATTTATAAACTATATAAAATTACGAGCAAGATGCGCGTGCTCTTGGCTGGTATGTCGCCACTGAGGAGGAAGGATGTACCGCAACATAATTTTTCATAATTTTTGCTCTTGCCGTTGTACAATATTCTCGGCTGTATATCACACGCGAGGGGTTGACTCGCGTGCATATTTTCACGCGACGGGAACCTCAACAAAGGCAGATTAATATTTATACCTCCCTTAATGACAATAGTAGTAACTCGTCTGTTTTGTATTCTCTAGACAGATAAAAAATGCAATGTTTTTTGTATGATGCTCGAGTTTAACTGGGTGATATAATGAGGGTAGATCTTTGATAGCCTTTTTCCAACTATGTTCTGTTCAGTCGATCACGGAAACTCACAGATTTCACATCAAAGCTCGAATAAATAAAAATCAATTGCCACATATATGACGGAGCATCACTTGAGAACGGCTCAACCGATTTGGCTGAATTTTTTGTTGTATTCGTAATTGTCAGTACCTCTATTATGAGTTTTTTACTGTTTACTCTCATAGTAAATGTAAATTTTCATGCAAGCGATGTTAGTTCTTAACTTGGTTACATTAGGGATTAGAGTCGCTAACATGACATCTCTATAATATAGTAAATAGTAAATCAAAACTTTACTATGACACGTATGTCACATAAGCGACTCTAATCCCTAATGTAACCAAGTTAAGAACTAAAATCGCTATCATGAAAATTTACTTTACTATGATAGTAAATAGTAAGAAAACTCATGATAGCGGTACAGGAGAAGATTTGTAGGAAAAAAAATTGTTGGAAAATCCACCATAAATATCGGTAATTTGGATGGTATTTTTGTATGAAATTTCCCATTTTCTTCATTAGTAAATTGCACCCGCGCGAAGCCGGGGCGGGCCGCTAGTCGCATATAAATGTCACTTTGATTATTCCAGATAAGAGAGAATTATATTGACAGCTGGCAATACAGTGTTGCCCATCAATAAAATAGGAATTGTATCATATTTTGTAACGGTTGTGGTTGGCTCCCAGTCTAACGAGATGCGGCTGAATATCCTAGCTAATCGTATCATATCATACTTCATATTATAAATGTGAATGTTTGTTAGGATGGATGGACGGATGGATCTTTGTTACTCTTTCACGCCAGAACGGCTGAACGGATCTGGATGAAATTTGGGACAGAGATAGATTATAGTCTGGAATAGCACATAGGCTACTTTTTATACTAGAAAAATGTACCAGCTCGTAAACCACGCCGGCGAAGCCGCGAGTGGAAGCTAGTATTATAAATGCGAAAGTAAGTTTGTTTGTTACCTTTTCACGTCTATACCACTGAACCGATCATCATGAAATTTTGCATATACGTTGTCAGGGGTACAGAAAAGGACATAGAGTAGATTTCATCCGGAAAAAAGTACTGTTCTCGAGGGAATGAACAATGACTTTCGACGGTCACCATTGTTTTAGGACGCTGGATGGCGCTACGTATGACACGAAAAATGCACGGGTTCGTAATCAATACGGACGAAGCTGCAGGCGGAAGCTAGTCAGTCAATATTTTATAACACGAGTGCCATCTGACCTCTGCCACATAATTACCAGGTCACAATGGCTGTCAAACTTTTTGGGCTACTGACACCTGTAACTGTCATAGGTATTCGTATGAGACTCAGGACTGTACTTAACGTGCTTTCCGAAACACGGAGGTGAACAGTCACCGATCCAAGCACTGACCGCAGCAACTGCAGCTTTACTTAAAATAGCTACGAGCCTCTCATTTCCTTAATTCCCGTATTTTATAATTAACAATAACTCATCATCTGCCTAGCCTTTTCCCAACTACATTGGGATCGGCTTCCAGTCTAACCGGTTGCGGCTGAATATCAGTATTGTACAACGCGACTGACATATGACCTCCGACACACAATTACTGGGAGACACTGATACTCTACGGTTAGACTGTTTGTCAAACTCTTTTGGTAATTGACATCCATAACGACTGTCATAAATCTTCATATGACACCAAGGACCAACCGCTTAACGTGCTTTCCGAGGCACAGAGAGGTCTCGATGTGTGAAAAATAGTCACCCATCCAAGGACTGACCGTAGCAAGCGCTGCTTAACCTCGCAGATCGACCGATCAGCGCAGTAACTATGTAGCCACAAGCCCCTCTTATAATGACTCACAGTGTAACTTCTAAAATACGGATACCAAGATTATTTCTAAGATAGCGGTCAGGAAATCAACTGATTCTTTCCCCTCCGTTTACAGCCGGATAAAGGTCTAAACAAGTTAACTCGAGATGGCGAGCTACCGGTTAAATTATACCCGGATTTACGATCATTTATATCACCATGAATAGGGTTAAAATATGATTTATTCTACGAAAACAACAATGTATATATTGTTTTATTAACTATCCATCTCGCACGGTCTGACCGCACGGTTGGCGCAGTGGTTGAGAGATTGACTGCTGAGCTACGTGTCGCGGGTTCGATGCCCGCAAGGAACAAATATTTCTATGATTTACACATAGTTGTTTCGGGTCTGGGTCTTTGTGTATATGAATACACATCGTGCCTCGGAAAGCACGTAAAGCCGTTGGTCCTGCGCTTGATTTCTCTCCGGTCGTGTCGGATTGCCGTCCCGTCGGACTATGAGAGTGAAGGAATAGAGAGTGCACCTGTGTTTGCGCACACACTTGTGCTCTGTAATATCTCCTGCGTAGTTGGCTAATCTCCGGTGAGATTGGCCGCCGTGACTGAAATCGGTCAGGAGGACATTATTATTATTCATCTCGCCTGTATTCTTCTAAAGGTTAGGCAGAGGTGGACTAATTTACACCCACATTTCGCCAATGGTGTTACAAAGTCCCATATAATAAGAGGCGAGCCTATTGCCATCCACCGGGCACATTTATAAACGCCGGCTGCTGCAAAATTTTCTAATCATCATCATCATCAGCCAGAAGACGTCCACTGCTGAACGAAGGCCTCCCCCAAGGGGTTTGCCATAATCCCCACGCTTGGCAGGCGGCTTGGGGATCGCAGTGGCTCACCGATTAGTGAGAGGACGCTGCTGCCCGTCCTCCGGTGTCTGGCCGCAGTTTTAAGACGTACCCGGGACGTACCCGGGAAAATTTTCTAATAGAAGACCCAATATCTATACCTATTGTAATTATTACTGATACCTACAATCGTACCTAGGACCTAACGCTCAATAGGCGTGCTTGCGTCCACTACACCAATGAGGCACACTGTCAATGATATCCGTAGCTTTCTCATTTTGACAAGTTTTTATTTAACTTGCAATGTTTTTATGTTTGTGGTCAAATCTTGCAACTGATTTTTAAAGCAGTTATCCTCAACCGATTGAGATGAAATTTTGCACGCTTTTGTAAGTTCGATGACAATATAATATTATGATACTTTCGAGCTGGTCTGATGATGGAGCCAGAAGGTGGCCATAGGAGCTCTGTAATAACACGGATCACATCGAGTTTGGGCTTGTTTGAGTTGTCTTCACTAGTATTCTGATACTAACTGATATAAAAGCTTGTTTTTTTTAATATATTTTTAATTTAATGTCAATTTTTCAGAATATTCTTTCGGAGAACTTTATTTTACTAATCTTTGTTGTAAGCTGGGCGAACATCTCACCTCTCCACGTCACTTAGTATTAGCTTCTATCTACATAAAAGTACTATTTCGTTTTAATTGCTGTCTTGTCTAAACTAACAGATTCTTCATCGTAAGTAAATTTTAATTAAAATACTCTTGCAATATAAATAAAAAAATTAATTCCAACCAAATTCCGAACAATTTTAATTTGTTCAAACAATCAATCTGTTACGAAATTAGTTTTTCTTGTAAATTATAACAAAATTGAACTTCTTTAATATCGAATGGTGATGGCGGCTGATTTAAATATACAAAACTTGTATAACTTCGGATCTAACCGCCCAGCAAGTTGGCTTCATTGGGCTAATGGATGCAAGCACGACAGCTGACCGTGAGATCCTGGATTCGCTTCCCAGGTTGGCCAGAATGACGAATTCAGTATTTGTACAATGGTACACCTCTGCCTAACCCTTCGGGGAACACAGGCGTGATACTATGTTATGTTAATCCAAAAAACAGAGCACGGTAACTAAATGTCACAGTTCCTTGAAAAATTTGTTTCTAAACCAAAAGTTTTCACGCTATAATGTCTTCCTGACCGACTTCGGTCACGGCGGCTTATCTCACCGGAGATTAGCCAACTACGCAGGAGATATTATAGAGCACAAGTGTGTGTGCAAACACAGGTGCTCTCTCTATTCCTTCACTCTCATAGTCCGATGGGACGGCAATCCGACACGACCGGAGAGAGGTCAGGCGCAGGACCAACGGCGACACGTGGTTTCCGAGGCACGGTGTGTATTCACATACACGAAGACCCAGACCTGAAACAAATATCTGTAGATCATACAAATATTTGTTCCGTGCGGGACTCGAGCCCGCGACACGTAGCTCAGGAGTCGATCTCTCAACCACTGCGCCAACCGTGTCGTCAAACGTTTCACGCTATGTTCCTTCACCATTGGACCTGGCTAAAATGAATATTTGAATGAATAAATCAAAGACAGATCGACAGTTTTGCGTTACTAGAAATCAAAGATGGATGGCGAGGCACTAATTTGCAAGACAAAGCCTTATTACAAAGGTCAGTGGCACGGAAAATTGAATATTAAGAAGCTTTTGATCCCTTTTCACTGTGGCGACATCTGTGTTTGGTTAGGTGTACCTCGGTATACCAATTACTGAGGCATGTGGTTTTGAATTTAGTATCGGTTCTGTCTGTGGTTTATTGATAAAGGACGGTAATATGTTTTGAACCAAGACTTTTAGATAATATAACATCACGCCAATATTCCGCGATGGGCTAGGCAGCGGTGCCCACATTTCGCCATGTCATAGGGGGCGAGGCCATTGCTCGGTTCGGTTCCTAACTCCGTTCTGCTAATGAGGATTTCCATACAGAAAAATCTAATAATACGTTACCAGGGAATCGAATCCGGGACCTCACGTTAAGCAATCGCCCTTGCGACCACTAAGCCAATGAGTAAACTAGGAATAATTCCTGTATCGTGGGTGCGTTTACAAACACAAATATTCACACAGAGATACACCCAAACCCGAAACAACTATCTGTAGATCATACATATATCTGTTCCGTGCAGGAATCGAACCCGCGACACGTAGCGCAGCAGTCGATCTCACAACCATTGCGCCTAACGTGCCCTCAAAATAATCTAATCTACAAGTTTTTGTCAATTACGACATCGTTAAAGTAATACAAAAATATATGAAATTAAAGTGCGCGCGCCACAATCTGAGTTCACTCTGCGCGCGCATGATTTTTCCCCACTTTTCGCTGAACGTTAAGAGTATCGTTTAGCTGCTGGCTTCTGACAAAATTGCCTTGAAATACGCGCAAAATACGTGTTTGGGCGTTAACGTTTCTTTCATCGAAATCTCAACGATTTAATTTGATTTTGGTCTCTATCGTTTTGTCAGATTATAAACTAGGTAGACACGTTTTGTTCTTTTCAAAATTTTGATTAATTTAATAATTATCACGAGATAAGTATAAGGAAGATTTTTAGTTAAAAAAAAACGCATTTTGAGGGTTAATTATTTCACAATCTATAAACAATATCAAAAAAACAAAAACGTGACGACCTAGTTTTTACTTGTGTCTATAACATATAAAAAAATCAGCAAAATCAGCTCATGTTTAGTGGGGTAAAAACGTTAACGCATTTTGTATGAAAACTTTTAGCTAAACTATAGTTGAAAGCCGTTTTTGTACCCAAGCCATAAAACGAGTAAACCCGCGAGATTCGTTAGTTTAAAAAATAAAAGTAATTATGTAATGTAACTCTATACAGAACTTGTGAGGTTTCTGAACGAAATTGTGAAGGGACGTAGGGCACAGAGGGCGGGGGGTTCCCTTATTCAATGGCAAATTGGTGCTGATGCTATAATTCAAACTACCTCATTGGTCTTCCCGAGTCGGTCGAAATTTTATTGGGTTTTTATGTATGGAAATTCTCAGTAGCAGCACGGAGTCTGGAACTGTGCCCGGTAGATGGCAATATGCTCAATAATGATATCGGTGAGATGTGGGTTTATCTTTATCTTTAATACTAGCTTTTGCCTGCGACTTCGTCCGACGAACCTATGCTCAATATATAATTTATAGTTTTGAGGATTAACTTAGGCTACTTTTATTTTAGAAAGAAAATTAGGGTAGCGCGCAAAAAAAAATGCACGGTTTCGTAATCTACGCGAATGGAATGTAGCAATCAATTAAAAACTAATTTATATAATAAAACAACATAACATAACATAGCATCACGCCTGTATTCACCGAAGGGTTAGGCAGAGGTGTACTATTGTACACACACATTCCGCCGACGCCGTTATTGAGTTCCATGTAATAGGGGGCGAGCCTATTGCCATCTACCGGGCACAGTTCCAGACTCCGTGCTGCTACTGAGAATTTCCATACAGTATATTATAATAAAATAATTTAATTAATAAAGTATATTTAACGTACATTTTTATAGGATCTTTGGTCCAGATCGCAAGCGCAACTTCTGAGCATAATATCTTAAGTTCAATTCCTGAGTCAAGCATTTCACAGGATTTTTCTGTACGGAAATTCTCAATAGCAACATGTGCCCTGTAGATGGCAAAACCCACTACCTTATTAAACGACTTAATAACTGCATATAACGAAATTTTGGTGTAGATACTACATTACGCCTCTACCTAACCCTACAATGTACACGCGTGATGTTTATAGCATATTTTTTATCCTACTAATCCTACTTCCTATCCTATCCTACTAATATTATAAATGTGAACGTTTGTGAGGATGGATGGATGGATGGGATATTTGTTACTCAATTACGCCAGAACGGCTGAACGGATCTGGATGAAATTTGGCACAGAGATAGATTATAGTCTAAAATAGCACAAAGGCTAATTTTTATCCCGGAAAAATGTACGGGCTCGTAAACCACGCGGGCGAAGCGAAGTGAGTGGAAGCCAGTAGTCTATAGGGCCAATATTTAACGCAGACTTTTATGGCCTATTATTTATAAGAGGAAAAGCCATAACTCCTCGGCGCTTGGGGGTTACTGAAAAACTTAATCTGCGAGTGAATTATGGAAAACGGCCGAAAGTAAACTCGTTGAATAAATTTAAATTTCAATACACCGGGTGTATGCGGTTGAAATATTTTTTCTGTTAGAATATTTTCATTAACTACTGGTGATTTTGACCCGGGTATGTCTTAAAACTGCGACCAGACACCGGAGGACGGGCAGCAACGTCCTCTCACTAATCGGTGAGCCAATGCGAACCCCAAACCGCCTGCCAAGCGTGGGGATTATGGCAAACTCTCCTCTAGGGAGGCCTTCGTTCAGCAGTGGACGTCTTCTGGCTGATGATGATGATGATGATGACTGGTGATTTTTGGCTTGCCTCATTGGTATAATGGTTGCCAGTGCGGCTGCTGAGAGAGGTCCTGGGTTCTGGATGGTGCGAGGTAAAAGTTATTGGGTTTTTCTGTTAGAAAATTCTCAGTGACTAGTGTGGAATTGTGCCTGGCGGATGTCTGAGATCCTATTTTCAATTCCCGGATCGGGCCAAAAGCTTATATAATTTTTCTGTTAAATAATTTTCAGTAGCAGCCTGGAGTCTGGAACTGTGCTCGGTAGATGGCAATAGGCTCGCCTCCATGGGACTCAATAACAGGATCGGCGAAATGTGGGTACACAATAGTAGTCTGCTTAACCTTTCGGAGAATACAGGCGTGATGCTATGTTATGTTAAATCTATTTAAGAAGAGACGTACTTAAGTACATATCTCTATAATCCTACTCCTAATATTATAAATGTGAAAGTTTGTGAGGATGGATGGATGGATGGATGTTTGTTACTCTTTCACGCCAGAACGGCTGAACGGACCCGGATGAAATTTGGCACAGAGATAGATTATATTCTGGAATAGCACATAGGCTACTTTTTATCCGGGAAAATATACGGGTTCGTAAACCACGCGGGCGAAGCCGTACGCGGAAGCTAGTATTATTATAAATGTGAAAGTTTGTGAGGATGTATGAGTGGATGGATGTTTGTTACTCTTTCACGCAAAAACTACTGAACAAAATATCCTTTCTTGATGAAATTTGGCACAGACATAGATTATAGTCTGGAATAGCACATAGGCTACATTTTATCCCGGGACAACGCGGGCGGAGCCGCGGGCAGAAGCTAGTAGACACTTATATCAAATCGCGAGAATTGTCTCCCTAGTTTTCGAACGGGGATCAGCCCACTATTGTGACACCAGATGCTCTTCTTGTGTCTTCTTTAAAATATTCTGCTGACAAGCTATCATTTCAAATATGGCATGACTGATGCCCACACTACAGAATAAATTCACGGAGTCAGAATTTTTTCATGCACTTGAAAACCCAGACGCTGGCAATAGGCCAGATAATGCCAAAAATAAGCAAAGGATAAGTTTTGTTAACAATAAACAATATTTATAGGTTTGAAGCGCTATATCTATTATTTTAAAATAATTTGGCACCCTTCCTCATTTCTTTTGACATATTTAAAAAAAAAAACATCATGAAAATTATGAAACATTTACGTGAAAAAAAAATCCAAAAAAAATAACGACGCTTGTAAAAAATAACTTAAAAAAATATCGTTATAAAATAGTTTTTATAACTGTGTAATGTAATCGTGAATTAACGCTTCTTGCTTGTTTCTTACCGCGAGGCTAAGAGACGGATAGGGCATTTCAAGTAAATAGACCACAATTTCTACTTATTTTAAAGCGCGTATCAGTACATTATATATTGTGATACCAACGAATATGAGCTTAGTGATAATCTATGGTAGTATTCTGCAACCGTTCATAAATAGTCTGAAAAAAATGCATTATTACCAGTACATACCTATTTAACCTCATTGTTATGAAGAAATTATAAAATTATCACGATATCATAGCGTCAATTTTATAAAACAATTTTTTTATTTTTTATTATTTGATTCAAATTTGGAACACGAATTTCATGACAAAAGAGGCTGTATATATAAATTTTAGTAGAACTACCATTTGTCCCCGATAACCCTGAAATGTCATAGTTATTCCTAAATCCATGAAACCAACATCGAAACTAATCATTAAATGGCTTCTTTACAGATATTTGAGTTCTTCAATAACTGATACTGTATTTAACACAGTTATTTTGGTTAATAAAATATTAAAACACTATTATAACTAAGAAACGTACCATTAAAACGTCTATCCAGCTCTTCAATGACATCAAACCATCAGCATTTGCAATCACCACTGCATTTCACGGGAAAACACACAGAAAAACGTAATTAATTCACTATGCACACTAATTTATCTAACAAAAAAAAAGTAAATTTATTTTCCCGCGAACTGCATTCGACATTCTGTTTTTTTTTTTGTAAATTAACAAAAACTCATTCAGGCTGTTTGTCCACACGCGACCGATGGCCCCCGTTATAAGGAACTTACTGATTATTTCATGGCAGCGAAGCTATATGTAGTTATGTAAAACAACTTAATTTTATAGGCACTGGGAATTGTATACCTTAATTTGTTTGTGTTACGGTTCATTTTTGTATGGAGTTAATAATGGGGTGGCGACATCTTTACCTCACCCCTCTTTACAATGCTAGGGATGTCTAATTGATATTGGTGGGAGTAACTGTTTCGTTACGTGCGTTTTAAACGAGAATCGAAGATCTGAATTTACATTTCTAGACTTATTGTGATAATCTGCATAGAGAAGAGCATTCTTCTTCAATATTCGAGTACAGTATGAATCCTATTTTTTTTTTTCTAAGATTACTCCACACTAATATTTCTCATGTATCATGGGTACAGTTAACAAACATACATATCACAAACACACAACCAAACTATAAACAATAGTTATCTGATCATACAAATATTTGTTCCGTGCGGGAATCGATCCCGTGGCACGAAGCGCAAAAAGCCAACCGCTTAGCCACCGCGCCAATCGTATCGCCAGTATTGTATTTGTTTACCTTCTCTGCTCGTAGCTACATTTGACTACAGCGCAGATCAATCTGCAGGGTGACCGTTCTTCACATAAGGACACCCCTCCCTGCCTCGGAAAGCACGTTAAGCAGTTAGTCCCAACTGTCATACCTATAAAATACCTTTAAAATTCGCTACAAAAAAAACGTCTGACAGCCGGTCTAACTTTAGGGTATCATTGTCTTCAAATAATTGGGTAGCCAAGGGCAATCACTACGTATATAGTACCTACTGATATTCAGTCGCATCTACTTACACTGGGAGCGACCCTCACATAGTTTAGAAAATGCTAGGCAAACGATTAGTTGTTTATCTTCGGAATTTAATTTCGAATTCTATTCGACGGATAGCGGACTGTTATTGAAATAACGTAACACGTTATTCACAACGATATTTATTTAAAATCAGTTACGTCCTGCACACATCACTAAACCACCCCTAAACAATGTTGCCAGATTAAAAAAAAATATTTTTCCGAATTTTAAATGCAATGTCTATCTACTGTTTCTTCATAAGATAATTTTTTTAGTTCCTCTCTTAGATTTGTCTGTTTAATAATGTTACAGAAATTATAAACAATATTTTTTTTTTCTGCGATGATAATGTGCATTGCCAGACGAAAAATAACATCTAGTTTAGAGTTTTTCAGGGACTGGACATATTATTTCGATGAGTTTTGATAAAAATTAAAATCTATAGATGCTTGGGTATTGTCGATTCGGCTATCGTCGTGCTGATTGTTGTGACGGCCAATGGCCTGATGGCCAAGAGCCTCGACCAACATCTCAAGAGGCTCTCGTTGGGCGGCTGGGTCAAGGGACTGATTCAGAAAGCGGTACTCCTTGATACGGCACGTATTGTGAGGAGGTTTCTGTCTCTGGAGCCCTAACCACCGGTAGCTTGGACCCTATTCCCGATACCGGTTGGTCCCTATTTTTTATATTTATAAATGTATTTTTTTATTATATATATTTATAAATTTAAAAAGATATGTTATTAAATAAATAAAGGAGATAATAATAATAATAATTTCTTTATTTGTATAGAATGCAGGTACAAGTATGGTCTTAGTTAAAATATATTCAATCCCAGTACATTCTGCCTGTTGGCATACAAAATTGAAGGAGAAACTTACAGCTAATTTTAAACTAGGTACTAAGATAAATTTAAGAATGAGATCATAAAAAGTTTATTATAAAAATTGAGATCTTAAATAAGGAGAGTGTTACAGTTCATTATTATCTGTGCCATACACACCGTGCCTCGGAAAGCACGTAAAGCCGTTGGTCCAGCGCCTGATCTCTCTCCGGTCGTGTCGGATTGTCGTCCCATCGGACTATGAGAGTGAAGGAATAGAGAGAGCACCTGTGTTTGCGCACACACTTGTGCTCTATTATATCTCCTGCGTAGGTCTAGAGTATCTGCCTCATTGGTATAGCGGTGCTAAATGCGACAGCTGAGCGTCCTGTGTTCGATCTCCAGGTCGGGTAAAGTGTTATTGGGTTTTTCTGAAACCCTCAGTATTAGGCCAGAGTTGGGAATGGAGGCTGTTAGAAGGCAATTGTGCCCCGTACTACAGGGGGCTTAATAAAAGCATCAGCGAAATACGCGTGTACAAAACTGCAGCCATGTACAAGCGTGATGTTATATTATGTGTTATTTATACGTATATAGGTTTTCAGAATTTTCTCAAGCCAGAGTAATCGTCCAACTGTTATTGCAACTTTATAACATTTGAGATATTTGTATGTGTTTGTTCTGCGATCGCGTCCCACTTGCGGTAAATGCAGAGCCCCGAAGTGTTCTATGTCCACGAGCAATCGTTGCGACTACGTACGAAGACGTACGACAGCGCATGATATCGAACGTAGCTATAACCGTAGCATCACTGCTACGCTCGTAGCAACATTGCTACGCGCGTAGTAACACTGCTACACATGTAGCGAATTTGTTCGTTTTAGTAGGTTGTTCGCCGAATGCGTAGGCAACATGGCAACCGAATGTTTTTCGACGAAACATTTGTCGGTTTGTGACCGAATGAGCAGTATTCAGCCGGATCTGGTTAGACTGGGAGCCGACCACAATGTAGTTGGGAAAAGCTAGGCAGCTGATTATATTCAAATATTTGTTCTGTCATAGAATGGACCCCGTGACGCGAAGCGGACATAGCTATACGCTTAGGAGTATCGTTGAACTGCCGGCTTCTGACAAAATTGTCTTGATATTGTATGAAATACGCGCAAAAGAGGTGTTTGGGCGTTAAAGTTTCTTATATCTAAATCTTAACGAATTAATTTCATTTTGGTCTCTATCGTTTTGTCAGATTATAAACTAGGTTGACACGTTTTTTCAAAAATTTTATTAATTTATTAATTATCACGAGATAAGTATAAGGAAGATTTATAGTTAAAAAAAAAACGCTTTTTGAGGGTTAATTATTTCTCAATCTATACAAAATATCAAAAACGCACCGACCTAGTTTTTACTTGTGTCTATAACATATAAAAAAATCAGCAAAATCAGCTCATGTTTAGTGAGGTAAAAACGTTAACGCATTTTGTATGAAAACTTTTAGCTAAACTATAGTCTTAATACGCCAACTGGGCCATAATACTTTGTTAGTCACGCCGTTGTATTTACATAAAAAGGAAAAGGATTTAAATGAAATAATATTAACGATGAAGACACCGCTAATGAAGGGTGCGCTAAGATGCAAAAATTACACAAATTAAAACAAAGTTCTGCTTAATTTCGCTAAAATTTTAAGCTTACACAACTCTTTGGATTCAAATTATTGTTTTTGTTTTGGTTAATGTTGCTGTGCAAGTTAAAAATACAGTCATTTTAAAGAATAACATAACATAACATCACGCCTGTATTCCCCGAAGGGTTAGGCCATTAGTTCCCAAAGTGGTCCAGGTGGACCCCCAGGGGTCCACGGGAGACTAGACGGGGGTCTACGTTGATGTGAAAAAAAGGGGGGTTTACAATTCAATTTACAATAAGGTAGAAATGTAGCTGCAGGGGAACCAGCAAAATTTTGAAAGTGGTCTACGAGAAAAAATGTCTGGGAACCTCTGAGTTAAGCAGAGGTGTACTATTGTACACCAACATGTTCACCGATGCTGTTAGTGAGTCCCATGTAATAAGCTGCGAGACTATTGCCATTTACCGAGCACAGTTCCAGACTCCGTGCTGCTACTGAGAATTTCCATACAGAAAAACCCAATAACACTGCTCGACCCGGGAATCGAGCCCAGGACCTCACGCTCAGCAATCGCTCTTGAAACCACTTTACCAATGAGGCAATCCAAAAATGGCGGCTATCGCTGCAAATCAGAACTGTGGCACCCTGTCACGGCAATATGCTGAGTGACGGCCGTTTTTGCGCGGACGTGGCGCATATTGTCCTCATTTGTTCATCTTATTTTTTGTATTTATTGTATGCGTCACATCATGGCGGAAATAAACAGATTTTCTTCTTTTTTTCTTAAATATAAGTACAATTGATAGATGAAGAAGTAACCCACTCTCTACTCAACATAGACCCTTTCGGAAAGACTAAAGATATCCCGGTTTTAAAATTTGACTGCAACACCAGCGTTATTATAAAAGTAAACAGAAAATTGTGGAATGTCAAGTGTAAAGTGGTCATTATTACTTTGTAGGCTTAGGATAGGCAATTTCGTTGCAAATTGTGGGTTAACCACTTATAAATGGTCTTCAGATTGTTATTGCTATATTTATAAACGACGAGCTTCCGCCCGCGGCTTCGCCCGCATTGATTACGAACCCGTGCATTTTTTGCGTGCGCCCTAAAGCAATTGTGACCGTCGAAAGTTATTGTTCTTTCCCTCGGGAATAGTACTTTTTTCGATGCATGAAATATAGCTTATGTCCTTTTCTGTACCTCTGACAATGTATATGCAAAATTTCATAATGAACGGTTCAGTGGTTTAGGCGCGAAAAGGTAACAAACAAACAAACTTCAATCATCATCATCAGCCAGAAGACGTCCACTGCTGAACGAAGGCCTCCCTCAAGGGGGGGTTTGCCATAATCCCCACGCTTGGCAGGCGGCTTGGGGATCGCAGTGGCTCACCGATTAGTGAGAGGACGCTGCTGCCCGTCCTCTGGTGTCTGGCCCCAGTTTTCCCGGGTCACAACAAACAAACTTACTTTCGCATTTATAATATTAGTTAGGATTAGGATTATAACCGCCACATTGGTCTAGTGGTCAAAAGAGCGGATGGGCGTGAGGTCCTGGGTTCGATTCCGGGACCGGGCAAAGTATTATTCGGTTTTTCTAAATGAAAATTCTCAGTAGCAGCACGGAGTTTAAAACTCCTCCTCCTCCATATGTAATCTGTTGAAAATGTGAAACTTCATGAATCATTCTTCGTCATGCAGTATTTCTGTAAACCCAGCTTAGACTGTTGTTAACGCAGATTAATAATGTATTTATGCTGAATTGTGTTTGAGGAAAACATATCTATACAAATAAATAAAATTGAAGTGTCTGTTTGTAATGTCAATATAACAGCTTTTTACTAAATGCATACGAAAGTATATACGGTACTTATTACATTTTTTGTCTGTCTGTCTGTTCCGGCTAATATCCGAAACGGCTGGACCGATTTTCACTGGCAGATAGCTGATGTTATAGGGAGTAATTGAGGCTACTTTTATTTTAGCAAAATAATTAGGGCATCGCACAAAAAAGAAATGCACGGGTTCGTAATCCACACGGGCGAAGCTGGGGATACAAGCTAGTTATATTGTAAGTACATAGAAACTTTTATTAGATAGGCTGTGTAAACAAGGAGAGCCACGAAGGGCACTCAATTCATTATTTTTACAAACAATATTGAAACGTCTTTTTATGATTACAAAAACAATATTTAGATGGAAAAGGAAAATGCTATGTCTTATTAAATAACTAGCTGCCACACTTGACTTCGTCTGCGTGTATTTTGTATTTATTATCTAATTAAGAGCGTACTCCTTTTTAAAAGGCCGGCAACGCACTTGTGACTCCTCCGGCGTTGCGGGTGTCCATGGGCGACGTTAATCGCTTACCATCAGGCGATCCGTCTGTTCGTTTGCCGCCGATGACATAAAAAAAAAAGTATTTCGCTGCAAAACTCAAAATATGTCCTTCCCCAGGGGCCAAGCTAATTTAATCGGTCTATTTTTGAAAAATTTCTATTTTTTAAGTTCTTAAAATGTCTCGGTTATAAAACCTAGGTTCTTTTTAATTTATAATACTTATTATCTTTTTTTTTGTGATATAAATTCTCATTTGCTCAAATTTAATGTGAGTTTTTATTCTGCTGACACTCGTAACGATTGTCCTAGGTATTCGTATGACACCCGGGACCAACTGCTTAAAGTGCTTTCTGAGGCAAGGAAGGGTATCGAAGTGTGAAAACGGTCACCCACCTAAAGACCGACCGCAAGCGCTGCTTAACCTCGCAGATTTACTGATCTGCGCGGTAGCTGTGTAGATATGAAGCCCACATGAGAAGTAATTATAGTAATAACGCTAAAATTTTATTAAATCCTAAATTATACATGATCCGCTTATCTAAACACAACACGCCCATCATTTAGCTGTAATCGGCCATTGTGGTATGGGTGTGAACTCTTTGTTATCTATACATATAATAAAATTATAACAGGCAGATGTCTGTACATTTTAGTGGAGATATTGGAGAAAAACTAATATGGAGGTCTTTATTAGAGCAACAGAAGCCAAAACAACAGTTTTTAGAATTTTTGTCTGTCTGTCTGTATGTTTGTACACGCATCACGCAAAAACTAATTGGAATTGAATGCAGTTTAGTTAATATAGGCCCCATTTTACGGCAGAAAAATATCAGATTCTAAATTCCACGCGTACGAAGTCGCGGACAAAAGGTAGTCTAATATAATATTGTATTATTAAGTAATTTGCCTGCCTTGTTGGTCTAGTGGCCACAAGCGGAACTGCTGAACGTGAGGTTCTTGGTTAGGTTCACGGGTTGGACAATTGGGTTTTTCTGTATGGAAATTCTCAATAATATTGCCGGAAAAATGGCTGGCGCCTTATTCTTTGGAACTCAATATTCACAACAGTACCAGTGCCTAATCCTTCGGGGAATACAGGCGTGATGCTTGTTATGTTTAAAGGTTATCTTAGTTTAAAAATACATAAATAGAAACTTGAAATTGCATTACAGTTACACGTTTTTAGAAATTAATATTGAGTAACTCTCGAAATCGTATAAATTCAAGTGAATACATATTAATAAAATGATCTTGGATAATATAAATTAATTAGATATTACATTTTTTTTTTTTAATAACTGATATTTCCAGAAATTTAATTTTTATGCATATTTAAAAAAAATTGTAAATGAAACGCAACTGTCATTTATTAAAAAAAGAAAAACTTCAATGTCAATTGTCAAAATAACCTACGAACTGCATGATATTATTTTCATGAAATAAGAAAATATTTTGTATTTGTACACTATAAAACTGCTACTAAGCGTTTAATTAAAACAAAATATTAAAACGTTTCCTTTCCAAAATGAATATAGCGCGTAAACTCTGCACAATCCATCACAGTTACGTCAGCCGAAATCTTTACCGAAAATTCAGATTTTCGGCTATAAACTACGACTCCGGATCGTCCTCACAGCCTAAAGTGCAAGAAGATAAGTTTGACTTCGAAGATCTAAACATTTTAGAGCGGGTCGAGCGTCGTAAACCGAAAATTGAGCCATTTATGAAAGATGTCTTCACTTCCATTTTCAACAAAGATATGCTAGCATATCCGGAGATTTTAAACAAAGATGAGACCGAATCACTAGAGCGAAGGATCGAGGCTATACAAAACGTGTTCACCAACCCCAAAAAAACAGCACAAGACCGCAAAAACATACTAATAAACACAAAAATGTATGCGGCACCTATAAGCTTAACCAGAAACGGTCTTGCAGCGAATATAACAGAGACTCTGAGATATTTGGAAGCTATAGCGGGCGATTTCGAGCTGGGAATGGAGATCAGTGACCACTGGGTTGCCTTACAGGCATTACACAATGGCTTAACACAAGAACAGTTGTCAATGATCGTTGATGACCTCATCACAGGGGAGAAGCCGATTTCTCTTGCTATTAAGGAGAGAATCGCTGAAAGAATATCGCAGCCTGATTTTAGAACTACTGCCGAAATGGACGGACAAGGTAGGGATATTATTGTCTTTTTAATTTAAGAGTAAAATTTGGTTAAAATCCTTAAGTTTTAAAGGGGTTTCCACCGATTGCAACAAAAGCTTTATATAAAAGAACATCGGTTCTGCCATGAAATTAATAACCATTCTGGCAATCAATTTGAAGCCGGAATTAGGACCCTTAACCTCCTGAAGCCCAAGCTAAATTTAGACAGTCTCTAATAATTGCCCAGTGTGACCAACTAAAGTGTTCTCATGTGAGGCCACTGGGTCACTAGAGCTTCTATTTGCTATTTACACTTGGGCTTTAATCACTTTTAATTATATTCTTGACTGAGAACAATGGGCCTCAATTAAGTTAAAGCTACTGTGTAATGTTTGAAGCCTTCACACTATGTCCACAATGTGTGTAGTCCATGGTCTATAAAAAACCATTACGAAAAGGTCAATGCCCAACAGTGGGACAGTAATGGGCTAAATTTGTTATTAAAATATTGAAGTAGGGATGCTTAAAATGTGTCCACATAAAAATAAGCTATTTTTCTGAGAATTTCTCTGTGACACCACATTGGTACTAGTGATCTGAAGCATGGCTGCTGAGTTCTTGACAGCATCTTGCGTTCAATCACTGGGTAAGGCAAGGTTTTTGAACCATTAAATAGGACTTAACAATGTGATTGAACAATAATACACCTCTGCCTAACCCTTTTGGGGATTACGGGCCTGAATATTATGATATATAATGTTCCCTGTCAGAAATATACAGTAAATCTGTTTACTATGTTACGAAATATCATTCTTTAAAGGAATCTGGCACATTAGCGGTGAGAAAGTCTGCCGTCACCACAACGGTTATATACTAGTGCTGGCTGCGGTGGAAGCGTCCAGGTTGAAGGCGTTCCTCATACATCCTGGAGCCGCTGGAGTCAGTAGCAAGGGTTCCTTCGTCACCTTTATGCAGACACCTGGTAAGATGCCTGATGAATAAACATAATAATAAAATAATTACCTTATTTTTAGTGTCAGCAATGAATACCTACACCAGAACACCTTGAGAACCCATCATGGGCTATCCTCCACCTAGGGGGGACGGGAGGCTGTGCCGGACTCCTACCGGCTAAACTTACCACAATGATCCACCACAACATTGTAAGATGGGCTTCGGGAACTCAGAAAACACCAACAACTAGATTGTTCACTCATTCTTCTTCTTATTTAAGAGCCTTGCTCTAGTCGGCTAGGACGCTCTGGGGTCCACGGGAGACTCGACGGGGGTCTACGTTGGCGTGACAAAAAAATGGGGGTTTACAATTCAATTGACAATATGGTAGAAATGTAGCTGCAGGGGTTTCACCGGAACCAGCTAAATTTTGAAAGTGGTCTGTGAGAAAAAAAGTCTGGGAACCTCTGGTGTAGCTGATGAAGTTCTTTCCGTTTTTCTCCCTCCAGTGCAGTCTTCTTTACCTCTTTATACGACATGACGACATTTACCTTTATTTGGCTCAAGTAACTTATCCTTGGTCTTCCTGCCCCTATCTTTCCTTCAATTAAAGCCACTCATAAAAACGTTTAAAAAAAGCCACTTGTTATTCATTTCAGCCACTCCATTGGATATGATCTCGGAGACGAAGCTGGCACAAACTCTCGGCCTCTCCCGTTTGTACGCAGCGCTCTTGTCTCGCTGTCGGCTCACAATTGCCGTCAGAAATATTGTGGATTATACCAGACCCAGGGCTTTTGCTGGTGAGTTTTTTATATATAAATAATTAGATGACCTGGTCAACTTTGTACCACTTGAAATTGATTTGATTGTAACTCTTCAATAAGCGATTATCAATTCTAATCAACCTCCCAACTCCAATTCATTGAGATCTATAATATTGGCCGCATCGTGTACGGTTTGAGTTTCTTCACATACAAAATTACGAATACCGATTTTCCGGCTGTTCGTTTGGGCTTATCCTAATTTTGGTTTTCCTAATAATAATTTCCTCCTGACCGATTTCGGTCACTGCGGCCAATCTCACCGGAGATTAGCCAAATACGCAGGAGATATTATAGAGCACAAGTGTATGCGCGAACACAGGCGCTCTCTCTGTTCCTTCACTCTCATAGTCCGATGGGACGGCAATCCGACACGACCGGAGAGAGATCAGGCGCAGGACCAACGGCTTTACGTGCTTTCCGAGGCACTTTGTGTATTCACATACACGAAGACCCAGACCCGATACCTATCTGTAGATCATACAAATATTTGTTCCGTGCGGGAATCGAACTCGCGACACGTAGCGCAGCAGTCGATCTCTCAACCACTGCGGCAACCGTGTCAAGGTTTCCTAAACCACACCACTATTAAGGTGAACAAAACAGTAAAAATAATTCAAATCGGTCCAGCCATTTTCGAGTTTTTGTAAGACTAACGAACGGCAATTGATTTTTATTATATAGACTAGCTTTTGCCCGCGACTTCGTACGCGTGGAATTTAGAATCAGATATTTTCCTGCGCTAAAATGTAGACTATATTTTAAGTTAGACCTCTAGCAATACATCGGTGAAAACTGCATTAAATTCCATGCAGTAGCTTTTGCGTGATGCGTGTACAAAAATTCTAAAAACTATTGTTTTGGCTTCTGCTGCTCTAATAAAGACCCTAGAATAAAGATATTAGATTTTCTCCAATATCCTTAATGTACAGACATCGGCCTGTTATAATTTTATTATATGTATAGATTTGGAACCCCACTTTAAAGTACTGTATCCATTCTTCAGGGAAACCTCTAGCTGACCTAACCACGATCCAGGCAACAATAGGTAATGCCCTCATTGACATATACGCGTGTGAGAGCGCTGAATACTTCACAGCGGGCCTGCTGGATGGGTACACGGACCCTGATGCTGAACTGGAAGTAGCCATGTGCAGGTAACGAGGACCAATATACACAGAAATTATGGGTTAAGCTGTCTGAATAACTGCCTGCATTGTTGTCGGGTCTGAATCTAACCAGATGCGACTGAATATCAGTATTATACAACGCGACTGACATCTCCCCTCCGACCAGGGTTGGGCAGTATTTGAATTACTTGTAATTAAAATACGTAATTGAAATACAAATACGTATTTTGTATTTGTAATTTAATTACTTCTTAAAAATGTAATTTGTAATTGGTATTTCAAATACCTGACGCTGAGGTATTTTGTAGTTAGTATTTTAAATACTTATGGCTTCAAAATACTTTAGAACATAAATACATTTAGCGATATTATTAATTAGTGCGTTCTGCAGAAAATAGCTCTCGATAGCTTTCGTAAGCAAAATGGTCACCGCTAAATATATCAATCCTATTTTTTATGTTGGCAAAACTGCACCTGTACTGTGCGTCAAATTGTCAAGTATCTTGTCTATTGCAGTCTTGCCGAAAGTACAGCAATTGCCGTTTCATACGGCAATGAAGCCTCCAAAACATACGATGTACGGCATACGGCAGGGTGCTCATTACCGTGCTATAAAATACGGAAATTCAATATAAAACTTTTTAAGCCGAAAAAATCAAGAGATGAAACGTATTTAGCTTGTTTTTTTTTTTTGTGAAATGAAACTTTGCCCATAGTATCATATTTTTACTTTTTGTCTTGCAACTAGATAACATAGCATCACGCCTGTATTCCCCGAAGGATTAGGTGCAGGTGTATTATTGCACACCCACATTTCGCCACTGCCGTTATTGAGTCCCATGAAATATGGGGCGAACTTATTGCTGTTTACCGTGCACAGTTCCAGACTCCGTGATGCTACTGAGAATTTCCATACGGAAAAACCCAATAACACTTTGCCCGACCCAGGAATCGAACCCCTCACACTCAACAAGTACGCTGGTGACCACTAAACTAATGAGGCAGTCAGACTGCCTCAACTAGATAATCTGTACCTTTTGTTCTTTCACATTTAATGGAACAAGAAGAGCTAAAAGCTACTCTACTCAGTACACGATAGAATAAGTCAGCACACGTAATTTTATATCATTATTTTTGGAAATGTACGGCAATTTTTTTAGAATATTGCAATTTTTACCTGGTTTACGGCATCCCGGAATCTAGGCAGCGGCAACACTGGTCAATTTACATTTTTATTTCAGGCTGGGCTGGATTAGTTCTATTCTATTTACATAACCCTAACACCTAACTGTATTTTGTAATTTGTATTTTGTATTTTAAATACAAATAGTTAAAATACTGTTGTTAATGATATTAAGGTTCAAATTTGATTGAAGGACTTCTTAAAAATTAAAGTACACGTCTTTACGGAATGATGGATTTATTCGAACTAAACGTCATCCGTTGAACATGCCGCCCACCAAAAGGGCTTATAAAGAGCTTTTACAATTAATTAAGCATTTATATAAATCAACAAGAGAATGCAACTCATAAACCACAAAAAAAATAACAAAAGAAACATTCAATTCGTTCTACCTATTAGTTTAACATTTTACAACATACAGGTTTAAATGGACTACAACATTAGTTTGTTTAAAAACAGATTGAGAGTCTTATTAACATCTGTTATTATAAAGTTTGTAACGAATAAAGGGCCCAGATTATATCTCATTATCATTAAAATTATCAATTGGTAAAAGACAGAGTTTGGAGATGGATCTTTTGACAATATTAGGGCCACTTTTTACACTGTAAACTCTAGTTATTCCATCAGGTCCAGGATGTTTTTCCACAATGCGTCCTAAAGGCCACTTGCCTGGTGGTAAGCTTTCAGTTCTGATTAGAACAATCTGGCCTACATCAAACTCTTCCTGTCTCTTTAGCCACTTTGGTCTTTGCTGAAGCCTGGAGAGATACTCACATTGCCAACGATGCCAAAAATTGGAGAGTATTTTTTGACAGTGTTGCCAACGCGATAAGTTTGACTGGAGAGTATCTTTCAAGCTTGGTGATGGAATGGTAACTGGCGACTCTCCGATAAGAAAATGACCAGGCGTCAGTACGTCCAAATTGTTTAAGTCTGAATCATCCACTGGGCAAAGAGGGCGTGAATTCAGGCATGCTTCCACTTGACATAATATTGTGGTCATTTCTTCAAATGTCAAGTGCGTATTCAAGATCCGTTTAAGATGATATTTCATGGACTTCACGCCAGCCTCCCAGAGGCCTCCAAAGTTAGGGCTATATGCAGGGATGAAATGCCACTGGGTGCCGTCGGCTGCCAGTAGAGTGGACATGTGATTTCCAAATTCAAAGTTTGCTTCCTTAAATGCCTCCGCAAGTGCTTTGTTGGCTCCGACGAAAGTTCGTCCCTGGTCACTCCATAAATGAATACATCTTCCACGACGTGCTATAAAACGTCGGAAGGCTCCTATAAAGGCTTCTGATGTCAGGTCTCCCACGAGTTCTAGATGAATAGCCTTGGTTGCCATGCAAATAAAAATAGCGATGTAGGATTTATTAGTTTTTGCCCCTCTGCCTTTAGACATCAGAACATCATAGGGGCCTGCAAAATCTACACCGCTGTGGAGAAATGGCCGTGCTGGCGTTACTCGTACCTTTGGTAATTCCCCCATTAATTGTGTGCGAGTTCTGGCATTTAACCTTGCACAAACTAAGCATTTGTGTATATAAGCCTTTACAGCACCTTTAGCTTTCAGAATCCAATATCTGGATCTCAGGTAATTTAGCATCAACTGTACTCCTCCATGCAACGTCTGTTTATGAGCTTCAGCAATAAGTAGAGAGGTAAGTGGATTCTTATTGTCTAAAACAACAGGATGAATTCGATCATGTTCTAAGTTTGCATTTCTTAACCTTCCGCCCACCCTGAGTATCCTTTTAGCATCTAAATATGGATTAAGGGTCTTCAAATTACTTTTATTTTTTACTTTCTTCATTTCTAGTAAATCTTTAATTTCCTCTGGAAATATCATATTCTGTGTGATTTTTATACAGGTTTGTAGCGAACCTTCTAATTCTTCAGTAGTGATCGCCGAATCTATAGCTTGACTACAATTTCTCTTAAATCCGAGAAATCTCTTGGCATAAGTGATACTCCTTAGCAAGTCTATCAAGTTCTCAAAAATTTCAAATTTTCTATATATCAATACTTCTTCCTCCCGTTCGATTGTCAGGTAAGTTTTTATTGTATTTTTTCTTTCTAGGTCTGTATTTTCATTAACTAATATTTCCATTTGTATTTCACTCTGTTGCAGGTGTTCCGGACCGTGCCACCAGAGTAAGTAATTTCTTAATTCGGGGGCCAACATTCCTCTCGACGCTACGTCTGCTGGATTGTGTTGTGACTTTATGTGATACCATTTGTTCCCGGTATTGTCGAGTATGGTAATCACTCGGTTTCTAACGAATGTGTGCCATCTATTAGGATCTCCATGAAGCCATGACAACACTATAGTGGAATCTGTCCAACAGAATATTTGACTATTCGGAATTCCTGTCGCCTCACTGATTTGTCTTAATAATTTTGACAGGAGAACTGCGCCGCACAGTTCCAGTCTGGGAAGGGATAATGGTTTCACAGGTGCGACCTTCGTCTTGGCAGCAATAATACTTGTCTGATAGTCTCCATTGGCTCCTCGGACTCTCAGGTAAGCTACAGCTCCGTAAGCCTTCGTCGATGCGTCACAATAACCATGTACAGTGATGTCTTTGAGGGTTTCCTGGGTAGTATACAGCCATCTATTTAACTTTATAAGTTTAATATCTTCAAAACTGTTTCTTATATATAGCCATTCATTTTTAGTTTCAGATGAAATTTCTTCATCCCAGTGGACCCCTTGAAGCCATAATTTCTGAATCATTATCTTCGCCGGTATCAGTGCTGGAGCTAACCAACCAAGCGGATCAAAAAGTCGTTGAACTTCAGCTAGTATTTTCCTCTTAGTGATGATTTCAGAAGAAGGTGGTAGTGTAAGGTTGTATTTTAGCATATCTTCTCCCATATTCCAGGATAAGCCCAATGTCTTTATCAAGCCATCCAACTTGATATCAATGTTTACGTGAGAGCTAAGTTCGGCTGGATTAAATTCTTTAAGAAAGTCTACATTGTTTGATGCCCATTTCTGTAAAATAAAACCTCCACTTTTTAGAATTGCCTTCACGTTCTTAGCTACACTAACTGCTTCCTCAACAGTGTCTTGGCCCGACATTAAGTCATCCATGTAGAAATCTTGTGTAATAGTATTTGCAGCTACGTGATGACTCTCGCTTTCATCAATTGCCACTTGCTGTAGTGTTTTGACTGCAAGATATGGGGCGCATGCCGTGCCGAAAGTGACGCGTAACAGACGGTATTCTTTGACAGGTTCGTTAGGGTTGTTGCGCCAGAAAATTCGTTGGTAATCTGTGTCTTCCTTTGTGACAAGTATTTGTCTATACATCTTTTCTATGTCGGCTATGAATGCTACCTTTTTCAGGCGCCATCGCATAACGAGTGACCTCATATCATCCTGAAGTTGTGGTCCGACCAAAAGCTCATCGTTGAGCGATATGTTGTTCGTTCCTTTATAAGACGCATCAAATACAGGTCTAATTTTAGTAGTCTCACTATCTTCCTTCACCACTGCATGGTGTGGTAGATATACCGCTGGTTTATTCGTACATGTTTTGGGAACCTCTTCCATATGTTTCATTTCGCAGTATTCCTTCATTGCCTTTGTATACTCGATTCTTAACTTCTCATTCTTCATGAAACGTCTTTCTAAGTGAAGAAATCTTTTCAAGGCTCCTTCTTTTGTATTGCCGTGAGGTGACTGTGGGTTTTCAATTTTAAATGGTAGTTTAACTATATAACGTCCTTCTTCATTTCGTGTATATGTATCTTTGTATAATTTTTCACAATTTTCTTCTTCTTTGGTGAAGTTCCGTTTCGTATCTGTTTCGACTTCCCACATAGTTTTCAACATATTATCAACATCAAACTTATGATGCATTACTAGTATTTGTTCTTCAGAAGTCTGTGCTTGTATCTTTCCAAATAAGATCCAACCCAAACTTGTATTTTGGGCACATGGGGAGCCAGGTGGACCTTGGAGCATCTCCGCTTTTAAAATTTGAGCACAAACTTCTACACCCAACAGCATGTCTATTCGCCCTGGTGAATGGAAACTCGGGTCTGCCAGAGTGAGTCCTTGTAAGTGCGGCCAGATGTGCATAGTACCAGCCAGTGTCTTGGCTGGCAAGTGTGATGTTAATCGCGTTGGCATTACATATGCATTAATAGTAAGCTTGAAATGCTCATCATATCTTGAGTAAAGCTCGACTTGTACTACGTGATTAACTGTAGTCTGTGTTGTCCCTACCCCAGTAATTGTTCCCCTTACGGAGGACCTCTTGACCTTCAACAGTTGTGCAGCTCGCTCAGTCATAAAGTTTGCTTGTGAACCTTGATCAACCAAGGCGCGTAATATTGTACTATGACCATTTTCATCTCTCACTCGGACCAGTGCTGTGGCGAGCAAAGCGGTTGACCTTTCTGACACAAAATGCGTAGATAGTGGGATCTCGGGCTCATTGCCGTGTTCTGAGTTCGGTTGTTCTTCTTCATCTTGACTGTGATGTGTTTGAATATTGTCTGATTGACCGTCCCAGGATTGGTGTAGCAATGTGTGATGGCGACGGTTGCATCTTCGGCAGGACATTCGATTACGACATCTCATGGCGGAATGTCCTTTGGTCAGACAATTGTAGCATAAGTTGGTTTTCTTAATAAATTCACATCTTTCATTAGGTGGTAACTTGCAAAATTCCTTGCAGTGACACAAGGCGTGATCAGCGTTACACATACTGCACGGTTTCGTCGGTGATGTCTTATCTTCTAATGATGAGGTATGAAAAGATTTCGCCCTCACTGACGCGTGCTCCCGTTTAGCTATAGGATTAACCATCTCAAGCGTACGGTACTTTGTTTCCAGGAACATCTTTAATTCATCCCAAGTCGGTAAATTATCAGGATTTTCTTTGTAAGAGTCCTCTTCCCAGGCTGTGTGTGTATCCACATCTAGCTTTTGTACCACTAGATATATAATCAACTGATCCCAGGATTCAGTAGGTATTTTTTGATTTTTCAGATTATTTATACACTGAGACGTTGTGTCCAACAAATTCTTTATTTGGCCAGCAGATGGCGTGGTTATTTTCTTTTGATTAAATAGTTTCTGCAGTAGGGAGTTAATTATCAGTCGTTTATTTCCATAACGTTGAACAAGTATGTTCCATGCCTGTTCATAATTAATATCAGTGACATTAACATGCTTCAGCAGTTCTTTAGGTTCACCGACAAGGCTCAACTTAAGGTAGTGTAACTTTTGAACATTACATAAAGACGTGTTATTATGTACCAGCGACGTAAACATATCTCGGAACATGGGCCAGTCATCATAACTCCCGGTGAAGGTAGGCAATTCAATACGAGGTAATTTAACACGTGACGGCAGTTCATGTGCTACTATCTGATCGTTTGTAGTTTTTGCAGATATCGACTCCAACATGTCCTTCAAATCTCCTTGCAAACATGAGTATAAATCTTCTACAAGAAAGTAATCTTCGTTTAAAAAATAAGGAACTTCACTTCGCTTACATTTTGGCGTACACTTCACTAATTCTTGATGTGTCGTATTGAAAGTTCGCCAATATCCTTCAAGGCACTGCAACTTAGTTTCCATGTAACCTCTTGTCATTCTTTGCTTCGGACATTTCTTTAAATTACTTTGTGTTTTTTGTAGTAATAAATAAGTATCTTCTAATGAGTTAACTAACTGTTGTTGTTCACTGGTTAACGGAGTAGTCATTGTTCTTGACAAAACAGTTTAAAACACTAGATGCACTTCCAAAACTGATGGGTAACTTTGTTTACAAGTTATAACGAAGTAATTAATGACTTGCAAAAAATATCCACATAAAAACTGCAACTCGTTCGCTCAGGAATGCGGCCTATTGTTCTCGACTCGCCGGCTCGTTCTCCTATTGATTGTTTCAATCCGGCTCGAAGGACCATATGTTAATGATATTAAGGTTCAAATTTGATTGAAGGACTTCTTAAAAATTAAAGTACACGTCTTTACGGAATGATGGATTTATTCGAACTAAACGTCATCCGTTGAACAAATGTATTTTGTATTTCATATTTCAAATACACGACTTAAAAGTATTTTGTATTTCGTATTTTAAATACATGTGAGATAGTATTTTGTAATTTGTATTTTAATTAAAGCAAAGCATGTATTTTGCCCAGCCCTGCCTCCGACACACAATTACTGGGAGACACTGATACTCTTAAAGTTAGGCTGATTGTCAGAATTCTTGTGCTGCTGATACCCGCAACGACTGCCATAGTCTGTCATAGTCGCAAGCGCGATTACTGGGCGTGAGATCCTGATTTCGATTCCCGGATCGGGTAAAGCGTTATTGGGATTTTCTGTATGGAAATTCTCAGTAGCAGCACGGCGTCTAGAACCCCGTAAATGGCAATAGGCTCGCCCCCTATTACATGGGACTTAATAGCAATATCGGCAGTGGCGCGCGGTTCATAAAGACAAAAAGACACTGCCTACCCTACATAACTCAGATAACTATTTATTATAAGATATTTGAGGTGGCAAATCACATACATCATTATATAATCGACAAGACGACGAACCAATACCAACATGCAGTAGGTATTATTGATAGGTAAGCTTTTAATAAAAATCTGCCTACCCTGTCTAAAAACTCTGTGCACGCCACTGAATATCGGCGAAATGTGGGTGTAAAATAGTACACGTCTGCCTAACCCTTCGGGAAATATAGGCGTTATGTTATTATTATTTGTTTGTAGGAACTTCATAACGAACCACGGGTTGTCAGCGATGCTGAAGCTTTTGTCTATCCCTGCGCTGGAGCAAGAGGACGAGTGCAAGCGTTTATTGGACGACATGAGACATTTAGCCACGAGAGGCGAGAGTATGGACAGTGTCAATGTGTTCATAGGTGAGTAAACTGTAGTGTGGTATTATCTCTCGAATAAACAATGTTGAACATGGGTCTGGGGGTAAATATGGGTTTAGGGGTAAATTTAAGCCTAAGAGGTTAGGGGTAAATATGAGTTTAGGTGTAAGTATGGTTCCAAGGGTAAATATAGGGATACAGGTGAATATGAATCTAGGGGGAATATATAATGGGGTAAATATGTATCCAGGGGCATGACAAAATTGAATATATTTTCAACGTTAAATTAATACATGACCCGGTATGGTATGCGTAGTGGTTGAGCGATCGACTGCTGCGCTAGGTGTCGTGGGTACGATTCCCGCACGGAACAAATATTTGTATTATCTACAGATAGCGAGTTTGGGTCTGGTTGTGTGTGCATGTGACATGTATGTTTGTAAACTGTACGCACGACACAGGAGAAATCCTAGTGTGGGGCAACGTATATTTAAAAGAAAAAAAGGGAAGAATATAGAAAGCTACCTTTTTAATATTTTTTCTGACCTGATCAGGCCTGAACGTTATATAAACTCATCCCATTACTGTCCCACTGCTGGGCAAGGGCCTCATCTCAGAACGAAAAGAGTTTGATCTTTGCCCACCACACTGGCCTGTTGCGGGCGGAATACACACCCCCAAGAACGTTATGTCACCCTCTCAGGTGTGCAGGTTTCTTTACAAAATTTTCCTTCACACAAACGCAAGTGATAATCAAATTCAGATCCGCACATGATTCTGAAAAGTCAGAGGGCCAGGTTTGAACTGAGACCGTGTTGCATGGAAGGCAAACTCACCAAAATATCATTTGCAGCGCTCAACGGCATCCATCATGCGGGCAAAGTGATGTCAGATGAAGTGAAACAGATCAGGAACCCATTGATGCACCCCGCTTTCATCTTTAAGAAGGTTTTCGCTAATAGGCATCAGGTAAACGTTGCTTCTTACAAGCTCAGTTAAAACTAACTATTCTAGTTATATATCATGGATTTCCGCAGAGTAACGCCTGATTCCACTATTTTGTTCTGGGTCTATACTCGGTTTGTTTAGGTACTTAAATAAAGGTAAACAATCTTGATGTGTCTTTTTATACAAACACATATTAAACAAATAAACTACTGCTTAAACTAGTGGTTCAATTGGTTTGGTAATCGTTATTGTTGTTTTACATTGGATTTTAGTCGCGTTTTATTTTTAAACTGAGTTTTTAAACAAAAAATATAAAAAGACACATCAAGATTGTTTACCTTTAGTTAAGTACCTAAACAAACCGAGTATAGCTGTTTGTGAATATTTGAGTTTTTTTTTTCATTTTAATTACAACTCTGCTTAACCTTTTAGTGAGATGGTGATTAATAAACATTGTTTTCAGGAAAAAGACGATCCTAAACTGACGCTGTACCTGGCAGAATACCTTCACCCATCGTTGAGGCAGCCTTCAGAACAGCTAGAGTACTGTGTGTTACGCATGAGATTCGCGTGCGAGACGATGATGGGCAGACATGGGGTCAAAGTGGCGTCGGCTTACACGTGAGTTGATATAATAGTTTTTTATTTTATTTATCTTTTGCCTGCGACTTCGTACGCGTGGAATTTAGAATCTGATATTTTCCTGCGCTAAAATGGAGCCTATATTTTAAGCTAGACCTCTAGCAATACATCGGTGAAAACTGCATTCAATTCCATGCAGTAGTTTTTGCGTGATGCATGTACAAACATACAGACAGACAGACAAAATTTCTAAAAACTTCTGTTGCTCTAAAAAAACCCCCATATTAGTTTTTCTCCAACATCTATAATGTACATACATCGGCCTGTTATAATTTTATTATATGTATATTTATTCCAACCCGCGGCTTCCCCCTCGTGGATACGAAACCGTGCGTTTTTTTGCACGATACCCTAATTAAACTACTGATTGATTTAATTGATTTTTTGGTCCCCAGTTCAAAAAGTCCTTAGTCCATGTAGAGAAACCCATTAGGTATCTGACAAGCTATAGATGTGTCCATCTCAATTCCATTTTAGCTTTACTAAACACAAATATTTTTCGTCAACAGGGAACTGAACAGACTGGCTGAAGCAGCTACAGAGATTTTAATGATGACTGCAGTCCTGGCAAGAGCATCTAGGTGCGTATTTTCTAAGGAATTAGAGTGAATGGCAGACTTTTTAGAGTGAATCAGTTGGAAATTCGATCGGTACAATCTTACCCCATTGCTGATTTTACCCCAATACACCTTAGGGGCCGTCCATTAATCACGTGTGACACGAAATATCAGAAGGGAGGAGGGGGGGTGTAGTAAGATATCACGTGTATTTATTCTTTCACTTGCTAATAGACATGGGCGAAATCGTTACTTTGGAATTACAGTGACTCGTCGAAAAAATAAGCATTTAAAAAAAGGTCATCCTATAATTACTGGGCTGTACAGTGACAAGCCTTAAGACAAGAAAAATAGGTACTTAAAAAAATACACGTGATTCTGGGTGGGGGGGAGGGTAGTTTCAAACCTCACCACGTATCAAACAACGTAAAAATGCAAAAAAAAAAACATCACGTGATCAATGGATGGCCCCTTATATGCAATGTGTCGCAAGAGTTTTGTTGAATTTTGTTTCTTATATATAATTTTACTTTTTTTTGGGTTGTTTGATTATTTATGTGTTTTACATGTTATTTTGTTTTAATTATAGTATTAGCCGTAAATTATTTTCAAATTATCTTGTGTGTATTCGCAAACCACTATTGTATTGGGTCTGCCTGTAAAGATAGTGTGTTTATAATAAAAATAAATAAATAAATAATAAATAAATGTTCTAATCACAATCTCCAACAGGTCCTACTGCATAGGCCTTCGAAATGCGGAGATAGAAATGAAGTTAGCTGCTTGTTTCGTTGAACGAACGAGGGACCGAGTGAAGAAGCTCATCAAAGAAATAGATGATGGAGAATATCTAAACCTCGACCACTTCACAGTACAATTCGGTAGAAAAGTCCTTGATTCTAACACTATGTTGGTGGAAAAACCAACGGCTAGAGTGTTCTGGTAGTGCCCGGAATAGAGGATGGTGTGAAGTGTGAAGATTTTTGACTTGAAGATTTTTTGTAAGGTTTTTTTCGGTTTTGTTATAGAAATGTTTGTTTTTTATTAACTAACGACTCGCCCCGGCTTCGCACGGGTAGTAGAGCATATACGCCTACCCTTTTTGTGAAATAATTTTCTAATTTAATTTAATAAGGATATAATATATAAATCTATTGGTTTACGCGGCGCACGCCAGTAAAGCTCCCAGTCGGCATGATTTTTTCCGACATCTTCAACTATCATCGTCATATTTCAGCCAATTTACACAACACCTTAACGAATTATACAGCTAAACATTCCTCATGAACCACTCCGTCCATTGGTGGAAACCGTATGAAAATCCGTTCAGTAGTTTTTGAGTTTATCGCGTTCAGACAGACAGATGCGGCGGTGACTTCGTTTTTATAATATGTAGTGATTATATGGGAGCTGAAGTTTTTGGTAAGGTTATTTGAGATAAGCTGGCTTTCTGTACCAGTCGTAGGTTCGATTCCTATACGGAACAAATATTAAAATTTGTGTGATCTGCAAATATTTGTGTACACATGTACAAACGATACAGAAGAAATCCTACAAAAATTAATATTTCATTTGATTATCACTTGCGTTAACGGTGAAGGAAAACATCGTGAGGAAACCTGCACACCTGAGAGGGGGACGTACAGTTCTCGATGGTGTGTGTAGTCCGCCAATCTACCAGCCAGCTTGGAATCCTATGGCTTTCAAGAAGAGGCCCTTGCCCAACAGTGGGCTTAAAAAAAAACATTAACTTTTCTATAGAAAACTGAATTTCCTTAAGAAAAATCTTCAATGAAAGAGTTGGAATATATTGTTATTGTTATACTGTAAATAAATACTAGTTTTAATTTTAATAAGTGTTTTATTAATTACTAGCTTCCGCTCGCGGCTTCGCCCGCGTGGTTTACGAACCCGTACATATTTCCGGGATAAAAAGTAGCCTATGTGCTATTCTAGACTATAATCTATCTCTGTGCCAAATTTCATCCAGATCCGTTCAGTAGTTTTTGCGTGAAAGAGTAACAAACAAACATCCATCCATCCTCACAAACTTTCATATTTATAATATGTGTTTTTAATATTTTAATTAGTAGGAAGTAAGATAGGACAGGATCAATGCGCGCGCACGATTTGTTACTACTAGACTCTCTGGTGACATTAGATAGTGCTAATTTTTGCCTAAGGCCTAAAATCTTTAGGAAAAACGCTAATATATGAAACTCCTTTCTCGGACACCGGCTTAAAAGTCTCCCCAAAAGTGACACTCTTGGCAATATTCCCCTTTTTGCCGACCTTCCCTCGTCTCCTCAACTTTGCGACTGACTCCGCAACCTTGGTTTCTAGACTGGATTTGGCTTCGAAGGCCATTTTGTCCGGTTTTATGTTCAATGATTTAACCTTATTCTTCTCTTTACGCTTGTAGTAGAACACTTCCCATGCCAATGTTACCATTGCCAACCCTAGCCCAAATAGGGTTGCTATGAAGACACCACCTAAAACGAAAAATTGTTTAATAGGTAGAGCAATGGAGCGCAACATTCTGTCTGTAAAAAGATAGATAGATATTCGCTTTATTGCACACGATACAGTTCAAAAACATACATAAAAAAAATTACAATTAGCATGTACAATGGGCGGCCTTATCGCAATCAGCGATCTCTTCCAGGCGACCGTAGGATGGACAGAAGTGAACTGGACAAGATATGGGGCTTTAAATTATGTACGTAAATACAATACAAAATAATACATACTTACTGACAATATGGTATATACATAAATATTTATTTAAAAAAATATATATAATCCTACTAATATTATACATGTGAAAGTTTGTGAAAATGGATGGATGGATGGATCTTTGTTACTTTATATATATATATATGTATATAACTAACTTCTGCTCACGGCTTCGCCCGCGTGGTTTACGACCACCCGTCCATTTTTCCGGGATAAAAGCCAGGAATCCAGCCATCTGGAATAGCCAGTAGCTATTCCAGACTATAATCTATCTCTGTGCCAAATTTCATCCAAATCCGTTCAGTCGTTCTGGCGTGAAAGAGTAACAAAGATCCATCCATCCTCACAAACTTTCACATTTATAATATTAGTAAGAATAGGAATATTAGTAGGTTATTCTGCAGGAAATAAAATTTAACAAATCAAAACTACAGCGAACAAACAACAAGCGAACTAAAAAGAACAGACAGGATACGTAACACCATGCTGGGCTCTAAAACGGGCATAATACACGTAGGCAATAAGGCTGCCAGGCTTAAATGATGCTGGGCGGGTCACGTCAGTCGCATGCATTCCGACCGGTGAGCAAAGGTCTCTACACAATGGTTGCCTGAAGATGGGCGACGCCGAGGCCAGACTAGAAAGAGGTGGCGCTACCAGAGGAGCTGGTTCGAGGTGGCGCAGCATAGAGATGTGTGGAAGAATTTGGAGGAGGGCTCTGCCCAGCAGTGGAACAGTTACGTTGGCTAGTCAGCTTTGAATGATGAATGAAGACTACTGAATGAGATCGGTAAAATGCTGGCAATACTATGGGGTAACAAAGAGGGCAGTGGTGCTGTCCTCTGGACCTGGCTGGCCAACCCTGAGCAATTCTGCCGCCATTTGTGCTGGGTTCGATTCCCGGATCGGGTAAAGTGTTATTGGATTTATCCGTATGAAAATTCTCAGTAGCAGCACGACACGAACTGTGACTAGTAGATGGCAATAGGCTCGCCCCTCTATTACATGGGACTCAATAACGGTATCGACCAAATGTGGGTGTACAACAGTACACCTCTGCCTAACCCTTTGGGGAGTACAGGGGTGATGCTATGTTATGTTATAATATATTGTGGTGGATAATTATGTGTCAAATTACTTTTCGAGTCCCTTATTTGCCTCTCCTGGGCCAATTCCTCTTTTGCTCCATTTGGGCCAAAAGCTGGTTGGGTCTAATTTTAAAAAGTCTTTAAGTTCCCTAAATATCTTCGACAAGCGTGATTCTGATCCATTAAATACGATAACGTATGCCTTTTTTATACTCAAGGTCTAAATAATGTTCAAGTTACCTAAACTCTCCAATGTGATGCCTTCCGACTCATCTGCATCAGGACAGGCCTGCCTTGCGGACTCATTCCAGTACCTGGAAGAAAATAGTGTTCTTGAAAACCCTTGTTTTGAAGGAAACGATAGGTAATTTGTCATTTTGAGATACCAATGGTGGTTGAAGTTGGCTACACTGTTGGACGCTGACACCCAGTCTGATGGACCAACGTTCAAAGAAAGGCAGCTGGGGAATACTATATGTAAAAGGTTTCACTTATATTTACCCAATTAATATAGCTGCTTACTGACTTAGCAGCCATCTCCTCCAAAAACGGTTACTTCTGCAGATGTTTCTGGACAGCTCGACCTATACCCTAGAACCTTGTATTGCAAAGACTTCGCTCTCTTCTGTCAAAGCTCTATACTCACTTCGAAGCCAGCTGCTCCAGAAACCGTTCCTTTTGCAGCTCCAGCAGTGCCCTGGACAGGTCCTCCTGCAGCCTGGAACCTTGTTGTACCGCGATAGCGTAAGGTTGTTCCGCGAAAACTTCACCCACTTCTGTTAGGTTGCAGTTCTGGGTTACTTCGTATCTAGAAGATAGAGATTTTTATCAGGAACCTTTGCCAAAACCTCTTTCTCTCTTACAAGTTCTCCCATTAGCAGGGAAGCTGAAGTTTCTTGCCGGTTCTTCTCCATACGACCAACTTTTTGGAACCGTGCAACTAGAGTCTTAACGTTTCAAAAATGCCTCTGCTAGGTTTATTTGAAATAAAAACAATTCTATTTTATCACTAATTTCGAAGTTTTAAAAGCCAAATCATTTACTTTATTTCAGCTGAATCGTGTATGAACGCAAAATCGGCGTCTGTGTGTTCGTTCACTTGTTGAAAGCCTGTCTTCGCGTCCGTCACTGGACCTGTAAATAATAAATAAGTTAACAGAAACAATGATGATCTAGGGGTTGTGCGCTTGTATCCATCTAGGAGGATCTGAGTTCTAATCCGAGCCGAATCTCAGACCCTCCGGTATCATGAAAATCGTTTGGAAACTATACACCTAGGACTCTGGCACCTCCAGACCAGCATGGTCGATTAAAGCTTAACCCTCTTCAATGAAGGCACGATTGGCGTCGTGGTTGAATGTTCGATTCCCATGCGGAACAAATATTTATATGACCCACAGATAGTTGTGTAAACTCAACCACGATATACATTGATCTCGAAAAAAAATTATGTTTGTCACCTAACTCCCCTTACCCCTAAACGGCTGGACCGATTTGGATGAAATTTGTGTGTATATTTCAATGGGTTCCTGGATGGTTTGAAAACACAATTGGACCCGGTAGGTGGATCTGCGATCGAGTTCTAAAACAGGTTCGGGCAGGATAACGTCCGTCGGGTTCGCTAGTAGCTTATAAAAATCCTTACCTGAAGCATTGATAGCCAAAAGAATGTGTCCATACTGCTCCCTGATGGGGTAGTCCCACACCCGGTACTGCGCCTGATCAGAAGTCGCATTCAGTGTAATTTCTTTCCATACTCTGGGAAATAAAACGAAAATAGTGAAGTTGAAACTGGTTTTGGGTTGGATTTTATTGTTTAAGGTTTTAAGTCAGCACTTCTTCCATAACCTGCATCGTGGTTACGGTTAAGACGAAAATGTATAAAAAAATTGTGCGCGCGCATTTATTTTCATACATTTTGGGCATACGATAACTACGATCGAAATCAAAGAAAAATGTTAAAATTTCAGGTTAGTTTAAAAAAAAAAATGTGTGTGTACTTATGTACGCACGTAAGAAGTTATACTTCTTATTTATTTTATTTCCACTGATATGAAACACGTGTTACAGATGCACAAATATTTCAATACTCAAAGGGGTAGCATCTCAAGTAAGACAATTACAGAAAATTATCCTAAAAAGTAACCTAAAAAAATTAAGCCATGATACACGATATTACGACCCGGGTACGTCTTAAAACTGCGACCAGACACCGGAGGACGGGCAGCAGCGTCCTCTCACTAATCGGTGAGCCACTGCGATTCCCAAGCCGCGTGTCAAGCGTGGGGATTATGGCAAACCCCCCCACTTGTGGGAGGCCTTCGTTCAGCAGTGGACGTCTTCTGGCTGATGATGATGATGATGACACGATATTATTGTATCCTAATAAACCATTATTTCTAAATATTGGCTAAGTTCTAAATATTGGCGGCCATGTCATTTTTGAATATAGAATACGAATTTCGAATTTGACATTCGAATTATGAGTCTCATTTTTTAGCTTCTATTTATGAAATACCGTATCTCTATGATACACGCATTCGTAGTCACACTGCGATCGAGCTTGAAACAATGTCAAATTATCGGGAGCTCATATCAGAAGACACCCCTTTACTAAAAAGGTAAGTGATACAGATAACATCAGTTTATTTTATACTTTGTTTTTTTAAGTTAATCAGTGATAACCTAACGATTGAACGCTTGCCTTCCATGCAGGAGGGTCTGAGTTGAAACCCGCACCGCTTGACTTTTTGAATTGAACTTCTGGAATGTGATTGTGATTTCGTTGACAGTAGAAAACATCGTGAGGTAACCTGTACCTCTATCACGAGTTTTCTTACTATTTACTATCATAGTAAATTACATTTTCATGATAGCGATTTTATATCTCTCTCATCTCTATAATATAGTAAATAGTAAATCAAAACTTAACTATGACACATATGTCACATAAGCGACTCTAATCCTTAATGTAACCAAGTTAAGAACTAAAATCGCTTGCATAAAAATTTACATTTACTATGAAAGTAAATAGTGAAAAACTCATAATAGAGGTACTGCAGAACTGAGAGGCTCTATAGTTCTCGATGGTTTGTGTAATCCGCCAATCCGTGCCAGGCCATCGTGGTAGACTAATTCTTACGAAGAAGCTCGTGCTCAGTTATCGGGTGGATTTATTATTTAACTAGCTTCCGCCCGCGGTTTTGCCCGCATTGATTATGAACCCGTGCATTTTTTCGGGTCACACGTAGCGTCATCCAGCGTCCTAAAGCAATTGTGACCGTCGAAAGTTATTGTTCTTTCCCTCGGGAACATTAAAGGTACGCTATCTCCTTTTCTGTATCCCTGACAACGTATATGTAAAATTTCATGATGATCGGTTCAGTGGTTTAGGCGTGAAAAGGTAACAAACTAATAAACTTACTGTCGCATTTATAATATTAAGTTAGGATTTTTACCCGACTGCAGAAGTTTGTAAATGTTTTTCCAGCGTATGTACGAGTATGTATATCTATTTCTTGGGCAAGTTCTGTATTCTAAACCGTTTGACAAATTTAACATTACGAGATTTAAACATATATATGAAGTGTCATTAGGTTTGCCTTAATTGTGGTAGTATAACATTTAAATAAACTAATAGTCCAAGATGTATTTCTGTGAAAATATTTGGGTAAACTTTGATTGTCCCCAACTGCAATACCTGTGACAAATTTTTAAAGATAAAAAAGCTAGTCTTTTGTTTGTGTTTTTTTTAAGTTCTTCTGATGTGTCAAAAATGAGTTGTCGAAAAGTTTTGAAAAAAAACGTACACCGAAAGTATATTTACCTGTATAGCGTATCTTCGGCAAACTTCATGTTGATAAAGTATTGATGCACAGAGGAACCCTCCACCACAGTGTAGTTGATCCTGGACTGACGAGCCAGCTGCTCCAGCGAAGATACTGGTGTCTTACGAAATCATAGACAATATTATTCAAAAAAATCACCTGTTCCATAAAAATAATTTAATATTACCCGACTTAAATGTACGAATTGGTGGAGAGCACGAAACGGACCAATCGGAGCGCCGATCGCGTTCGATGTAGTAAATCGAATTTATCGAAAGAAACTTACACTAGGGCCTTAGAGCGCCGAAAGCATTCGATGAGTTAAATCGAGTTTCTCAAAGGAAACTTACACTAGAGCCTCTAGTGCACAGCGCCGGCCCTAACCCTTGATCAGAGTAGAGGGAAATGCTCTTTCGGCGCCCTTTGATCGACGCTTACACATCTCATAAATTGTATTTCCGTTTATTTAATAATAATTACCAACTTTTAAAATTAACTCTATTGCAAAAGTCTTCACATATTGAATTTAAATTAAGTAGCTCAAATTATTACACGGCTGCTTCATTAACATAAGCAGTCGCGCAGTCCCGCCTCTCAAAAGGCGCCATTCAAAATTTATTCATAATGGTTTTTCCCATTTGGTATTTTGGCGCCCCTTGCCACCTGGCGCCTAGAGCGACCGCTCCACTAGCCCTAACCCAGAGCCGGCGCTGCTGGTGCAAGACCCCCGTAATTTCAGCGAGTTTTTATTTTGAGCAAGTCATACTTATGACTTCTTTGACTGTGTGAGGTATTATATTACGCGGGGTGCATCATTTTCATAATCCTTATGTATCTACCGTGTTAGTTTTTAGCAAAAGTGATTCCACGAATATGTATGTCTCTAGGCTGAATATGTTACGTACCTGCATTCTCTCGACAGTCAGAAAGGCAGCCAGATTAGCTGTGAAAGTTGCCAGCATAAGCACCACGAACAACCAGTAGGCAGCAACCAGAGTTCTTCCTGATAGGGCTTTAGGAGCTTCGCCCCCGCCTTGTGGTGTGAAAGACGTTAACGCAAACCAAAAACTCTCTTTCAGCGTAAATTCTCTGTAGAACAACATTAATATGGTATCGCAGTCAGAAAAATCATTGCAGTCATACAAGTCGCAATAAAGAAATTCAAAAAGCCATCACGACATTTGTTTTCTATATTTTGTAACACCTAGCGTTCTATCATTGTATCGTCAAAGTCAGAGAAGTCATCGTAGTCGACAAAGTCAAAGAAGTGTCAAAATATATGTCACCATAAACACTAGTCATAAAATTCACTCCTATAAGTGAAAATAACACCTGACTTACCTGCACGGGTAAGGATACGCGTCAGGGTTGTTCCTCGCAGAATACGGCGAGTATTTATCCAGCAGCCATATCATGAACCCAGTCAGAACCAGGGCTGCCACAATACTCAGCCACACTTCTGTCCGAAGTACTGTCATGAATTTGAAGAGAGATGTCTTTCTTATGGGCTTGCGGATCACTAGAAAACGTCAGTCCATAACTAATTTTTCTTCTTATATTTGTCACTAAATGCTTTATCACGGTGGAAAGGCGTTACACTTTATGTTTATTATGATAAAGCCGTTTTCTTAGCTAATTATCATGGGATACTTCTTAAGGAAATGGATAGATTCAGTCCACTTAACTGACTATATTTTATCCTAGCCTCGATGTTTTAATTAACAGTTTTTTTTATGAAACTAAAGACAGCAGACACAATAGTCAAACAATGGCTGTGGTAGTGGACCATATGTGGATCGCTGGGTAAAGATGATGATCACTTACCAATAAGAATCCCAGTCTGTTCAAAGTAAGGAGCTACGAAGTCTATGACTTCTTCTCTTTCTGCCGTCATGGTGAGTGCTGATATTGCTATGTCGGTCTCCTACAAATTCAGTTTTATTTTATTTAACATTGACTCGCAAAGATACAACCAGTGACATAATTTGTTCATAACCAATATCCTAATTCTTACCCCTCTCATCAAATCGCCAACAACACCATCCCATGTACCATTCGGTAACTTTCTTCCGAAACTACCACTCTTCGGAGACACGATCTCGTAGTCAAATGACATGGTCTGTAAAAATAAATGGATAAATTTGCTTCATGAAAGCATTTCAAGCACGTGTTCCAGATGACCCTAATGGAACCCGATTTTGTTGTGTAATATTATTTCAGCAGGTACTCTGGGACATAAAGTCTAACATTGTTATTACGACTTCACAATTGACTCATCTACCTATATCTATAAATATATTCCAAAACGATGCATTCTCAGGCTGTTGATTACTCCCAAAGAGATGAAACATACAAAAATATCCTTACCTCAGACAATCTCGCAATGAGATCGACGCAGTATCCTTCATACAAAGGCTGACCATTCTCATCAAACATTTGCTCTCCAGTTTGAGGATCCAACTTCAGCAGGGTCCAAGGAATAGCCTGCCAATGTGAAAACAAAGTTACTGTTTGATCTCGGACGAGAGTAACGTGTTTTGCTATAAAATATTAACCATTTTAATAAACTGTTTAATAAACTTTATTACTTACTGGAGCAGTCCCAATCCTGAAAAACATTTTCAATGGTTCCAGCTCGACTCCTGGCAATAACTTATACTCCTCATCGGCAGACCACGTCGCTATGGTTTGCTGGCCTGAATCCGGCTTATAGGTCGAAAGAGTGAATCGAGAGCGGAGAAAAAGGCCAGATCTGGCGAAAAGAAGAGAATTAAGCGGATTGATAAGTTTTTCTTCCGCTAAAGTGAAGTTAAGTGTTTTTAAAACCATGGAGTTTCTTGCCCGTTCTTCTCCATTGGAAGTCAACATTTTGGAACGTGGCACCTAGAGTCGTAACTATTCTTAAGTACCTATATATGGTGTACATGAATAAAAAATATATCGTATCTTAATGTTTGAACCCGCTGAGTTATCTATACTAATATAGGGGGTAATCTCCGGAATTAATGATAGGAATCTGAAAATTCTTTCACCGATAGATAGCTACATTATTCCCGAGTACTATAGGCTATAAATTATATATAGATCACGCGGACGAAGTCGCGGGCTGAAGCTAGTATCCAATATAACTTTAATGCAACTATTTCTCACAGCTTAAACTTGTCTGGCTAACGTGATTACATGAGCGCTTTTTCATATAGTCATTCCAACTCCACTTGACTGATCTTATGAGTGTAATCTGATTTGCAACTGCTCACCTATCTGCATTCCAAAAGAACACAGTCTCATTGTTCATTTCCGCGTCTTCAGCGAACTGCCTGAACAGCCTGTCTCTTGTGCTGTTCATGTTAGGCTGAGGCTCGTCGCAGTCCACTGTCGTGGTGACGAGGGATAAGTCTCGGTCTAGCTTGAAATAGGTCTCTGATATGTACTGGATGAGAGCGTTGAGGATCTGCTGCTTCTTCTGCAAAAAGATATCTTGTCTTTGATATTCAGTGAATCTCACACGATCGCGGAAACAGTGAAAAGTCAGGACCTCTCTTATTTGTGTAAAAGTTAAATAGGACACAAAATTTTAAAATGTGTCAAGCTGTATTCCCTGACGGGTTGCCAAAGTTATGCACTTTGACACTCAAATATCGCCAATGCCGTTATTGAGTCTCATGCGAGCCTATTGCCATCTACCGTACATAGTTTAAAACTCAGGACTACTACTTCTTTTTAGTTTTAATCAAATGACATGGCATATAAACATACATTCCACACAAACCATCACGGTAATTGAGAATTTTTTGACTGAAAAACCAAATTACATTGCCCGACTCGGGTTTCGAAAACAGGACATAAGAAAATTAAGAAAGTATACCTGAAAATCTGAAGGACAGGAACAGTCCTCTTTCTTCATGAGCCTGCAACATTCCACTGGGTCTGTTTGGAGTACCACTGTAGGTAGCACCAGCTGATTCATGTCCAGGGTCGAATAGTCAGTCAGAATTAAGTTCCAGCGATAGTTGCGGCGAACCAGCTTCTCTTTTACTGCCTAGGAGAGAAAAAATATTCAAACCAAACAAAAATAAATAATGATTCTTTGAGAATGTCGATGTCACTGAGCTTTGCTATCATTCATCTTGTCTACAGTATGTACATGAGATTTTATGATTTTTTTCTGCCGGAAACGTAACAAGATGTAAGAAATTGTACATTATTCCCTCGACTTGCATTTACAAAGGAACGAGGCTTGGTGCTCTTCCATTGAAAAGTTAGAATCCTTCGACCAGGCGAAGTCGTGCCTGACGGGCCATTCGTATATCCATATATGTATTAGAATCATTGTAAACTTTCATAGTGCGATGCACAATTGATGTCGTCGCTTGATTCCGATAGATGGCGCTGTACTTTTTGTCATGCAGCAAGTAAAAACTTAAAATTTAGCTATGATAGTTAATTTTTCTATGATATAACGACAATGATTTCCACATATCACGGAAATGTAGACTTACCCTATTATAAGTGTCCATGATAAACCCATTGTCCCCCACGAGAATGTAGAAGCTGGGTTCCGGTCGCATGACCTTGAGGGCTCGAGCAGAGTCCCGGGTTAGGCCAGCATGCACCCACACTCTTATGTTGGAGTTTCCTAGTAGTTCGTACAACGTCCTGTCGACATCTGTCGAGAATCGTAGGGAAGAGGTGGTAGAAGTATTATAAATATCAAGTGTCTTCACGGGGACTAGTACGCGTTTTTCTCGATATGTCGACATCCTCGACCATTGTTTCCGTAGGCCCACAAATGTATGTATACCACATTTAAGACGGTACTAGGCACAATCCGCCCATTCTGCTTTTAGATGCATTCAAGTCCTATATCATTTAATATCTAGGCAAAGTTATCTTTATGTATTTAAAATGGAATTTAATGACCTGACCATCTTACCACTTTCGCTCTCCAATATTATAGCCGCATCAGTAGCATTCCTCGACTCCAAATGATCATCCAACGCCTTCACAAGTTGTTGAGATCCGAGCAGAGTCCTCACGAGAGGCAGGCCAGTCTCCAAAGCCAAGTCCTCAGCCATCTCCCATGGGGTCCAAGACAAATCGATTATCATAGATACTCCTTTGGATAATGCCGAGCATACTGGAAAAGGAATGTGCTGTGGTTATACGTGTCGATAGATAGTGCCGTCGTAAGCCACCAGGAAATTGGTCGATGTTGTCTTCAACCAAGGGCGGATCCAGCTTTCAAATCAGGTCACATGTTTAAAGTCAAGTCGGGACAGGCTCCTATTCGATTACAATAATAAATACAGGCTAATAAAACTACTTGTATTGACTGGAGAACAACGTATAAAAAGTGCTCGAATCAGCCAGTAATTCGATCTGTACGATCAATGCGATTAGAAAAATTATCAGTGGTCGACCTAGACCCAGCCCCCTGGATCCGCCCTTGTCTTCAACTCAAATAATACAATGCCGTCAGTATGTGCAGATTATTTTTATTCGTATCAGGTCTCACCCTTCTCCTGTTACAAAATACTTACGCATTCTATAACTCTCTTCCTCATTTTCTCTATCCAAAGTGACAATGGCGTCATGCACTCTAACATCCGGTCTTACAGTTTCAGATAACTTTAAAGCTTTTCCGATGTTTTGAGTCAAATCCTGTTCTTGACTTTCTACGATGAACACTAAAAGTGATAGAAAATCAAATAATGAATTCTGACTTTTGTGACTATTGCGATTTTTATGACTATTATTCGCTATCGCGTTATTTAAGTGTTACGATAAGTTTTGTAATGTTTTTCATAAATTTTTGACCATTTTTTTTTCGTTACGATTTCAAAGACTTTTATGACTGAGTATAAAATCAAGACTTACCAAATCGCAAACTCAGCTCGGAAATAACGCATCCCAAATTGATGAGTAAAATTAATAAAAATAAGTAATATGACGACATCTTGTTTTTTTAAGGTTCCGTGAAAATCGCTTACATCATACTATTATTCGTATTATTAGTAACCGCAAGTTTTACAGTTGCAATTTCTAATTTTATTTATCAATATCCCCGAAATATATTCTTGTAGCAAATACGGTATAAACAGAGTTAGTAAAACGTAAAATATTATCCTCAATTTTTCCAACATTACTAAAAAGACCCCATTGTTTAAGTAATTTTGTTAAAATATTATTTTTATAATATTAAATCACAAATAGGAAACAAAAAAAAACTTATTTTAATTGAATATTTTTATATTTTGTATACACGTTTTCTCTGTGATTCCTGTTTGCCTACTGACAAAATTTTAAGTTGTTGAACTTAACCTATAATTTTCTTGAACTGCACAAATCTGAATATTTTAACTAAACTGTCTATGTCAAGGGGCGTATAATGCAATATGATTACTGTATAATCTTGTTAGGAAAGACAAACAATGTTTATACATAGTGTAACACATCAAACAGTATAATAGGTCTCTGGTACAGTCGCGTAAAAAAGTTTTCATATAAAGCTTTTTTTTTTTTGAAGATCTCAATTATTAACAAAGATGCTCGTCTAACATCTTATTTCAGCTTTTGTGGAATACATTTTAAGATTCGAAATAATTAATGGTTTAATACAATTCACATTTTCTGGGGCAATTTGACCGTACTTGCATAAAATGCAGAGTAGACTCACATTTTACCGATGCCGTTATTCTGTCCTATGTAATAGGATGCAAGCCTGATGCCACCTATCGGTTACAATTTTTGTGTTCAAGTTCTGTGTTTCCCCTGCATCATAAGCAATTTCAAACTCAAAACACGACGGTTTATATCCACGGCTAAGCAATTGGCTTTCTGTGCTACGTGTTTCAAATTCGATCACTGTACAGAATACTTATTTGACTATTTGTATGGCCTACAGTACTACAGTTTTTTTTTTTTGTATTTTTTTAATTATGGCATCTGTCGATAACCACTATTCTGCCAGTGTTGAGTGGAGATGGGAATGGAAAATCCGTCGAATGTTAGTATCTTGTTTACTTGAGTTGTTAAATTCTTTATAAATATTGATCATCGCGTTCAATGTATTCAATGTTTACGATTTTGACCACTACAATAGTTGTTCTGGGTGCGTGTGTTAAGTCTGTAAACTACCCACGATACAAGTGAAATACTAGTGTGGGGCAACGTTTATGTTAAATATAAATCAATTCTGCTATCACTTCTGTCCGCGATTATACACACAATTTATTATTTAGACATAACCGCTTCAAAGTAACTCGCTATAGTTTAAACGACTGTGGGAAACGAAACAAATGGCGTGGCAGACACGCTACCCTAAACTTATGAATCTGTGGTATATAGGTAGGTAATAGTGGTGTAGGGCTTAGACAAAGGTAGTAATTCTCTATCTTAGGTGTAGGGGATTCGACTTTCGACATTTTTTTGTTAAAATACCTAAATTTCATACCAGCTGCACACACTCGCTGAGATACCTCAAAACAGGCCAAGAAAGAGTATACGTAGGTACATGGTCTCGCTCCCTCTCGTCTCGTTTCGGTTTTATGCGCCCGAGTTAAAAGACCTCGCTTGGTCTCGCAAGAGAGCGCAAGTACATACAATTGTCACTTGCTCCTTGTTTAAATGATTGAACGAGTGTGTTTATAAGCTTGTCGTGTGTACAGCCATAAATCTCTGAATTGTATTTGTTCCGTGCGGGAATCGAACCTATGACCCGCGTAGATGGCCAATTTGGCTAAGCGAATTTAGTGCTAGTTAGTTGCCAAATAAAATAATTTTGCAAATACCTACATTCAGTAAGATTCTAAATCGAGCCTCGTTTGTTCAAAGTCGAGGAGTTACATATTTTTTAATCTTAAGGCGATACGTGTTCATAAAAAATCTGTAGCTCCATTTGTAGACGCTCCTTGCTGCTTCCAGGACCTACCTAAAGTAGCATCACGCTCATGTTCCTCGTAGCTAGGCAGAGTTATATACTGCTGTTCCCTCACACTTCAGTTACCAAGCAAAATGGATCAAGCAAACCTATTGCCATCTCCCGTGCGAAAATTCTGAAACCTGGGCACCTACTTTGAAATCTCCACAAAACCCAATTAGACCTCGCCAGAGTATCGAACCGACCCCACGCTGACTAGTCGCACTTACTACTACCAGACTCCAGTGAGACTAGTAAAAATAGGAGAAGGTAATTTACAAAATAAAAGCCGAAAATTTTAAGTATTTTTTTATAATTTTTTAATAATTATCCTTAATTTATTCGTTCTCCTGGCTACGGAGACGGGCGGCGGAGTTGGTAACCCTGATGCTGAGTTGCTGGGCGCGCTCCACGATGCTCTTGCGCTTCTTGGAGGAGACGCCGTGAGCGATCTCTGCGCAGTATTTCCTGTTCTGCATCATGAGGATCTCGAGCTCGCGCACGTTGTGTACCAGCACCTGTGGCAAAGATGGCGGTTAAATAAAATTTTCAGATATTTTCATAAGTTCCATTAATTTTTAACCCAAAGCTAGAGTACTAAAAAGAAATTGGGTGCAGGAAAAAGCCTCCACAAATGACGATATATGAGATCATCTGTCACCCTGGGCAGTCAGCCTCGATACCACAATTGCTGATTGGCTAATCTTTCCACTACGGCATGAATATGTACAAACACATAAAATATGTATTCTAGTAAAGCTAGACGGTGGTTTTAGCTCTTTAAATGACATCCATTTGCAACACACTTGATTATCGTCTTGAAAACAGATTGCAATTAAAGAAAAAGAATATTTATACAACATACTGTAGGGTTATTTCATATCTAGCAATCGGGTGAAACCATAGACATTTATATATATATATATATATTTTAATAGAACTGTTTATAACTTTTTTTTTTTTATATTAATAATTGTTTATTACGAAAAAGTCCAATACATTTCACACTAAGTTTATTACAATGAAAATAAAGCAGAGTTGCAAATTTCCCTAAACTAGGTTGAATCTGTGCTTCAGGCTAGCTGTTGACTATACAATAATAGGCTAGATGACTACATCAAAAATAAATTCTGAAATTTTGTTTGGTAAATAGTTTTCCTTCAAAAACTCAATAAAACTTAATCTCTTGCTAATATTTGACGTTTTAATTTACCAAAATAACACAATAAGTTTGGCAATGGCAATGAAAAACTATGACGTCACGCTTTTGTATTCCAAACGTTATTAGAACAAAATGTAGTATATGACAGTTCATAAAAATTAACTCAAATTCCTAAAAGTCATCTACCATACTAATTTTTTTTTATATAAAATTAATGTATCTACCATTATGACCAAATAGCCATACAAGCTACATGGAATAGGATTTAGTAGAATTTCTGTAGCAAGGTAACAAATTGTAATTATCATATGGAATGTATAACACAGAGTGCCCTTGCATATTTATTTAATAATATTTCATGGTAGTGCCATGTGGACCTTTAGTTTTTATAGGCCACATCAATCACCATGACTAATGGCAGATACAAATAACCTGTGTTTTTCACAATTAGAGATAGAAATTTTACATGACATATTTTTGACAGTCTTCCCCGCTCCTCTATCTATACAACTTTTTTATAAAAACAAAATTAAAAATTTGATTGCCATACATTTTGACATTAAAAGATATATTTTTGACATTGATATAGTTTTTGTATATTGTTCTTGATTTCAGCATTGGTCTTATAAAAGTAGTATGAGCAGACTATACCCCCTATATTTTATCTACAGATCCCTAAAAATCATTATGATGAAAGCAAGGGATTGATGATGATTATATTTTCATACTTAGATGCCTTACCTTGCGGAAGCCATTGGGTAGCATGTGACGGGTCTTCTTGTTTGATCCGTAACCAATGTTGGGCATCAAGTATTGACCCTTGAAACGCCTACGCACCCTGTTGTCAATACCTGGAAGCAGATATTACATGACACTTGAGTAAGCATTGACATATGGTGATAGATGTATGGTAAAATATAGTACTAAAATGTATCTACCACTATGACCAGGTAGCCACATGTGAGCTACGTGGAATAGGATTTGGTAGAATTATTATAGCAAGGTAACAAATTGTAATTATCATATAGAATGTATAACACAGAGTGCCCTTGCAGAACTTAATATACAAAAAAAAGTTCTATTAATTGATTATACATTTTCATAAATAGATTGTTCTATTGTCATTCAAACATGGAATACGAAGAATTGAAGGACAGTTCTAAATTGAAAATTCTATGTGTAATGGAAGGAATCAATCAAATGCACACCAAATGTTTACAAAATACTTCCTCATGTCAGTGGAAGTGTGCTATACTGGATTATATCAATATTTTAATTTCTGGTATACCTGGAGTGTAATTCTCTACCAAGTTTTTGACTAAACGGGGTGAGTATCAATTTATCGATACACTGCAAAGATAAAAAAAATACAGACGTTTCAGCCAATATTTTAAACTTTTTTGGTAAATATTTCATAGACTTGGGGTTATTACTTCTTTACATAAACTTCTTAGTGGATTCTTGTGCCAAGGAGTTTGTTCGAAGTCGATTTTGGAGTACCCCTCATTATGGTCATGTCATAACCTCACCAATAAAAATATTCTAATTGATTAAATTTAGCACATTATTCAAATAAAACCTGGAATCTCCAGTAATTCCACCTAAAAGCCATAATAATTGACAAAATAAAAGTCAAAATGAGGTTATCATGAACGACAATGCCGACATACAACACGCGCACTTACCTCTGGGTTTACGCCAGTTTCGCTTAAGTTTGTCATAGCGATCCGATTGATGGCGAATAAATCTTTTCGTCCTCTTTTTGACGATTGTAGGTCTGTATACTGGGCGAATAGCCATTTTGAATGTTTCTTGATGAAACGCGGCTGTGAACCACGCGGTGACAAGGCCGCACGAAAAGGAAGAAGGAATAAACAAGCGGAGACATTCCTAGAGTTTAGTATGTTTTCGTTTGGTAATCAGTCAGTAATACTTTAGTGAAAAAATAAAGTGAAATGAAATTAGTGTCTATGGTTTATAAGATTTGATGCAAATTAAAATCGCAATTATAAAATTTTAACGTAGAGAAAGCTTTAGTGTGCGGTGAATATACAAGTAACAACCTTTAATCTGTTAATGCGTGTGTTGAGCAACGTATAATCATAATTATCCTGAATAGAGTGGATTGAATTAAAACATATTGAAACAATGCAATTTTTTGAGCAAAATAAAACAATTTTTTGAGTCGATTTAATGAGATAGGTATAGTATTTTACATCTTGTACGATTTTAAATTCAATTATGTAAGTCCTTGTCCTACATTCTTATCCCAAACGTGTGGCTATAGAATGAATGACCTGACAGAAAAATCATTCGGCTTTGGTATATTGATATTCTTAAAGATTTACTTGGACTACTCAAATATCTTTTGGCTTGAACGACTCATATCTCTTAGGCTCCCCGATTGTATATCGTTAAAAAATAAGTTTACGATTTATTATTGAACCGGTTCCTTAAATCGTGGTAATCGCGATCCTTTATCGGTCCAATCCAACTAAAACTATACTCCTTTTGTTTTGTTTATTTATTTAGGGATATACATAACTACTAAACTCTGGGAATGCGAATATTATAATCTCTGATGCATGAAGTTTGGTCTCTGACTGCATACATAGATAAGAACTGTAATTTACAATTAACAAATCCAAGCGTCAAGAATATAATATAAAAAAACTTACCATTAAAAGTAATAAAAAACTGCAATCTGAATATCTTTTTTTTATTTTTGGTTTTATCTATTGACTATAGTTTTATTTTTAGCCTGTGCTAACCTATTATTTTATGACAGCTACCTGCACGCCGAGAACAAACCAATTTCTCTATGCCACAGACGCCAAATGTCGCCATCGATCAATGACATTTTGTGTAGTTGAATTTATTGATATAAAGCGTTAATGTAAATAATAAACAATATCATCATAAAAGTCGGCTTCCAGTCGATATGTATGCCAAGGGCAAGGGCTCTGCAGTGCCTTCGGACGCTCAAGCTCGCGAGAAATTGGCGCTCTATGTGTACGAGTACTTGCTTCACGTTGGTGCGACGAAAGCGGCGCAAACATTTCTGTCTGAAATACGATGGGAGAAAAATATAACACTTGGCGAGCCGCCCGGGTTCCTCCACTCGTGGTGGTGCGTGTTCTGGGACCTGTACTGTGCAGCGCCAGAGAGACGGGATACTTGTGAGCACTCATCAGAAGCCAAGGCTTTTCACGACTATGGTTTTGTCAATTCTGGTTATGGAGTCAACGGTATCGGCCACAACGCCGGCCCGGCGCCGCCTAACGACGGTACGTGTGCTAAATACGCTAATATTCTCGCAGATAACCGTAAATTTTGTGTTTTACGGCGTGTTAGTAGGCCAACGCTTTTCTTATCTTTTGTGTAAATAAAACCCATATTTCCTGGTACAAAAATCTACATTCATCTAATTTTAGCTCTCAGAGCACAATTTTTATCAAAATTTCTTTCTTTAGAAGTAATTTTTATGTATTTTAATAGTAACCAAATGTCTAACCCAAAAATTGGTCAAGTATTAGAAAGTATGTCTGTCCTTTTCTGATTTACTATAAAAACAAATAAGAGAGAGACTGATAAAGATAACATAGCATTTGAAACATGTTCTTTTCTGCAATTGAAAGATAGATTTGCAACTTATTGCAACATAATATTACAACTATGCTCCATTTTCAAGATTCCACACACAATTTTTTAAAACCATATGTTCTTAGTGTTTTTTAATGTTAGATATTCATGTATTTGACTATAATTTCTTCTGATATGAAGAGTCAGTATGGTCAGTTTTAAAACAAGCTCTGCTTAACTATTGGTTACAAGTAAGATATTTTAATGAATAATTCTTCGTTGGTGAATTCTCTATGAATTATATGGTTGTTCTATTCGGCACATGTTATCACATGGAAATCGCTCATGGAGAATACAAATGATTTTCCAGTCGGCACCGATGGTGTTGAGGCTGACTACCCAGTGTGCATCAGACAATCTAAGGTTTCTTCATTTGTAGGGTGTTTTCCTCCAGCCCCTGTGCTCCTCTTTTCATGCATCTTGCTTGTGGTGCCGTCTGTTAAGACAAATGAGCACATAATATTCTTATACAAAAACAAATTTGTATCATTTTCATATTCTTTTTACAGTAACTCGTGAAACTAATTTAATCGATAAGATTAAAATTGTAGGCAACAGCTTGAAATAAAGCTGTTATTTATACCTTTTCATGCTTTTCAATTAAGCATATATCTTTTTTTTTTTCTATTTAAATAAATTTTGCCCCACACTAGGAATAAGTCCTGTATCGTGGGTGCGTTTACAAACATATATTCACATACACAAACAACCAGACCCGAAAAAATTATCTGTAGATCATACAAATATTTGTACCATTACTTAGTGCAGAAAGATAATCGCTTAGCCACTACGCTAAACATGTCTTCAAATCTCTGACATATTAAATTGTTATTTAAAAAGTTCAAAATACCCCTCCTATTGTAACACTCAAACAAAAGTCGCTGAAGCAAAAAGCAGCCTGTACTTAGTAAAAGTAAATTATTAGACAATATTGTCCCATAGAGGCAGAAAAGAAACAACTGGAGTAACCTTAGAACATAAGTCTCTCCCAGTAATTGAGTAACGGAGATAGGATGGCTGTTACATCATAAAATAATTATATTCAACCACATCTGGTTAGACTAGGAGCCGGATTAGAGTTTACCGTATCTGCCCTTCTAATAAACAAATAATTAGTCAAGTTATGTCATAATGTCAGTTTAAACACAGAACAAATAACATAGTAACAAGTATTAAGTTGTCTTAAAGGAGTTTAAGGTTATTTTACTTTTTAATTACTGTGTCAGTCAGTTTAATAACATGATTGGTATAAAGGATGAGCAATGAAATGAGCTGTGAAATATTCTTTGTAAATAATTTTTGGCTATGTCACCGATACAAACTGTCTTCATATTCATTCTTGAATGTTTCCAGGCATGGGCGGGGGAGGGATGCCACCAGGTTTCTTTCCCAACTCTCCGCTACGGCCGTCACCGCCAGCACCACACCCAGGGTCTCAGCCATCGCCTCATGGACCACAGCCGCAGTTAATGGGAACTGGACAACCGTTTATAGGACCCTGGTATTCTGGTGGAGGACCCCGTGGAACTGTCAGGATGGGCATGGGCAATGATTTTAATGGGCCTCCAGGTATGATCACATTTTTTTTATGTTTATAAAAATAGATAAAAAAATAACAGGTTTTACAGAACAGAATTTTTTATTCTTCTGTTCTCCTTAGTATTATTTTTGACAAATCCTAAATTATTCTCTCATACTTCTGTCACATACTGTACTTAAAAAGATTGCAACACAAACATTGTGTCAGTAAAGTTGGTGCATGGTATTTGGTGTAAAAAAATCTCAATAAAAAAAAATGTGACATTAAGTTTGACAGTTCTGCTGTCACAATTAGCAAATTGCATCTGCGTGAAACCAAGACAAGTCGCTAGTCTGAAATAAAAACCATTCTATTCTATTTTATTAAAAATAGTATATAGATTCTTATGTAACTTTAATATAAAAAAATTAGAATATGAATTTGATTGCACAATATTTTTTCACTATGATAAAAATCCTTGAGAATAATGTGTATGGCTCAGTTGGTATATCTCAGTGATCAGCTTTACACGTTACGTGTGGCAGGTTCGATTCCTGTATCGTGAACTGTGCCATACGGAACACCAGAGTTCAACAATTTTTCTAACTAAATATGGCTGAATAGTTGGTGATGATAATTTTATGTATATTTCACGCAGTAAATTACATTAAAGTCAAAATGACACCTGTAATTTTGACTTTAATGAGTGTTTTTCCTTGCGACGTTTGACAAGACACATTTTGGTTGTAGAGCGTGTGAATCAACTGGGCGGTGTGTCCAGATCATGGCATAGCAGCCCTGGGCCCCAAAGTAGGGAGCGGGAGCTGTACACAAACCCTGAGCTGTATAAATGCTCCATGTACATTTTACAAAAGACTTTCCCGACTTTGATTGTAATTTTTAGTGTTTACTGCAACTCTCGATCTTTCTCCAGGTCAGGGAATGATGGGCAACTCTCTAGAGCGCGGCGGCGGTGGAGTGCTGGGCGGGCCGCGCATGACACCGCCGCGCCCCGGCATGGGGCCCATGAGCCCCGGAGCGTACGCAGCCGGCATGCGCGGGCCCCCCCCACAGGGACCAGGTAACTTAGCTCACACCCACTCGTTACCATTGTGACCGTCGCCCCGGCATGGGGCCCATGAGCCCTGGAGGGTACGCAGCCGGCATTCCCCCCCCTACAGGGACCAGGTAACTTAGCTCACACTGACTTGTTAACATTGTGCACGTCGCCCCCGGCATGGGGCCCATGAGCCCCGGAGCGTCTGCAGCCAGCTTCATTATGTTTTTATCACTTAATGTATAATCATAAAAATAAAAAAAGTTGGAACTCCATAAAAATGCAAGGGCACTCTGTGTTATACATTCTTTATGATAATTACAATTTATTTCCTTGCTATAATAATTCTACCAAATCCTATTCCATGTAGCTCACATGTGGCTACCTGGTCATAGTGGTAGATACATTTTAATTATTTTTTTACATTCTAAATATGTACCATTTCTATCTTAAAGTAAGTTAAAGCAATTTCTTATGAACTTGTAATGGATCTATTTTTCTTGTGATCAACTTGGTAGCAAGTATCAAAACTATAAAGCAATTTCTGGAAAAAATAATCTATACAAAATCAGGAAGGTTGAGTTTTTGTAGTAAAAAATTCTCTATAGCAGTTCGAAGTACGAAATTGAACCCCGTAAATGACATTAGTACCCTATTATATGACACTTCAAGGTCCCAGGTTATAATATGTGATATGAAGACATTTAACAAAGTGTTGTACCCAGGTATGCCACCAATGGGTATGGGACCGCGGGGCGCGTGGGCCGGTGGCAGCGGCGGCGGGGGCGGGGGCGGCGCGGCGCCGCTCAACTACTCGGGCGGCTCGCCTGGTGCCTACGGGGCCCCGCCCGGCAGCAATGGGCCCCCGGGCCCACCCACGCCGATCATGCCCAGCCCGCAAGACTCATCCAATTCCGGTGAGTATCAAGAATGGGTCAAGGTGTCGGGGTAGTTTGGGCGGTATTTAGCTTTTTTTTATTGGTGTAGGGTAGGTAGGAAATTAAAAAAAATCTTGTATGTGATTTAGTTACGTAAATTTCGATTTTTAATATGCCAGAATTTATCGGCCAGGGCGTTGACATACAAACATAACATTATGAAATCTTGCCTTGCTTCGTACCATTCTCAATGAACAATTTTTTTTTTTTCTAACTTAGTGTAGGAATCTTCAATTTCATAATAATATTGATCAAGCTTATCCATAATAATGTAATTGTTTTTCATGGCATTTTTTTTTTTTAGTTTAATATGAAAAATCCTGGTATCCGCTTAGCTTCAAGTGTCCATTAAACCATCCCATTCGAAAGTTATTTGACATTTTTTTTTTTTTTTTAATCAGATATATTCAACCTTTTTTCGCCGTTATTCGCAGCTACTTTATAAAATTAGTTTTCACTAAGTAAAATATTTCTTTCGCACCTAATAATTATTATTGTTCTACAAAAGATTTTTGTTTTTAACATCATCAATTTATGTGGTTAAACTTTAAACCAGGTATTTAACTGTCCAGTACCTTGTTTTAACTGTTAGAAGATGAGTCTACATTAATCATTAGACTTGTTCAATATTTTTTTAATAAACTTTTTCTTATCCTAATTAGGAGAGGTCTGAATAGAAAAAATACGCAAAAATCTGATTTTAACATATATTTTTTTTTTTGTATAATTTACAACTGTTTTACCAAATTACGTCACAATTTTTTTTTTTATCGTCATCTACATTTTTCTTTTTTCTTAAATTAATTCTTTTTAATAAAATTTTAGAAAAAATCTAAAAAATAAAAAACATCTCAAAGCTTACATCGATAGCTTCTAGGGTAGTATTTTCATGGAGATCTAGCATTGTGACTGTTTGGAGTACAACTGATCCTGTCAGGTAAAAGTAGCGTTATTATTATGCATTTTCAATTAGATGATGTAGTCTCATCTTCATATTATAATGCGTTCTTTATAAAACTTACGAAAAGACGCATTTCATATCATAGCAACCCATAAAACACGTATTTAATAAATAAAAATGTATTTTTTTCTTATTTTCTGTTCTGCTTGCTTCATTCTCGCATAACCTTGGTTCATTCACGCTTGGATAACTTCTGTACAATGCTTTTTATGTTTTTTTTTTTTTTGTTGTAAATTATACTTTTTTCTTGTTTCTGTTTTGTCTGTATCGATTCTTCTCTAATGTAAGACGGTTCTCAAATAGAAAAAAAAAACGAGCATTAAATTTGTTTTTTTTTTTCATTTCAAATTGTTATTGTGTTTTCTATTGGAGAAAGAAGAAACCAGAGTTAGAAGTCATTAAATGATTTCATATATTTAAGAAAACAAAAAAAAATTACCACGATTAAAAATACCTATGTAATCTGACTTCTAATATTGGTTTTATATCAACTCGTACAATGTAAACTGTTTAGTTTTAGTTACCTTCTCATAGACAAAATTGTTTGATTAGATTATTTTTAATAATAAAAATGTAAATAAATTTAAATACGCATTTTTTATTATTTTCGCTTTCCATAAAAAAAAATCAAAGACACTATCCCAACACTACAAAACCAATTTTGTCTATGACACGAAAAAAATCAAAAACAAAAAATACTGATACAAAGAAAAAAAAGCCGGTATTTAAAAAAAGTCACGCACAATGTATGCGCGGCAGGGACAGACAACATGTACACACTGATGAAGCCGGTGGGCGCCGGCGCGCTGGGCCAGGAGTTCCCTCTCGCCGGCGAGCACGGGCCGGCGCCGCAGCACCTCCCACAGCCGCCCGCCGCTGAAGGTGGGCCCTATGGACTCAGATGGGACTATTTTATGTCACATAAAATAGATCCTCGCTCGCCAGTGTCGATTTAATGGCTGTTGTACACTATGGCCTATGTTGAACACTTGAAAGTCAAATTTGGAAACAAAAATTTGACATTTGGCAAAAAAAAAATGACAGTAATCATCCATGGTCATTTAGCTAGAATTAATTAGCTAGAATGTTGAATGACAATACAAGGTATCTGTCAACACAATGAGTAAAATGAAATGTAAAAAAAGTGCGTAAAATGCACCAACATTGCCCAACGTGTACAGAAGCCATAAGGGCTCTGACACTTGCGTGAAAAATAAATCTAGAAAAAAAAATAAGAATGTCTTTCAAAATGAGTTTGGTTGCGGTGGGGGTGCGGCGCCGACGCGTGTCGTAGTGTAGTCGCGATTAAAAAAAGCTTTAATTATATTTTTTTAAGCGTATACTGCGTGTCAGAGCCCTATTTTTTTTTTTTTCAACATAAATGTGGTTTTAATAATAGTATTCCAACACTAACGCTGTCTGCTTTATAAAAAATATCTTGCAAAGGATAGGGGTGGATACTTAGATAATTTTATTCATCAGTCATAACATAGTATTATTATTATTTTTTATTTTTACATTTACAGTCCAGTTTTCTTATTGCAATCCGCCTGAATATCAATACGTGTTACACGGAGCGAGTATCATGTTATCTTCGCCACCCATATACTGGGAGACACTGAGACTAGTTTCAGGCTAGGCTAGACAGGCAAACGAAACACCAAAACCACCAAAACTCTTATCTTGTCCTACCGCAGTCCATTGACAAGTCAAAAAAAAACTAAATAGGTCTCTCCCAAAACCTCCCTCTGCAATATAACGACTACAACTTCACGTTACTGAATTTATTTCAAGTTGGATGATAAAATTAATGCTGCCTTGATGCAAAACGTGAGCTTGACCGTTATTAAGATATCTAGAATAAGCACTAGTAAAATGGAGTGCTTGCAATCATAACCATTAGAAAAGGTATTCCTACACATTTATAAAGCAGATAGTAAAAATGGTAATACGGGTTTCAAATAAGTAAATAGATATACAGACGCCATCTTGTGAACATCCACTAACTTCACTTCACTATATGACAGTTACGTTAATGAACTGTCATTTTTTGACGTGACGTGTTGTTAACAAAATGGCCGCCGGCCATTTGTTTTCTCACTTGAAACGCATATTATTTTATACGAAATCAGTTATTTTGGTAATAATGCGTTACGTTTATAATGAGAATGAAGCAAGTTAGACATTTGAACTGTCTCAAGTTAAACACAGCAAGCTAGAATGAAGTAAACGTTAAAAATACCGTATCTTGAGTCTAAGTAATAAGTTAGTTTGTCTGTCAAAGTAGCTTATTTTGCATGTAACTAATTCATAACTCATCTAGACGCCAGTCTTATCGCTTATGCTTAAGCGCTACCTATAAAGGTTTTACTTTAACAGGCATACTTGAATTTACGGATTATATACATTTTTTTTTTCTTACATAGCAATCTCATTCGAGCTTACTTGTAAAATATATACCAACTAATAGATGCGGAATATAGTTATAAAAAAAAACTGGTTATACTGACGTTGTTCGTTTTTTTTTTCTCTTTATTCCGCGTTTTTTTAGTAAGTGAGGTTTAGTTTACCTGCTAGCGTCTGATCCGGTAAAAAAATACGCAAAATTCATCACAAGCGAAATTTCTCAAGTATTCTTAAAACTATAGGTGTAGCCTATGCCCTATGTATATTCCTGATGTGATGATGAAGGTAACCTCCCAGGTCTATTGTCTCAGGGCTGGGCGGAGTCGACGGCATGAAGTCTTCGCCCGGGGGCGTGGGGGGCGGAGGGCCCGGCACGCCCAGGGAAGACTCGGGATCAGGCATGGGAGATTACAACTTAAGTAAGTATTAGAATATTTAAAAAACTTTTTGATTGCATAGTTTTCTCTTTGACAAATCTTTTTTTTTTATCTTTGGCTCTTATAATGATTTGATTTGAATATGGAGCCGGATTTAAGTAGTCCACCATTTTATGTTTTCAAAAACCTTGTTCGTAAACATTTGTTTTTTCGAATTGTGACACTTTACTATTCTTGTTTATATTGTATACGTCAGCTATCAGTTTTATAAAAACTATCTTTGGATGACAAAATCATTCTCTTTCAATTATTTTGGACTTGTTTAGTCATAAAACTAACAGGTTTTTTTCAGTTAGACATTATTAATTGTAGCCAAAAAGCCTCCCTTTCTTAGAAGATACGCATGTTTCCCAAACTATCCTCTAGCGTACCCCTGTTTTTATCGCCATTCCGCACAATACTATCTATCAAATTTGTAAATTTATAACCACCGACAATCATGAATAGTTTTTTGAAAACCAGGTTTCGGGGGCCCCGGCGGCGACCAAAACGACCAAACGGAATCGGCAGCGATATTGAAAATTAAGGAAAGCATGCAAGAAGAGGCCAAGAGATTTGAAAAGGACCCAGAGCATCCGGACTATTTCATGCAATGAACGGTTTTATTTGAAATTATTGACGCGACGCTGACTTGCCGAAAAAATATATTTTTAATTTTCTGGAGTATTCTCGAAAATGTTGGTACCAATTTTTTGGTATCGGAATTTTTTTGATACCGGATCTTGGTATCATAGTGATGTGAATGTTGGTATCGAAACTGGCACCGGTTTTGGTATTGGGAGATTTCGATATAATTTTTTTGGTATCACAATTTTTAGGTATCTTTTTTTGGTATTGGAATTTTTTAATGCCATTTTTTCGGTAGCTGGTTTCGATACCAATGGTATTCGTGTCGCAGATTTTTATACAAAATTTTAATATGCCAATAGTATTTTAGGACTAGTAAAATATTTAATTCAAATTCGGTATTCGTTAATGTTTAAAGAGAAAAGAGTTTTTTATGATCTCAAAATTAGTAATTTTGGTAAGTTGGCGCGCGTTTTTGTTTGCGTTCCAACGATCTGATGGTAAAAAATGTATTTTTTAAATACCCTTTCCTTCGGCGTTTTCCTTTGCACAATTATTTATTATTTTTAATTTAGCCCGGTGTAGTATATTTTTTCTTCGTTTTTTTTTTTCTTTTTTGACAGTTTCTTTTATGTAAAGTTACGGAATTGTTGTTTGGATTAGAGCGGTACTTAATGTACCGTTCATTTAAGCAATGCCTTCACAAATGTGATTATAGTGACCTCACGGGACGTAGATTCTTTAGACGGTAAATTCCTTAATAACTTGACATAAAATATGGTAGATTTTGGAACCTAGAACTCAACTAACATAAAATCAAACTGTCAAAAAAAACCTCAGATGCACTCGGTAGTGACAAAAATGTCTTTCAGATGATCATGGGACCGCCACGCGTCAGTAACTGATGTCAGTATAACTTACTGACATCGACGATTTAGATGTGCGTCTATTTTGTACAGGAATTGTGACTCGACGCCGTGTAGACGTTTTAGTTTTGAACTGACAGTTGGTATGCCACTGACATTTCAGATACTGACAGCTGGTACAAAGTAAAGAGTTACAGAAGGTATTTTATTATAAAGAAATTTACTAAAAGGATGCGTTTTGACGTTTATACTGACATGACATATGATATTTAAGTGGAGTCGCTTAGCATCAGGTGGCAAAGTACTTTTGCGTTCCCCTTCCATAAACAGTAGTGATAAAAAAAAAACATATGCGTAGTTCAATCAAATGCGCGCGCACGATTTTTACATATATATTTATGGTATAAGGGTAACTATGATTTAGGTCGAGAAAATTTGTACTGGATCTCCCAGTCGATGTCAGTATATTGTAAGTTGTCAGTGTATAAACGCTCAGCGTCCCTATAGTAAGATACTTAGATTTCGCAGATTTCAAGTGTTTTTAACAATATTTTTGCAACTTACGGCGTCTAGTAAGAGAACGAGTTATCGCGCACTTTTCGGAATAATAACCTGCGCATGCGCAAACCATAGTCAAAACAGTAGTTAGACAACGGGAGCGGGCTCACAGCTAAGTTGACGGGAAGTCTCGGTGATAACGAACACTATGTCTCTTTCTGACTTGACATCAACTGTTGCGCCTCGGCCCGCCAGGATTACCGTGCTTGCTCCGAGGATCCTTCCTCTCCAATAGAGGAACACCATACCTTGTTCCTCTATATATCTTTTACACACTTCTTTTCGCAGACTTGTCTGATTAACAGTTTTGACAATCGTGACCGCTTCGAAACCTATTGTGTCTATTTATTTTGTTGTCCCATCGTATATTGAGTGATGTTCTATGTATTAACAATATTTAGTAATATATAGATTGTTTTATTTCGAATAATATGTATGTATTAGTAATTTAAAAGGTCTTTATTTTTTAAACTAATTTTTGACGATAAACTTTTTATCTGAAGTTGGTTTCGGCGGCTTTTAGACATCGTTTGCGGGGTAACATTTACATCACTCAAGCAAAAAGCCCTAGTGTTTATTCAGACCTATTGTCAGGATCCGTACAGGGGCTTCTGAAAAAATATTATTTCTAAAATTGGCTTGTTTAATGAAGAGTTCTAACTTTCTAAACTAATCAACTCTACTCTCCGATCACCAAGAAACAGAAATGTCAGTAAAATGTATGGGGTTTGACGTTTCAATTTCACGTGACAGTTCGCCAGCTTCCCTCAATCCAGTAGGTGTCTCTTGTGTTTCTATTTGGAGATCAGAGATTGCCATTTTGGCTACGTGCTCTGGTCTGCGTATAGTCTATCGAAAACAATGACTGCTACTAACACGATTTGAACTGGTCACACGTGTTTATATAATTCCGCTGTCTTAGACAGGGTTATTCTGTAACAACTGATTTCTGAAGTGAAGAAAGAAGGTAAACTATGTACGAGAATTCTTTAGGACTGTTAAAAAAATATGTATAGCCCCGCAAAACGCAGCCGAAGCTATATTTTTTTATAATTTAAGAAAACGACAAAACGCACCGATTATTATCCGTCTACGTGCGTTCATATGTATGTATAAATATTGAAACAGTCCGCGTAAAAGTGGTATAACTCAAAATTCATGAATTTTTGTCAGATAAAATATTTATCAGCCCACAAAGAGCAGCTTCAATAATATATAATTTTATATATTTTTCGGTCTTTATTTTACCACTCCTGCGCAGTAATATTATGTAACAAAAAAAATGAGGACGGTAAATAAATTGCTATTGGATATTTAATTCCATTCATTCATTATTATAAATGCGAAAGTTACTCGTGTCTGTTTGTTACCTCATCACAACTAAACCACTGAATCGATCGTTGTGGATTTTACAAAGAATTAACCTGAGACCTGGAGAAGGGCATAAGTCTATTTGCACGTAAACACTTATGTGGTAATAAATACAAAATAAACCCAGACAAAGTCGCGGGCAACAGACAGTTAAAAATAATGCAACTTAAAATTTAAGAAAATGGGTTATGCCACTTTCCGTTGTGACAACATCAATTATCTTCCACATCTTAAAGAAAAAATGGTAAATAAATTATTTAGCATTATTTTGTTTTAAGCTCTTAATGTTCCTAGATTTGTATTTTTTTTTTTTTATTATTTATAAGGACACGTTTTATTAAAAGTTTGGCAAGATATCGGTGCGTCCGGCGATGTCGCGTTTGGAAGACGTTGGTGTTGCGGCGATGATTATAGAAATTAAATTCTTTGTTTATTTTGCAGTTCATTTAGAAATATTTTTTCTTTAACAAGCTCGCCGTTCGGTACATCTGCGATCGCAAAATTAGCGTCATTAATATCCAATGATTTTTTTGTTGAAAAATATAATGATTATGAACTGAAAATAAAAAACATGATGTCGGGTTTTGGAAATTCTGAAAATTTTCAGTTCGCGAAAGTACTTGTTATTTTAATTTGATGCATTCAATTTGTACTATCACTTATGTATCTGTATGTAGTAGCATTTTCGTACTTAACTTGATATTTATAACTACATATCATCACGCCTATAATCCCCGAAGGGCTAGGTAGAGGCGTATTGTACACACCTTCGCCGATGCTGTTATTAAGTGCCATGTAATCGAGGCACAATTCCAAACTCCGGACTTTGACGACTTCCGTAACCGAATAACAATGTCCGACCTTAAAAAACTTTGCCCCAAACTAAGATTTCTCCTGTATCGTGGGTACAGTTTACAAACATACATGTCACATGCACACACAACCAGACCCGAAACAACTATCTGTAGATCATACTCATACTCAACTGTGCCGTCAAATATATTTGACTTTAACATTGAGAGGTTAGGCCGATAATGCTCCAGAATATATTAACCCCCCCCCCCCCCCCACCTTCCATACAAGTCTCACCTGCGCCACCACAGTCGTAGCGTGCTGCATATGATGAGCCTCTTCCTTCTCCAGATGCTAGAGCTAATCGCTTAGTCACTGAGCTAACCCTGTCGTTCAAAACCTGGGAGTCGCGCTTGCGAAAACTAGACCAATGAGGCAGTCTGGTCTTTTATGTCTACTAATGAAATCAAAATTGGTCTTCACCGACCAGTTTCCCAAACGCGATATCGGGTCAGTTTTTTTTTTATGTTCCGAAGTGCGATCGAATTTTTGCAACAGGAACCTGTGGACAAAATGAATTCCTCTCTCGTCGGAACTGGCATTTATTCATGTTTAATAAATTATATCGATTTTCAGAAATTGTCGCGCGGTAACCACTGTGTTTAGTAATAGCGGGCTTTAGCCGTCCAAAATTATCGATATCGATGAAATACCAAAACGATACGCAGTTTTTTTTTTTTTACTTTTGTATATATCGATAGTTTTGCTCGTCCCTAGCCAAGGTGGAGATTTTTATGCAGAAAAAATTTTATACCGTGAGATAGTGATGTGTTGTAGTTTTTTTTTTTTTCATTATGGTATTTTTCATGTAGCATAGGTATTTTTTTTCTTTTGGGGTGTGTGGAAATCTGTATAAATTAGATTTTACTAGAGATTTTTCGGAGAGGTAGTTCTTAAGTTAAATGGGGCGCCGCCCTGTCCATAGCTCTGCGCAAATTTGGGTTCCTTTAGTGCCCACAAAAAGTGACGTCTCCAAAATCGGTACCAATTGAATCTCGACTGAATGACATTCGGACGAAAAAAATATTTTGTTTTATTAAAAAAAAACGTGTAAATAAAATCAAATTTTTGGATGTCGATTTTTTTTCAAATTTTTACTATTTTTTGTTATTTAAATTTTTACTTAGCTGAATTCACTAAACGGACCCAAAAATTGTATAATATGCAGCGTTGAATTAATTAGAAATTAAGAACTTAGTGTTAACACAAAATAGATTTCAACAATGCAAAAAAAAAAGTTTTTTAAAAAATATTATAATTATTATTATTTTTTGTTTAATGATTAATTAATTGATTAATACATGTAGCGTGAGGTTGTATCTTGTTTACAATTTAAGGTATAATATTATTATTTCCCTTCATTTGTGAGTTAGATAAATGAATATTTTTTTTCTTATCATATTGATGTCATGTTTATATACATACATAAATAGTTATTATATATTAAAGATATTGGTCGTTTTATTTTTTAAATTACCTGTCATTTAGTTTTTAATAAAATCTTAATCACACATACACTAACAATATGGTTTCATGTATGGTTTGATGTGGTATGAAAACATATCAAAAATGAGGCGTTTCTAAAATAAAAAATGGTCGATTTGACGAGAGACGGGCTTTATTACATATGTAAAACCATAGACTTAGAATTTCGCTACATTCTAAATCTATGTGTAAAACATGATTAAATTAGGTAAAAAATATTTTTATAGTTTTTTGGGCTATCGACGAGAAACTCAGTATTGCACAGCAACTTAAAAAAAAAAGGCTTTTGTGCAGCCAAGAATTGCGTCAATATGGACGGTAAGATAAGTTTATAAAATTACACTACCTAGGTACCTATATGAAAGACAGCATGTGTCGATTCCTAGCTATTTATGCATTATTAACTTTTGCCCGCGACTTCGTGCACGTAACCTACATTCAATATATAAATTATAGCTTATAGCACTCAGGAATAATGTAGCTTTCTGCCAGTGAAAGGATTTTTAGAATCGGTTCATTGGTTCCGGAGATTACCCCCTACATACAAACAAATTATACCTATAATATTAGTATAAATTACCGAAAATAACACTACATTCAATTGATTCGCAAGCGTGGCTGCTGTATACAATATCGGATCTAGAGGTTTTGCAGACCTGGGACAAAAAAGTGGACCCCCATAACATATAGATACCTACCAGACGAAACATCAAACATTTTCACAGTTCTTCAGCATTTACTCTTCCCTAGATCAGGCCCTGCATAAGAATATAAGTAAATCCAGCCCATAACTGGTGTCTGGACACTGGCATCTTAATCTGAAAAGGGTGAGGTCTTAATCCATCGTTATCTATAGATAGGTACGTATTTACTATCACCGCGTACAATCGTAATTTCGTAGAAAACTTAGCGTAAACGAAATTCTGAGTCTATGCGAAATTCTATGTAGAAAACAATCGTCTGAAACAAAAGGAACTGTGCTCATAGAGAACGCAAATTGCCTAAAATATAAACTATGAAGATGAATGAATAAAAAATAAAATACGGTACCTAAATGACTCCGAGTTACTTTTAATGAACTGTCAAAAACGACATTTTGGTCTAAAAATGTTTGAATTACAAAAGCGTGACGTCATAGTTTTTCATTGCCATTGACATACTGATTGTGTGACATTGATAAATTAAAAACGCCAAAGATAAACAAGAGATTAAGTTTTATTGAGTTTTTAGAAGGAACACTATTTACCAAACAAGATTTCAGAATTTATTTTTGATGCGGTCATCTAGGCTCGGCCATTTTTGGATAGAATTTTGAATTTGACAATCGAAACTTTTAAAAAAATGTGGTTGTATGATTTTTTTAATTTCCCTTTGTTTAACAACGTATCCATAGACATCTACGCTTTTAATCCATCACGCTGGCGTGCTGCGAGATAATAGTTTGTGAACTTTTCGAAAAATAAAGTTGTGATGATAAAGGCATTGTTTCTATTATTTTCAAATGAGCACAATATTATGAATATTACGTAATAACTGAAAAGCGGTGTGCGTGTTCCGTGTCGCGTGTTCTATGCTAATATTTTGTGCTTCGAACCTGTCGCAGGAGGGACGGTGTTATGCAGTATCGTAGAAAATGCAAACAAAATATTATTTTTCATATTTTGATGATTTTTAGGCCACGCATACGATCACTAGACAAATAAGGGATTATTTGTCTAGTGATCGTATGCGTGGCTGCTGAGCATGAAATTCTAAGTTCGATTCCCAGGTCGGGTAGAGTTTGGCCCGGTAGATGACAATATCCATCCCCCCCTATCATATAGCCATATATTTCATATCATATATCATAGGCCCCCATCATATAGGATTTAATAACGGAACGAATTGTTGGTGTAGGTACACAAAATCAATTTGACTATCTAAACTTTTTAGAGCTTAAATGCCAGTGAAGTGTTATCTCAAATTCCGGGAGTCAGTTCTTTAAAATTAGTTGTTTAATTAAGTAAGTTTGTAATTAATTACCTTTTGTCAATAAGGTTTAGTCGAACTTTGTTCTGTTCTTCCGAGTACCTACTTCTTTTCTCTCAGCCACAATATTTGTAAACAATACATATTTTACCCATTATACAATGATTTCACGAACTACAAAAAATAAAGCTGTTAAGTCTATTTCCATTAGCAAACGAGCGACAAGGCCAAGATTATTTAATAACTGTTTAAAAATCAAAGTTTTTATAATTACCGGTAGTTAAAGTTTTACTTCAAAGTCAATGTTTTTTTATTTCAACTAGGCCCTTTCAAGCACTTTTAAAGAGTCGAGCCTCTAGACGCACGGATCCAAAGGGTGTAGGTCCTATGGAGAAGAGACCGGCAAGAAAATCCATGGATACTCTTTTCAAAAAATAAAAAGTTAATTTCCTATAAAAAATCTTAAATTAACATGCATTATGAAAAATACAAACTTATTAAAACGTTACTTACGTAATAAGGTCACAAATGTCACCTCGTAGGCATTAATGTGTCTTGTTTTACGGTTATAACTCTGAGGCTTATATTTTCTTTGCTATTATATTGCATAGCACCGTCCATAATGGCAGATCATTGGCAAAGCTGGGTTATGATAATATTTTTTATGATACACGCCTCTTCGTACCAAGTACGGCTTGTTAGGACCTACAGGGTGTTCCAAATGATTGAACATAACATTTCGTGGAAAATACACGAGTTTTCTCAACGTTTTAAAAGATAAAAATTATCAAAAATTCTAAGCTGTTGTAAACTTACATATTTGATGAAAAGAAGCTACATCGTGTAACTGTGTTCTACCAGATCGCCATTTGCCTGCCTTTTCCCAACTACATTGGGGTCGGTTTTCAATCTAACCGTTTGTGGCTGAATATCAGTATTTATACACGGAGCAACCACCATATGACCTCCGACACCCAATTACTGGGAGACTGATACTCAAAGGTACGTCTGGTGTCAGACTTTTTGGGCTGCTGACACCCGTAACGAATGTCATAGATCTTCGTAGGACATCCGAGACCACCAGCTTAACGTGCTTTCCGAGGCACGGAGGAGTCTCGATGTGTGAAAAATGATCACCCGTCTAAGGACTGACCGCGGTATGCGCTGGTTAACCTCATCGCTCGTTCTCCCCGATATGAAGAGGATATGGAAGGTTTTCGAGTCATTTGTTTTTTTTGTTAACTAGAAGAAAAGATGGTAGATTGATGGGCGACAGTAATCGCTTAATGTCGTGTCGCATATTGTTTGCCCCGCATTTAACACGCCATATTGTTATTGTTTGTTTACTCTACTATTCAATGCGACACGCGAAATGTTGCTACCTATTTATAATTAGCTGTTGCCCGCGATTTTGTCTGCGTATCCAATTTTTCGACAAACATTTCAATTTTTTTTTTCAATAAAAACCTCATTCGATTTACGAACTTTAAAAAAAAAAACTAGCAGTTCTCAAATGATGCACTTACCAACAAACAACATTTAATTTTTATTTATGTATATATTAAAATGAAACATCCTATACATAGATATTTGACGACTGTTTCTGTCGCAAATAATTCTGCAGAATTCGGTCAAAACAAGGTCAAATATAGTGCGCTTTGAACGTCTCGATAGCAATAGTGAACGTTATGTCTGTTGCAGTGTAACGTGAATTGTACTGCAAGAACGATGGAGAGTGGTGATTAACAATACATTATCTGTGGTTATCAAGATTAAACAAGGGTCTGTTGGAAATTCAGGTTATTACATTAATCATAAATATTCTCTGTTTACTATAAATTAACGCCTGAATCAAGCAAAAAAAAAAACATTATTGCATTGAGTTGAGAAGCCTCATGATACGGCGAGTGCGGGATAGCTTTAACAGTATCTTAAACACTGTTTAGTAAAGAGCTGATTGCCTGATATTGCACCACTGGAATACTAGGTAACAGAGCGGCAATATTTTATGTTAATTAAATCATACTAACCAATATGGATGTAATATCTGATTTAAATGAATAAATAATAAAAATAAAATGACATAAGAACTTTAATAGGCGTTAAGTTATGATTAACAGGCTAGGTACTTAATTTGATTCTATTAATTAATAAAACATCATGTATATATGTGAAAGGAGATAGCGGTAGCTCAAAGGCTAGTGCGGCTAGTGTATATTGAACCAGAGGTCGCAGATGCTAATCCGGCTCGCGACCAAATTTTTCAGTTACCAAAACTAACGTCGAGTTTTAAATATTCGTTGATGTGGGTAAATGGATCATGAAGCTAAAGTGGGGGATGGTGGAAGGTTAATGGAAGGCCACGAGAAGCACAACGACTGACAGGAAGACCTCCAACACGATGGTCGGACTAAGCGAAATTCTATCTCTTTAAGTCAGATGACATGGGAGGGAACTTTGGATGAGCCTAGCTCAGGTTAAAAGTGCTAGGAAACGAGGAGCCCTATATACAGCTTTAGTAGACGTGAACTGAATAGATATTATATAAAATGCTGATCTCGTCCGAGTAAATGAATACAGAATCCCGTAAAAGCCAGCTTCAGGTCGCTCTGGCCCAAGGGCGGATCCAGCTTTCAAGTCAGGGGTTCACATATTTGAAGTCTAGTCGGGACAGACTCCTATTCGATTACAATAATAAATACTGTACGATCAATGCGATTAGAAAAATTATCAGTGGTCGACCTAGAACCAGCCCAAGGGGGCGGGGGGTCATGACCCCAATGACCCCCCCCCCCCCCCTGGATCCGCCCTTGCTCTAGCCGCTGTGCAAATCAGAGGCCCTAGTGCAAGTTTATTTTGACAAACTCGATTTAACGCATCGAACGCGTTCGGCACTCCGTACCCCTAGTGTAAATTTCTTTTGACAAACTCGATTTAACGAAACTTACACTAGGACCACTAGGACAAAAGAAACTTTCACTAGAACCTCTGTTTTCATGCTCATAAAAAACATTAATTAACCGTCATTTAGTCCCCAGATGGAGTGAGATGAAACTTCAGTGAATTAAGATGGTGAAGTCACGCAGAGATCACCATACTGTCAGGTTTACAGGCGACGAAATGCCGAAGTACAAGCCTAACGTCAGCGTAAGTAATTACATAATATAATATCACGCTAGAATTCGTCGAAGATAGGCAGTGAAGTTGTTACCTACTGTTTTTATTTCCTATTGTCATTTAGAAGCAAATTACGGGATAAATAAAAATTTTGGGTATTAAATTCGAGATATAGAAACAATACTAATAAATTCAACCCATAAGTGTCCCACTGGTACTGGACCTAAAAACAGCAGCATGGGTAGACTAAATACAGGGTCCTAAGATCAGCAATGCTTTACCACATGCTTAATTTGTAGCAATGCCTCATCAGTTTGGCTTTTTTCAAATCGACCAAAGTTTCATCGGCATTTTCTGGTGGAAAATTCTCAGTACTAATGTAGTCAGCTCCTTGGACAGAACACAGCCTTTTTCTGTTAGAAAATCCTCAAAGTAGTCCGAGTTTGGTAAGAAACTATCGTAGGACAAAAAATGCCTGTGACGTCAATGACCTAATTTCTGACAATGTTGTTCTACATTCGAAAACAGTCATTCAAATTTCAAATATCTCATGACAAAAGACAATCATTAATGTTACCTTTGCATGTTTGCATTCAAATAAAAAAAAAAGTTTCTTTAATTTATGACAACAAAGTAGGTAGCTTTTTTTGCTTTTTACCTTGAAAACAGTTTTTAGTGCAATTGCAAATGGCGGTGCCCGTTTAAAATGCCAGTTTTAAAAATGAAATTTTGGTTAAAACCTAAGTTCAAAGTGACAAAACAATATGTGGTGATGCAGGCAAGTAAATTAAAAGTCTGTAGTCATAACTGTCTAAAAATGGTTTAGTTTACATGAATTTAATTATTTTATTTTATTTGACGATTGGCAGCCATTGACTTCAGTTACGTTTCACGATAAAAGTGATTGGTGCAGATATCAAAATGAAGTGACACAAAAAATAAAAAACATATTATTTCAATTTTAAGCAAAACAAAATGCTATTGCTAGCTACTTAGGTAGTAATAAAATACATAATATATTACTTAAAATAATTCGCTACACCCTTACACTACTATGTATGTTTAAGTTAGCTTAATTGTTTTCTGTAACAATATAGTGCGATAAATAAATATTTTACTGCAAACTGCAGTATCTAACTAATGTATAAAACAAAATTTCACATATATCTTTTGTTACATTTTCAAGGCCTCGATCGAAAAATATGGCGTTATACTTTATTATATCTTGTTACATTTACAAGGTATTGATCTTGTTACATTTACAAAGCATTGAATTTTTGCGTGCCCAACAGGGTCCACGATTAGGGCATGCAGTTTCATATATTTCCAGTTTCGAAATTGGCTTCTGAAATCGGTCTTATAAACTTCGAAATTTCGAAATTTCGAAGTTGTGGGCAATCTTCATTAATGAAAATTCGATAATCAGATTATTACTTTTAATTTAATTGAAAATGTTAAAAAAGCTTAGCCTAGCGTAACAAAAATGAAACCAATAAGTTTTCTGCCGTATATTTCGTTCCCGCGTCGACCCAACGCGACAACGCAAATTGGTGAGAAAAGTATCTAAGTGATGAAACATATTACATGTTGTATTGTATGTGTGGATCTAATAACATTTACACTGGCCTACAAAACTAAGTATCACACTTTTAAAATTGGAATAACTTTTTAAGTACAAAAGATATACTTTCGAAACAAAAAGGACTCGAAAAAGAGTTTAAGTTTGTATATAATAACTTCATAGTCGAGAACCTTCTTTTAAGAAATGGTTGAAAAAAGCTTTAAAAACAAAAATTATCCTTTTCGAATTAAAATTTTACCATTCATTTTTTTTGTTTATGATTTTGTTTTAAATTTTTTTCTTGATCGACGAGTCTTGTTATAAATGTTAAGTTAGACAACAGCACATAAATTTTATTTATCGTGCCTCTTTCACCTGAAAAATGTGCTAGGATCATGACTTTTCTGGAACTAGGCATCAGTCTGCGTCGTACTTCAAGAATGGTGAGTGTGACGTTACGAACGGTCCAGAAGGTGAAGCGAAGGTACGAAGAAACTGGAATCCATCTGAGGAGACCTTGTAATGGCAGACCCAGATGTACTAGTGCCCGACAAGACCGTAATATTGTTTCCACTGTGTTGAAAAATCGCCACCGTAATGCAGTTGAAGTCCAGCAACAGCTTCTTCAGACCCGAAGGGACTACATTAGTGACAGTACAGTGAGAAGAAGACTTGCTGAAGCAAATCTGAAACTCCGAAGACCAGCGAGTGGCCCCAAACTCGAGAGAGAGCATCGAGTAGCGAGACTGCGATACGCCCGTGAACACATACAGTGGGATGAAGGAGAGCGGTCAAGAATTTTGTTCACAGATGAGTCTCGATTCCCACTTTACACTTCTGATGGAAGGCGAAGTATCTACAGGCGACCTGGTGAGCGATACTTCAAGACTGCTTCTCAGAAAGAGTCCAGTACGGTGGAGACAGTGTACATGTATGGGCTGACATATCTTCAGAAGGTCGCACAGAGTTATTGGCCATAGAAAATGGCACTCTGACTGCGGAAAGATATGCCCAAGAGATTCTCAACGAGTATGCAGGGCCGTATTTAGCAAATATGAGTGAGGGATCGATGCTGATGCATGATAATGCCCGGCCACACATGGCTCAGGTCTTGCAAGAGTATTCAGGAGGTAGGTATCAGCGTAATGGCTTGGCCATCAAGAAGTCCTGATGTCAACCCGATTGAGCACGCCTAGGATGAGCTAGGGAGGATAGTCAGAAGCCGCAGACCAGCACCTACCACCTTCAGGGCACTAAAACAGGCCCTGATTGAAGAATGGGATAATATTCCCCAACATCGGCTCCGAAATCTTGTGTTCAGTATGTCAAACCGGCACGAAGCTGTAGTGTAGTAGTAATTAAATAACATACGTATAAATGTGTTATTGAGTTTTTTGACACTAAGCTAAAATGGCAATTTTTTTAGTTTTATCTTTTTTTAAAGTTAAAAATGTTAATAATGTATAGTTTACTAGTTTCAAAGAAAGCTGATAAAATTAGCTATAAAACGTTTATTTTTATTTTAAATCTCTAACTTCTATAGTTTAGAAAAAAAAAAAGAAAATTGTAGTATTTAGTTTTGCAGGCCGGTGTAGTTATATTATCTTCTTCTATCTTATAAGGATCTTTTTGATTTCTGTCTAAACTATTATTATAAAAAGAAAAGATTAGATTTTTTGTATGTTTGTAATGGATAAACTGAAAAATGAATAAACCGAATTTAAAAATTCTTTCACCTATAGAAACGTACATTATCAGTCAGAGATATTAAAAATTTCAATTTCGAAATTAAATAACATGCAAATATGGTCCGAAATTTCGAATTTATGAAATTTCGAAATTTCGAAATGCATGCCCTATCCACGATGTACTATATAATTTTACTTACCATCTATTTATACCATTGTGGAAAGCAAATAAAAGTTTAAGTTTGAGTTTGAAACATTGAAATCTCCTTCGAGATTCATCCTTCATAGCGTCCATTAAGTCATATTGGAAAATAAAATAATATGGGCGATCAAAAACATGCCTACATACAACAACCGCTTGTCCCACAGTGGGCGCCAAACAAAATAATGTTGGATTTTTAAACATTCTCTGTTTAAACAAAGACAACAATATAAGGCATCCAGTTCCAACGGCGCCTGTCAATGAAGGTTTTTGGTCACAAAGGTCATACACGGTTGTCTGTGTCTTGAGGCAATCATAAATAATCATATGATTCGTAAATATAAATCACATATATTTTGCTGGTGGCTCTTGTCTGGACCGATAGTAGTTTGCTACTTGTGTAAGGGGCTTGTCAGGGGCCGTCTTACTATGACGTAACATAATGGAAACAGTCTTCCTACCAGGACTCCACGGACTCGAGTCTCCCGAACTATGTCAGCTCGCAGTCATACCCTGGCCAGGACTCCGGGGCTCCGAGTCCAGACGCCTGCAGCTACCAACCGGCAGCGCAGAGGTACCGGCTCAATGAGCAAAGTAAGTGACGTCAAAATGTTCTCGTTCACACTCGCTGGACGTAGGGTGGCCAGGTGTCCGGCTTTTTATAATCGTGTCCGGCCAAATATATGTATACAAGTCCAGCTTGTCCGGATTTTGGTCAACCGCGCCCCGCAAAAGGTGCCAAAAGTATCGAAATCGAAGTCTTTCACATCGACTGGTCCTGTTCTACCCACATCCAGCGGGTTCCTGCAACCCTCATTCAGGCTTAAAATACTAAAAAGACTTGTTGTTCCTTCACAGGAATCAAACTTTTGACATCAATAAACCAGATAGTGCAGCAGCGAGCGGATTTGGAGTCCAACCGCATCACACTGTCGAACCTTCTGGATGAACTGCGAAGGAAACTGAAGAGACGGATAGACGAGTGTCACTTCGAAAAGAAGGAGAAAATGAAAGTAAGTCCTGACTGCCTCCTTGGTCTAGTGGACACAAGTGCTACTGCTGAGCGTGAGCTCCTGATTTCGATTCGGGTTCAGGCAAAGTGTTATTGGGTTTTTCTGTATTTTGGAAATTCTCAGTAGCAGCACGGAGTCTGGAACAGTGTCCGGTAGGTTGAAAAAGGCTCGCCCCCGATTATGTAGACTTATGTGACTTACTCGTATGTGTTATGGGACTTAATAACGGCCTTCTGCCTACCCCTTCGGGGAATACAGGCGTGATGCTATGTTATGTTATGTAAATATAATGTATTAAAAATATTTCAGTCTCTAAAACAAGCGAACCAAAGACTTGAAAGAGAGAAATTCAACATAGTGTCGGAGATCGAACACCTGAAGAGGCATCTGGAGAAGGAGGAGGCTCATCATTTGCAGCACGCTAGGACTGTGGTGGCGCAGGTGAGACTTGTATGGAATGGGGGGGGTTAATATATTCTGGAGCATTATCGGCCTAACCTCTCATAGTTAGTGGCGCAGTGAACAAATATTTGTATGATCTACAGATAGTTGTTTCGGGTCTGGTTGTGTGTGCTTGTGACATATATGTTTGTAAACTGTACACACGATACAGGAGAAATCTTAGTGTGGGGCAAAGTTTTTTTTTACACATATTTATCTGTCTCACTTTTAACGAGTGGAACCCAAACATCCTAGTAGAAATTTCGAAATAATATGATTCCTACAGTTCCGACAATACTTCCTCAGGCTATCCAAGGTGTGGTGACAAAGTGCCCAGTACCGGACAGCTTGTTCAGTCCGTGTTCAATGTCCGATCTTCCGAACGTGGTCAGTAGAAGTGTTGCTAAGAACGCACCTTCTAGGAATGTAAGTAGATTCAATAATATATTTTTTTGTAGCATTATAATGACATAACTTTATTGTCTATGGCAAGCATGTTTGCATGTTGCACGTTGATTTAAAAATCAAAGTTTTGAATATTTTAAACTCAATTTTAAACGTATACGTCATTTTTTTTCTTCAAAATGGCGTCTACGCGTCATTTAAAAACTTCGGTTGTATATTTGTTACCGAAATGTGACACTTTACGAAGCTTTGTCAAAGAATATTGAAATGTATTGTGTGTTTTACAAAAATCTCAAATCTATAGCTAATGATGTTAACTACAGATTTTTGTAAGAATGATATTATCATTAGACGCCATTTTGAAATAAAAATAAAAATGACCAACCGGTACATAAGACAGGCTTCGTATAAAAATGTTCAAACCCTTTTAGTATGAGATTGACGCAGATAAACATCGTTTAAACTGTAACAAAACACCTTAATAAAATAGAAAGGCTTCTTAAAACACCACAAAATTGTAGAAATATCTTTTTTACCACGCCATTTTGTCTTTCTGCTTAAAAAAGTGACAATACACAGCCTAAATATCTCAGTATCTGACACTAATCACGTGATATTTTAGCATTATCCTGTCCCAAGATCTATGGCATGTATGATATGGTAAAAGCCATACAAAGTATTTGTTGCCCAGGCTGACACCAGGCTGGCTTCTTCGCGAGTGATGCGCAGCCTCGCCGAGCTGAGGCAGCGGGTCGCGGGGTGGATGGCGTATAAGGCATACATATCATAATAAGTCAGATACAGTCCCACTGCTGGACCTCTTTTCGGGATGAGGTTTAGGGTTAAGTCCACCACGCTGGCCTGGTGCGGGTTAGGGGACTACACACACAAAATAGTCTAGCGGTTGAACACTTACCTTTCATGCAGAAGTGTCTGATGAAATTGGCCTGCATGCGTTAACGGTGAAGGAAAACATTGTGAGGAAACCTGCACACCTGAGATGACTCCAAAAACTTATTGAAGGTGTGTGTAGTCCGCCAATCCGCACCAGGCCACCAAGATGGATTAAAGCCTGAATCCTTCTTATTCTTGGAGAGGTTGCCCAACAGTGGGAGAATAACAGGCTGATTGACACGCACAATAGAGAACTTTTTGGAGCCCTCTCAGGTGTGCAGGATTCCTCACAATGTTTTCCTTCACCGTTAACACAAGTGATAGTCAATTTCTGAACCGCATATGCAATTGATAACTTAGAGACGCGGGCAAGGCTTTAAACCAGACCGTCCTGCATTAAAAAGCTAGGCGTTCGACCTATCACTGCCTTTAGTATCCAGTTTTTGTACAGTGCGACAACAATTTACACGTGTCACATAACGTCCCATCTCGCTATACGCCCGCCTCTGCTTGACAGGAGCGTACACAATCATTACGACATATTATTTCGATGTACACAATTAATATGGCCCACGGATGTACCTGCGCAGTAGACAAAATATAAATACGCGGCAAATCGGTCAACCAATCAGAAAGCACCATCACTGCGCGCCAAAATACACGCGTCATTGACGTGACGTGTGAGAGAAATAGAAAAAAATGACAGAGCAATCAACTTTGACACATAAAATTGCATAACATAAGGTTGAATTTAAAGTTTCGAAGATTAAGGGCCTTTTTTGTATACTGTTCGCGTCTCTGAAAATATGTGAATGTGTGCACAATATAGGTACTCATTTTTCGGACACAAAAGCGCGACGCATGGGGAAGCGGGGGACGCGGTGTGACAGGTTTACATTGTGGAGGAAACATCGATCATTTATAACGTGTGGTAATTCTAAATCGTATAAGTTGTTGCCCAGGCTGATAACAAGCTGGCTGCCGCGCGTCTGATGCGCGACATCGCCGAGCTGAGGCAGCGAGTCGCCCAAGTTGAAGCGAGACTTGCTAACGAATTGAGGGTAAGTTGAAGACTTCAGTGATTAATCGTAACCATGGAATTTCTTGCCCGTTCTTCTCCATAAAAAAACAACACTTTGGAAAGTGGTAACTAGAGTCTGACCATTCATAAGCGCCTTTAAACTGGTAAAAAAATATTTTAAAGTTTATTCTATTCTATCTTATTAATAAAGTTAATTCCTTAGTAATCAAAAATCAACCTCAAAATGGCACACTTAATAAATTTCAAAAGATATTTTTATTAGAAACCATAATTGATACATAAAGCTTACACGTAGTATATGCAGGTACATTAAGAATACAAGGTAATAAATAGAATAAGCGTTTGATTATCGCTATGAATATCATCACAATATCGTCGCTTAGCTAATAATCCCGCGCAAGTAAAATTTGAAAAATGAAAATAATCGTAAATCTGTAATATACAAATATACATAAATACAACACAATGCAATACAATACACTTATTGCACGCCATTTATGAAATATATCATAAGAGATAATCAGTTTTTCGTCTTATCTGAAAAGTTATTAAATTTTATTGGCGCGGTTTTATTAGCTAAGCGACGATATTGCGGCTGACTGCAGCAATGAAAATATGGAACCTGCCTGATGACCTGATGATAACCAGTCCACTGGGCGACCCAAAGAACTCCAGCATTTATTATTCTTGCTAAATCCAGAATGGAATGGACCCATATTTCGGACATAATGTAACCGCTTTCCATAATGCTCTCAGTGTGTTTCCAGCGTAAAAGGCAGGCTGAGCTCGACATTATTCGACTGAGGAAGGAGTTGTCCAGCACCAAGAGTTATGTGGCCTCCCTCAGGCTGCCGCCCCCGCCGCTCAGGAAACAGTGCTCCAAGTTTGCATAGAAACATGGATTATACAGTCTGAGACCGTATGTGGCTTTTATTTTACCATTTTTTCTTTTGAGTTTTTTAATTTTATTGGAGGGAACTCGATTAAACGCATCGAACGCGTTCGGCGCTCTGAGGCCCTAGTGTAAGTTTCTTTCGACAAATTCGATTTACTGTATCGAACGCGTTCGGCGCTCCGATTGGTCCGTTTCGTGCTCTCCACCAATCGGAACGCCGAACGCATTCGATGTAGTAAATCAAATTTGTCGAAAGAAACTTACACTAAGGCCTCTAATTGGAGAGCACGAAACGGACCAATCGGAGTGCCGAACGCGTTCTATGCGTTAAGAGTATAGTTTAGCTGCCGGCTTCTGACAAAATTGCCTTGAAATATGCGCAAAATAGGTGTTTGGGCGTTTACTTTTATAACATCGAAATCTTAACGAATTAATTTGATTTTGGTCTCTGTTTTTGTCAAATTATAAACTAGGTCGACACGTTTAGTTCTTTTCAAAATTTCGATGAATTTAATAATTATCACGAGATAAGAATTTTCGTTAAAAAAAACGCATTATGACGGTTAATTATTTCTCAATCTATAAACAATATCAAAAAAACAAAAACGTGACGACCTAGTTTTCACTTGTGTCTATAACATATAAAAAATCAGCAAAAGCAGCTCATTAGTTGTAAACTCTTATAGTGCGATTCAGGATTTTCTGTTGTCACTACACTCCGATAGATGGTGCTATACTTTTTGCCATGTTACAAGTAATCATTACAAATAAAAGACGAAAGTTTTTTGAAGCTCTTTACTCTTTCACATTCTGCTGAACAGTCATTTTGTATTTCCGGATATATTCAAAAATCAGCTGGAGCACATCTTGATGTGGTGGATGAGGCTGTGGGCCACAAGCGTCTTCTTGTTCTTGAAGATGAGCAGACACTCGTCACACTGGTGGACACCAGAGTGGAGCGCGAGATGCTCTTCTAGTTTCTCTCGCGTTTCCAGGTCTTGGCCGCATACTGGACAAGGAAGAAGATTTTTGATGATGTCGAAAGAGGTTAGGTGACTATATACAAATGATGCATGAATGTGGAATGGAATGAATTAAGCAAAAGGATTGTATTAATAGTACGTGGTATTATGAAGATTCTGCCTTACCCCATGGGGAAAAAGCGTAATGTTATTATAGCGACTACTCGCAACATGGCAAAAAGTAAAGCGCCATCTATCGGAGTGAAGCTACAACATCAAACCCTGAATCGCACTATGAAAGTTTACAACGATTCTTAAACATACGAATTTCCGACATCAATCGTCGAGCTTCGGCCCGCCAGGCTAACCACCTTGCCTGATCGGAGGATCCTCCCTTTTCAATGGAGGAACAACATACCTCGTTCCCCCATATTATCATAGTAATTAAAAATTTCAGGGCGTATTGGTAATATGGAACACCAATACTCCTAGCTATCATCAGAAATGACTAACAATAACAAATAAAATAAGAAGTAGTTGAACGATTGACGCCACGTGACGTCGCTTTGATTCCCGCACCTAGTGTAATTTTTAACAAAATTCTTTACGTAAACGCGGTACGTTGCATATTTTGTCGATTGGTTAAAAATTCTGCCGTTTTTCGTCGCGTTTACCGCGATTGGTGAAGAGGTCGGAGCTGGCGAATCGGCATACAAAGCACTGCAAATGCGATGAAAGACATTTTCGTTTCGTTTGTTAAAATAATATTCGGATAGTTGCTCCGGGTTTAGGCGTTTTTACATATGAATATTTGTGTCACCCACGATACAAGAATAATCGCTAATGATTGAGATTTGCGGGTCTGTTTTATTAGTATAATAGCTACCGCCCGCGGCTTCGCCCGCGTGGTTTACGAACCCGTACATTTTTCCGGGATAAAAAGACTATAATCTATATCTGTGCCAAATTTCATCCAGATCCGTTCAGCCGTTATGGCGTGAAAGAGTAACAAAGATCCATCCATCCATCCTCACAAACTTTCACAATTATAATATTAAGTAGGATCTAAAAATATGATCACCACGGCACGTGCCATTCTCGGACTCACCAGAACACAGGTTATCGAGGGTGTCTCCATGCGCATTCCTCACATGCAACGCAAGATTCCTGGCTACCGCATACTTCTTGGGACATTTGCTGCACTGGAACTTTTGAGGTTTCTGCTTCGTCACGCTGTTCACAAAAGTGAGCGGGGTTTTCTTCGGTTGCCGGACCCTGGATTGTTTACCAAATCAATGTAGGGTAAGGGGGCAATTCGCGCTTTTCAATAAAGGCAGTCCCACCTTTCTAGTCCTGATGCCTTTGAGGCAGGGTTTCTTAAAGTGGGGTCCGCGGACCCCTTAGGGGTTCGTAAAATGTATGGTAGGGGTCCGCAGCAGCTCAATTAACCCTTAACATTAATTAGAAAATTGTGTAGCAAACTAACGCATCGTTTGTTTAAAACCGCTCTCGCTGGCTACTGTTGAGCGGCCCGAGGTGCGGGGGGACTGTACCTACACGAATCCACATGCTTTTTTATCCCTTTAAATTTTTTGACAGGGGTCCGTGGAACTTTAAAAATTCTGAAAGTGGTCCGTGACTGCATAAAGGTTAAGAAACACTGCTTTGAGGAGTTATTGAACATATCGATACGAACAACTTTTTAACACTGAAATCTCTAAAAAGAAACTAGCTGCAGTACATTTAAGTCAAGTAATATTGATTTATTGGTATTGAACAGATTCTTTTTCGCGATTTCTGTTGGTCTCATAATAAAAGGTGTATGTTTTGATGAGTACATTAACCCCTTACCCTTTAAGGGGTTAATGTACTCATCATGTTTTGATGAGTACATTAACCCCTTAAAGGGATCGGGGCTAGAAAGGCAACACCTTGTATGGTCTCTTTTTACTAAAACTCCATCTTTATCGAACCCCTGTTGTATTCGTGCGTTTAAAATAAAGATATTGAGATACCTGTGATAATAAAAATATCCTGAAAAGCGTTTACTATTTTTTTTTCGATTTCTAATCGAGGGAGAATCGTTCCCCTGGGGGCAATTCTCGCAGTGAGAGATGGCCAAAAATATCACTAGATATGCAACTTGTGGTCCTATCTATCTTTCTTTAGATCATCTTTTAATAGGGCGAAAGCCTATATCTAAAATAGTCTTACCTTGAAGTGTGCGAGAATTGGTCCCCTGGGGCAGGATCAATTCTGAGAATGTTATGAACAGCCAGTGAAGTTTCAAGAAAACAAGGCATTTTAGATTGGCAACGCATGCGTAATCACTATAGCTAAGATATTAGAGAAAGTATACGCTTGAGGCCGTGTCTTCGAATCTTGTAAGCGTCAATATTGTTTTAATCAATCTTTTGAAGAAGGTACATTCCCTAAAGAACTTAAAACAGCCCTAATAAAACCCATTCATAAGAAAAACCTAAAAACAGACCCCAATAATTACCGCCCCATTGCCTTACTGCCCTTACCGCATCTAAAATATTTGAGAAGGCAATGTGTAAACGAGTATATTCCTTTTGCGAAAAATACAAAATACTAGATGACTGTCAAAATGGTTTTCGTAAAAACAAATCAACAACACTAGCAGTCTACAAATTTATACAAGAAGCCTTAAATATAATAAATAACAAAAACTACGCCATTGGCATACTACTCGATATGACCAAGGCATACGATAAAGTGCAATTCGGAATACTCTTGAATAAGTTACATGGAATCGGAATTCGTGGAAATGCCTATAGATGGTTCGAATCTTATCTTAAAGACAGACAACAGGTTGTCGAAATTGAACATTTCAACAAAAAAACCAGAGAAATATTACAAATAAGATCGAATATAAAAGCCATAAACGCGTCAATCCCTCAAGGGAGTGTCATCGGATGCCTCCTATTCCTCATCTATATAAACGACCTTCCAAAAGCAATAAATGGGCCGTGCGTACTATTCGCAGACGACGTATCCATACTTACCTCTTGCCATATGAACGAAAATATAAACACTAAAATAAATACCCTCCTTACAAGTGCTATTAATTGGATGAATAATCACAATCTAGAAATAAACTTCACAAAAACCAAATTAATAACCTTCCACCCACATCAAAAAGACCCTCTAAAAATCGACTACACTTATAACAATACCAAACTAGAACAGGTTAACAATTTCACTCTCTTAGGGTTGTCAATAGATAGACACGTAAACTGGAAATCTCACATACAAAAGATTAGAGCAAAGCTTTCTAAATTCACATACGCCTTACGCGAAATAATGAAAACCATCAACTTCCAAACGGCACTCGTCACCTACTACGCATATGCCCAAGCGTGGCTCAACTATGGAGTCATACTATGGGGAAATAGCACTGACTCACATACCCTATTTACCCTACAAAAGAAACTCATTAGAATACTAACCAACATAGATAAATTAGACAGTTGCAAACCTCAATTTCAAAAGCACAAAATACTAACACTTCCCAGCTTATATATTCTAGAAATTTGTAAATTTGTTCGAAAATACCCAGAATTTTATATCACCCGCGAAGAAATCCAAAATAAATATAATTTAAGACATAAAAAGAGACTAAATTTACCAACATCTACACTAAAAATACACTCTTCCGGTCCGTTAGTTAGCTCCATCAAAATATATAACAACTTACCAAAAAACATAAAAGACGAACCTAAGACTACGACATTTATAAATAAATTAAAAAAATTCCTCAACTCCAAATGCTATTACACAGTGAAAGAATACATGGAAGACAAAACGATTAAAAAAATAAACAAAATATAAAAATGAATACCTAAATTAATATAAAATACTAACTACACGAAAAGTACCCACACACACACACACACACACACACACACACACACACACACACACACACACACACACACACACACACACACACACACACACACACACACACACACACACACACACACACACACACACACACACACACACACACACACACACACACACACACACACACACACACACACACACACACACACACACACACACACACACACACACACACACACACACACACACACACACACACACACACACACACACACACACACACACACACACACACACACACACACACACACACACACACACACACACACACACACACACACACACACACACACACACACACACACACACACACACACACACACACACACACACACACACACACACACACACACACACACACACACACACACACACACACACACACACACACACACACACACACACACACACACACACACACACACACACACACACACACACACACACACACACACACACACACACACACACACACACACACACACACACACACACACACACACACACACACACACACACACACACACACACACACACACACACACACACACACACACACACACACACACACACACACACACACACACACACACACACACACACACACACACACACACACACACACACACACACACACACACACACACACACACACACACACACACACACACACACACACACACACACACACACACACACACACACACACACACACACACACACACACACACACACACACACACACACACACACACACACACACACACACACACACACACACACACACACACACACACACACACACACACACACACACACACACACACACACACACACACACACACACACACACACACACACACACACACACACACACACACACACACACACACACACACACACACACACACACACACACACACACACACACACACACACACACACACACACACACACACACACACACACACACACACACACACACACACACACACACACACACACACACACACACACACACACACACACACACACACACACACTCACTCACTCACTCACTCACTCACTCACTCACATAAACATGCACACCCACACACAAATACATATACTAAATTGTTCTAAATATATATATTTATAAAAAGAATTTTAATTTGTTAAATTGTAAAATACATTTATAATAATTTATAAGTTATGCCACTACTGCATAATTTCTTTAAGCTGTGCCCTACTGGGTCCATATCGAGACTAATCCCTAAAATGTACCACCTTTCTGTTTACATATGGAATGCCAATAAAGAATTTGAATTTGAATTAAAGATTTCTTTGCAGTATTTCTTATCACTAGGTTACATTCATGGGCGGTGGTGACCTATAACCAGAGCTGCAGGGGACCAACCAAGCGAATCTACCGTGAAACACTAGTGGCAATGGATTTCGAGACAGAGTTGACAGTTTTGTGCCGGATTTCATGCCAAGGGTTTCTTGCCGGTCTGTTCTCCATTCCAACCCATTTTTGAAACAGTGGACATAAAACCTAACCTAAACCTAACATTAACCTAACCTTAACCTAACTCCCAAATGATATGATCAGGGAAATTAATACACATTAAGTAGCTCAAACTTAAGGCTCTTTCTCCTGAAATTACTTTCCAGAACGGTTATTCATTACCACTGGTGGCATTAGACCCGTTGGCTTGCTACCATTTAAGTTCTACCATCTCACCTGGCCTTCCCCCTCAGATCAGCCTTGACGTGCAAATCAAGGTGTTCCTTGATCATATTGCTCGGCATCACAATATTACATTTTCGGCAGACAGAACTTTTCAAGTCACTATTCTTCTTGCAACGGGAGCAAATGAATGTCTTGTAACCATCGTTGGGGACTAGCATGGGGTACCTAAAGATGTACAGCACACATGTAATAAGGCCCACAGATGCACCTGCGCAGTAGGCACCATTTAAATAAGCGGGAATTGGTCAACCAATCACAAAGTACCATCACTGCGCGCCAAAGTTCTGCGATACACATGGCATTGATGTAACGTGTGAGCGAAATACAAAAATATGGAACGGCATTCAATTTTGACACCTTAAGTGCATTAAATAAGTTTTAAAATAGAATTTAATGTTTCGGGTGTTGTTGTCGGTCATCTTATAAAGCGCAAAACTGCGAATTGGCGCGATCGCATTCGCGCGAATTCGCAATGCTGAAGTCTGCATCACGAATTGCTGCGATACGATTTCGTGCAGCAAGGCGTCTCTCTTCCACGGTTCGGGTGACCGTTCCTTCGACGATCGTCAACCGTAGTGAACGTATTTTGTAAACTAGGTAGTGACATGGATCGTAAAACGAGTTGCACACTGATGTTATTGATAAGAAGATATAGGAAACAGAAACAAAGAAGATTTGCGAATCAATTCGCAAGTTCTTGCGATGCATCGTGCGAGCTCGTAGATTTTTACGATGCGAAGTCGCATCGCAGTTTTATGTTTAGACCCTATATTTTGTGTCGTTTTTTACATACCTTTGCTTGCATACCTCACATGGTATGTTGATCCTTTTGGACTTGGCTTCGTTAGGTGTCAACCTCTTGCGGACCTCTCTTCTCTTTCCCGAGTCCAAAGGCTTCTTGGGCTGTGTTTCCTTATCCGGCTTTGATGACAGTTTCTCGCCATTTTTTATACAGCTACCAGATTTTAAAGTTGTGATGCTTGAGGAGACTAGAAAGATAACACAGCATCACGCCTGTATTCTCCGAGGGGAAAGGAAGACGGCCGAGCCGACAACCAAAGCTTAAAAAAACATTTAAAAATTGTACACAACGAAATAATATCAATAGAGCTTAAGCGAGTGAGAGTTAGTCACACAGTATCTTCGCCTAATAAGAAAACGCACGCTTTCGGCGCTACAAGAAAAACTTCGGAGCGAACCAAAAGACGGTATACGGGACTAAATACCTTCCCGTTTTGTTTGTTATAAAAAATGCTTATATACTAAGAACTCAGTACTTAAAGCCAAGTTCATAATACGTACGGTCGCTGGCTGGATGATCGAAGGCTGCGTGGACGAGTGCGCGGAACCGCTCCGTGCTCCTCAACGCACGCACACACCACTCACAGATCATGCAGTCCGATGGCGTCACCTGGGACAAGTGTTTAGTCAAAGAACGGACACAGAGATGTGTCTAATGGAGTGTAGCTAGTCAGCGAAGTTTGTTGAGCTGACGATCCAATGAGCTCAGATGATTTTTTAAAACTTTTAATATCTACTCATGTATATTTGAGCAATTAAAATTATTTGATTAGAAAAACATAATCTACGCGGCCTCTACCCTCCTGCCCTTGGCGACGGTAATGAAAGGAAAAGTAGCTCTTCATAAAAATATTCCGTTTTTGGGTAACATTAACACGGGAATATTCCTAAACGTCAGGCGGTCTATCAAATTCGCAATGCTTATCAAATCGCCATTTCCTAATAGTTACAAAATTATAGCACTGTCCAGATAGGACACGTGATTGGTTTTACCGAGGCTTGACGTCTAAAAACGTGAGCCGAAGGGAAAATTGACACGTGCTGCAATGACGCGATATGAGTTGCGAGGGAGGATTCTATAATTGTGCTTCACATTGAAGCAGGGCCGGATTAAAAGGTGTGGAACCCCTGGGGCAACGAAAAAGTCACTCCAGATATTTTTTGATAGTCCACACTATTATAAATGCGAAAGTAACTCTGTCTGTTTGTTACCTCATCACGACTAAACCATCGAACCGATATTAATGAAATTTTACAAAGAGGTAGCCTGGGTCCTTGAAAAGAACTTGGGCTTATTTTTGCTATTGCAGCAAAACACTGATTAGATAATAAATACGAAATATACGCAGACGCAATCGCGGGCAACAACTAGTTTATAATATTTAAAATAAAAAACACAACCTCATATTGTGTAGATCTGAGGTTTCAACCCTGTTCTCCCCTAAATCCACCCCTGATGGGATGCCGCGTGCCAGAGAAGCTTTAGAAATGAGCTTGAATTTCTCAAAGTAAAGACGTTGTTTGACCATTTATAGCAGGGTATAAAATTAAAAGTTCTACTCTTTCCTCTTACATCATCTTTACGAGTATTTATGTTTCATTTTTTATTGCATATCGTCGGTCAACCATGAAAACCTTGTAAATCTAAAACACAAAATAAGTATTACGGGAGGAAAGAAAAACGGTCTGCCAAACAAATACTATGAAAGCTTTTGATTTTTACGACTTGACGACGATAAACTTTACCGAGTTTCTCAGACGACAATAGCTGAATCTCTATACGAGGTTCTCATTATACATCATAGGCGGCGCTAGGAGTACCCGAATTAAAAGTTTTTTGAACTAATAAGTGCTTCACGATTTGATCAAGTTTCACATCTGGGCGACGATATATCAATATGATTTAATTCTCATGGGATATGTAAAGCAACTTCCTTCTCACCTCCAAGGTGAATTCCCCCACTCTTCTCCCAAGCACAGGTTCTGGAAACCTTTTTTTTATTTGATGAGAATACTCTTGAAGTTTCCTCCTATCCTAGACTCTTACTATCTAAACTCGTTATGCTGATCGACTTTGGCGTCCAATAGCGGACTTCGAGATCTAAGAAGACTACACCAAAGCCCACCACGGTGCCAAGCACAATAAGGCACATCCCGAAGTTGTCGAAACCTACCCTGACTCCAAAGCATTCATAAAGCAGGTGGTCGTATCTCTCCTCAACGCCTTCCCATACGTAAGTGTCCCCGAAGTACCGCAAGCCAGTGTCCCCACTGCAGAGCCGGCAGCAGCGTCCTAGAACTGCATCCCCGTCTCCTGATGCGTGAGCATGAAGTGATGGCTTGTCCTATATGGATTTCATGATATTAAAACTTTACTTTCGTTTACTTAACTCTGGGATTTCTCTTGTATCGTTGGTGCAGTTCACAAACATACATCTCACACAAACACACCCCGACCCAGAACAAATATTTATAGGCTATAAAATATTTGTTCAGTCCGGAATCCCACCCGTGACTAGTGGCGCAAAAAGCCAATCACTTAGTCACTGCGCCACCCATGCTGTCAAGTCGTCAACTTATACATCAACCAACAGATAGCTACCTATACTCGCTTTGTTTAGGTATTTAACTAAAGGTAAACAATCTTGATGTGTCTTTTTAATATATTTTGTTTAAAAACTCAGTTTAAAAACAAAACGCGACTAAAAACCTATGTAAAACAATAATAACAAATAGTTTATGCAGTAGTTTATTTGTTTAATATGTGTTTGTGTAAAAACTCACATCAAGATTGTTTACCTTTATTTAAATACCCAAACAAAACGAGTACCTATAAGTCAAATAATGGAGGCGCATAGAAATCCTATAAAGTAGCCTATACCACGTAAAGGGTAAAATATGTATCATCGTCTTCAGTGCCGGGTTAAGCAAGCGCAAATTCTATCGAGGGGCCCTTGATCTGCTGTGGGCTCTTAAGTATAAAGTGACTTTTTGCAGAACTTGTGTTTACCGTATGAAATTCTGTGTTTTATTTTCGCCAACAAAATAATCGGTTACCGATTGTTAGACCTGGATTGTCTTGGTCGGAAAACAGATGTAACGCTAGGGGCCCGGGGCCCGTAGCAATTGCTACTCTTGCTACATGGTAACTGGTGGTAGATTCGAGGATTTCTTGAGCAGACTCTTTTTATCAAAGAGGTAGAATGTAAGTTGAAATAGGGTCATTTTACAGTTTGAACTATCAATTTTTTGGAGGGCGAAAACCGACCTAAAATAAGTTTCAGGTAAAAGGCTGCAGTGATCATTGAAGGGTGATTTATTCGTCGCCTCAAGTGGTAGAATAAAGCTTACTTACATCACAAAACAATTCTTGCAATTTCTGTGAAGTATACAAGACATTCATTTTCGCGATTTTCGCTAGGAATTTTGCTTGAAATTGCCCGATCAACCACTAGTTTATAAAAGATTTCAGATAATTAAGAAATTCACTCATAATTTTGTTTATTTTAATAGAAAGTAAATGCACTTAAACATCTGCTATTACTGATAAGATAAATGAAAAATTAATTAACAATCATTGCTGTTTAGCAAATTTTATTTCAAATATGGCTCCATTTTTTTATTTTGAATACATTGTGACATAAAGTCAGTATCAGTTATTAAATAGTTAATTATATTTAATGCTGTTATTAAGTTTGTATAAATTGTGTTTTATATATTTAATAGGATAATGATTTACGAAGCTTTTAAAATAATATTATTTTAAATAAAATGTATTAAAAGTTTTTCATTCGACTCTGATAAAACTATAACGAATCGGATCTCGTATTTGTCTTTACTGGAGCATTGATATCACGGGTCTCTTTCTAATTAGTGTTTTGTTTCTTTCTATCAAAATCTCAGTGTTACCAGGTTAATATACTTACCTTAAAGGCAAGGTAAAATTGAAAGGACAATTTTTGAAGATGCGCTATTAAATAAATAATTTGAAGAAGATTATCATAAAATTAAAGAAAAGTTAAAAAAATAAGTTCAGCCAAGTTTTGTTTTAACTTATATCAATATAATTGATTCCTATATCATTGATCAAGAATATTAACTCCCGTTACCGATTGATAGTGATGTGTAGGAATATTTTAATGCACAGATATATAGAAATATTAAGATTAAGTAAGTAAGTGAAGTACTTAGTTAAATGTATTATAATGGCGTAAAATAAAGGCTCGATTAAGAATTTTTATTTTTATTCGATTACGGTATACCCAGCGCTTGTATTTATTTAAGAACACTCAATATTTGCAATGCAAAGGAAAGGCAACTAAGTTTAAGAGAACAATTTTATTTTATAACATCATTATGTTATACACTTAGTTGGCAAAATCATGAAATTTAGAAAACAGTTGACTACTTACTTTGTTTCTGCGGTAATATTTTATGATAGATTGGCAACCCTCAAACACTGTACTATGCTAAAAATATGGCATTGGTGAATTGGAACGTGATAAAAGTGACACGCTTCTAATCAACAATTGTCATTTCGCTCATGTGTCATTTGTCAGCGCAGCTCAAGGAGTAGTTGTTTACAAAAATATATTTTGAAATATAATTTCTCCAAATAAAAATATCTAAACTGTGATAAACAAATTACAAATACCTGAAAAACTATTCAATGTATAGTTACCATCAAAACATTGTGTCGAAACACGACTAACAAAACCGCAATTTCCTCATAGTGTAACTAAACAAAAACGTCTCAAAAATGGGTGGAAAAGCTGAAAAAGGTACTCCAAAATACATAGCGAACAAAATAAAAGCTAAAGGCTTACAAAAGCTGCGTTGGTACTGCCAGATGTGTCAGAAACAATGTCGAGACGAGAATGGTTTCAAATGCCATACGATGTCCGAATCTCATCAAAGGCAGTTGCTATTATTTGCTGATAATGCCAATAAGTACATAGACGAGTTCTCCAAGGAGTTCGCTGATGGGTATTTGGAGCTCCTTCATCGTCAGTTTGGCACAAAACGGGTAAATGCTAACAAAGTGTATCAAGAGTATATTTCTCATAGGTAAGTAGGTTTATTATTATTTATTCAAATCTCAGCTATGTAAACAGCCTTCTGCACTTCTGGTAGGTGTCTTAAGAGTAAATTAAAACCGTATACCACCAGATGTATGTCATAGTAATGAATCTTACAATATTCACTATCACAAAGAAACTAAAATATAAAGATTAATATTCTTGGTATTAGTATATCGAGCTGATATCGCGAATCCGGGTGGATACAATAAACTGGCATTATTTCTACCTCTCTGCAATTAAGCGTGGATTTGGGGCCATTCATGAATTACGTCAGGGTCCTGAGGGGAAGGGAGTTCTCAAAATTTCTACCTGCCCTTATCTCTTTTAGAGGAGGTAAAAGCCATTTTTACGTAATATTTTATAAGTCAAATTGTAATGTAGTGCTGCTACTGAGAACTTTCATACAGAAACCCCAATAACACTTTGCCTGAACTGGGAATCGAACTCAAGACCTCACGCTCAGAAGTCACACTTACGATTACTAGATCAGTGAGGCAGCATTACACCTAAACTAGGCACATCTTTTCCTAATTAAAAAGCTCAATTAACTTGCAGAGACCATCTCCATATGAACGCAACGCAATGGGAGACCCTCACTGATTTTGTCAAATGGCTCGGTCGTGAAGGCAAGTGTGTGGTCGATGAGACAGAGAAGGGATGGTTCGTGGCATACATTGATAGAGACCCGGCCGCTATCGCTGCGCTGGAGGCTAAAGCTAAGAAGGAGAAAATGGATAAGGATGATCAGGTAAGCTCTTAATCACAGCACGGCACGGTTGGCGCAGTGGCTTAGTGATTAGCTTTCCGCGCTAGGTGTTGTGTTCGATTTACGCACGGAATAATATTATGTACAGATAATTGTTTCGGGTCTCAGTTCTTATACATTTGACGGCGCGCCTGGCGTATTGGTCGAGCAATCGACTGCTGCGCTGCATATCGCGGGTTTGATTCCCCCACGGAACAAATATTTGTGTTTGTAAACGCACCGACGATACAGGAATTATTCTTAGGGCAGGGCAAAGTTTTAACAGTAAATAAAAACCGGTTTCTCTCTTCCTCAGGAGAGAATGTTAGACTTCATACAGAAGCAAGTCGAGCGGGGCAAGAAGCAGTCCTCCACGTCCACGGAGGAACCTTCATACTCGGAGTTCAAACGAGAGAGCAGTCAAGAGAAAGTTATACTAAGTTTAAAGAGGAAGACTGAAGGTAAGTGGCGAATGATATTTTAATACTTAGACTTTGTCCTGGCCAACTTTCAATAAGCACTTTCAGTTTTCTATTATTTCAATTGTTACACTTATTTCGGCGCGCTTGATGAGAGTGAATTCTTACGATGCGCGCGCACACCGACAGATAAAAGCGACACCATGAAGTTGGCTGGTAAATGTCTCTTAAATTTTCTTGGTAATTGATAGCTATATTCAAGGTAGTTATTGTAATATTTGTGCATCTGTAACACGTGTTTCATATCAGTGGAAATAAATAAATAAATAAGAAGTATAACTGTACTTACATAAGTAACTGTACGTACATAAGTACACACACACATTTTTTTCTATTAACCTTATTTGAGTAAATATATATATATAAAGAAAATTAAAGAAAACAATGTGAAAGTCCCGTCAAAATCGGTCCAGCCGTTTCGGATATTCGCCGGAACAAACAAACAGACAGACAGACGAAAATTTTAGAAATTATTTATTTGTTATTTAAGTACCGTATATACTTTTATATGCATTTAATAAAAAGCTGTTATTTTGACATCACAAACAGACACTCCAATTTTATTCATATATATTATGTATAGATTATTTTCTAGCTTCAGCCATCAAATACTATTAAGACTTAAACATACTGTATTTAATTTTAGACAAGAAACCAGAAGCATTGGCTGTGTCTGCACTTAAACTAAAAACTAAAGAAGAATCTTCTAAGAAGCAGAAAATTGAAGATATTAAGAGCAGACGGTCGGCACTCGACGAGATTATTAAGATGGAAGAGCGAGCCAAAGAAAAGGCAAACAGGTAATATAGAAAGAAAGAAAGAAAATTTGTTGATTTCCGCCATGATGTGACGCATAAAATAAAAGGAACATAAAAATAAAATATGCGCCACAACCGCGCAAAAACGGCCGTCACTCAGCATATTGCTGTGACAGGGTGCCATATAATTACTATCTCATTGGTCCTGGGTTCGATTCACCGGCTCGGGCAGTGTTATTGGGTTTTTCTGTATAGAAATTCTCAGCAGCGATTAGTCTGGAACTGTGCCCGGTAGATGGCAATAGGCTTGTATATTACATGGGACTTAATAACAGCATTGGTGAAATGTAGGTGTTTAATAGTACACCTCTGCCTAACCCTTCGCGGATATAGGCGTTAATTATGTGTAGGAAAGAAATTTTTATAAATTATTCTCATAAAATATTTAAGATATGGTTGGCGCAGTGGCTAAGCGATTAGCTTTCTGCGCTACGTGTCGCGGGTTCGATCCCCACACGATACAAATATTTCTATGATCTACAGATAGTTGTTTCGGGTCTGGTTGTGTGTGCATGTGACATGTATGTTTGTAAACTATACACACGACACAGAAGATATCATAGTGTGGAGCAAAATTTTTTTTAAAATAAAATAATCAATATTTATACCGATCACACTACTCTAATATATATTTACATATTTACCATCAATTTCCAGGAAGGACTACTGGCTGTGTGAAGGCATAGTGGTGAAGATCACGACCAAGTCTCTGGGTGACGCGTACTACAAGAAGAAGGCTGTTGTAGAGCGCGTGGTCGACAAGTACTGCGCGCATGTCAAGCTCACAGATGATAACACCAAGCTCAAACTAGATCAAGTAAGATTTCACATGAAATAAATAATAAATAAATTCAGCCCATTACGACGCCCATGTTGCACGGTTGGCGCAGTGGTTGAGAGATCGACTGCTGCGCTAGGTGCCGCGGGTTCGATACCCGCACGGACCAAATATTTGTATGATCTACAGATAGTTGTTTCGGGTCTGGTTGTGTGTGCATGTGACATGTGTGTTTGTAAACTGTACACACGATACAGGAGAAACCCTAGAGTGGGGCAAAAAAAAAAGAAAAAGAAAATAAAATACTGTCCCACTGCTGGGCAAGGGCCTCTTCTCAGATTGAGAAGGGTAATGCCTTAGTCCACCACGCTGGCCTGATGCAGGTTGGCGGACTACACACACCACCAAGAACTTTATGGAGCCCTCAGGTGTGTAGGTGTCCTCACGATGTTTTCCTTCACCGTTAACGCAAATGATAATCAAATTCTGATCCGCACATGATTCCGAAAAGTCAGAGGTGCGGGCCGGGTTTGAACTCGGACCCTCTCGCATGGAAGGCAATTGTTCAACCACTAGGCTATCATTGCTTAAATGAAATAATTAAAATACGTAAAATATGTGACTGCCTCACGTCTGCGTGAGGGTCTGGGTTCGATTCTGATATTATAGTTATCAATTTGTTTAGTCTAGACCCAGTACAACATTTTCCTCACATAACGTTGAGGGAACAATGTATTCATAAGTATGAAATGTTAAACAATCAGAATTTAAAAGAGTAACCATGGAGTTTCTTGCCCGTTCTTCTCCATAGGAAAACAACACTTTGGAACGTGGCAACTAGAGTCTGACTATTCATAAGCCTTTAACTGGTCTACATGAATAAACATAACATAATCTCAGTTCTGAACTCTGTGCTGCTGTTTAGAATTTTCTTAAAGAAAAACCCTGTAAATGTCCTACCCAGGTATCGAATCGCGGACCTCACGCTCAACAGTCGCGCTTGGGACCCCTAGGCTAAATAGACAACTGTTGGGGCTGTTCCATCATCACTCTGCTAATACAAATCGTATCTGAGCCACTTTTTATGAACTGTCAAAAACGACATTTTGTTCTATAAATGTTTGGAATACAAAAGCGTGACGTCATAGTTTTTCATTGCCATTGACATACTTATTGTGTGATTTTGATAAATTAAAAATTGAAAACGCCAAAGATAAGCAAGAGATTAAGTTTTACTGAGTTTTTAGAAGGAAAACTATTTACCAAACATGATTTCAGAATTAATTTTTGATGCACTCATTTGGCTTATTCGGACGGTAGAGTTGGCGCATTGGTTGAGCGGTCGACTGTTGCGTCACACGTCGCAAGTTCGATTCCCGCACAGAACAAATATTTTTATGATCTACAGATAATTGTTCCGGGTCTGAGTGTTTGTGTATGTGAATATTTGTGTTTGTAAACGCACCCACGATACAGGAATCATTCATAGTAATCAAAAAATTTTGTTCCTTTCAGAATCACTTGGAGACCGTGATACCTTCCAAGGGCCGTACCGTCCGGTTCGTGAACGGAGCGTACCGCGGCGCCACCGGACAGCTGATGAACATCGATATTGATAATTATTGCTGTGATGTTGAGGTGAGACAATCGACAGTTAATTGTTTTTTTATATATGGTGTTAGAGCTCTTTCAGTCTAATAATGTCCTCCTGACCAGTTTCGGTCACGGCAGCCAATCTCACCGGAGATTAGCCAACTACGCAGGAGATATTATAGAGCACAAGTGTGTGCGCAAACACAGGTGCACTCTCTATTCCTTCACTCTCATATTCCGATGGGACGGCAATCCGACACGACCGGAGAGAGATCAGGCGCAGGACCAACGGCGACACGTGCTTTCCGAAAATAGTATATAGACCCAATACACGCGACCTCGTCAATATTATTGGTTCTTCAGACCCACGAAAGTGGGATGCGTCGATTGTGGCGCAAATATTTTCACACATTCAAATAATCACGTTTAGTGGAGGGGGCGGAATTTTTAGACTGAATGACCTGACTGACCTTTCTAATCTGGAACCCTTTAAGGAATTAACTCAGAAAAGGGACTAATCTCCCTTTTAGCACTCTATTGAAGGATAAAAAAGGGAGATCTTTCCCTTTTGGCACTTAGGCGTTGAAATATTTGTATTGTATTGTTGATATTTTTTTATAGCGATTTCCGAATTGATCCCTAAAAAAAAAAAAAACAATAACTCCTTAAAGAAATCGGGATTATAAAGGCAAAACCTTGACTTTATACATAATATGGCATCACGCCTGTATCCCCGAATGGTTAGGCACAGGTGTAGTATTGAGCACCAAAGTCCCATGTAATAGGTAGCGAGCCTATTGCCATCTACCGGGCACATATTCAAATTCCGCTACTTAGAAATTTTTCATATAGAAAAATCCATTTACACTGCCTGAAAAGGAGTCGTACCTAGAACCACACGCTTAGCAGTCGCGCTTACAACCTCTACACCTATGAGGGTGTGAGTTATTAATATTTTTTCTATTTCTTTATTTTCAGATATCTGAAGGTTTGTTAACCGGTCGCGTTGTCAAAGGAGTCCAGTATGAAGACATAAGCAAACTGTCCTCGTGATACTAGATAATAATAGATTTAATAAATAAATGAATTTGTATTTTTAATAAACGTTTTAGTTTATACAAATATTGATTGTATTTTATTGACTTTTTTCTGTCGTGAGAATTGCAGGATTGAATTTTAATTCAATTTAATCATTAACAACGTACATTCCAATTACTGTCGTGTAATTCACACAAAAACGTGCAATATGAATTACAAATTATTTAATAATCAAATAGCGAAATAATTAGTAAGTAATGGAAATATAAAGTTGTTCTATGGAGAGTTTCAGTATCCCTCACATAGATGGCGCTGTATAATACAACTACTCGATACTAGATGTCACTGTTACCAATTTTTTATACGATAGAAAATGTAGTATTACCCTCCTTCATACTTCTGCTGTCCTGGTACATCGCCTCTAATGACAACTGATATTGGTCGGTTTTTGTATAAATTTGACCTGTTGATTGATGTTTTTCTAGGTTTTTCTCTTCCGAAATCAAATGGTGTCCCCATTTGATTTGTTGATTGATTTGAAAAACCTAGAAAAACATCAATCAACAGTCATTTTTTTTTATTTCAGAAAAAAAATTGTATATAATTATTTCAGAATAAAATAGAGTGCAGTAAAGTCTAGAAGTTCAATGAAAAAAGAACAACCGAGCGTCTACACGCACTCTGAACTAGGGATGTTACGGAGGTGGATTTATCGGAGGCGGAATCGGAGTCGGAGGTTCTCGTAGTGACCTCCGCGGAGTCGGAGATGAATCGGAGTCGGAGTCGGAGCAAATCTACGAATGTAAAATATAAATAAATAAAAAAGAAGAAACTTGTCGCAACTCGTTCGCTCTTCGTTCATCAGTTGCAAAGAACACATATACTCCGTCAGTTGTCAGTGTCACGTAGAAAGCGCTCGGTAGCGCTGCAGCGATAGAAAGTCATAACTTGTAACTCCGATATATACCTCCGTTTTGATATATCGGAACCGGATCCGGATTCGGAGGTGTAATTTTAATCGGAGGTTCCGACATATCGGATTCGGAGTCGAAGCTCCGTAACATCCCTACTCTGAACCCAAGAGTGAAAAGCTAAATTCTTTCTATAGGCAGGTGCGTGTATTCATACGATTACACACCTCCATCCTACAATTTATACTAATTTTATAATTGATGTGAGAAGAGTTACACATATGCTGCAATAAGACACACCGCACCAATCTACTGACGTCATTTCGCATTCAAATAAAGTCTTGTGAAAAAAGACAGAACTGCATTACTAGATCTAGTTAAAGTGGACTACTAAAATTTTGTATTAAATCCTGATTATTTACCAAAATCCCTGATCCCTCATAGTAAGGTGTAAACCTCTACTTGATTTCTTTCGCCCTGGTACTTGTGCCTCTTAGAAATATGATTAACCAACCAAATAAAAGATCGTATGCTGTAAAATAAGAATGAAAGCAGCTGGCAGAAAAAAAGTGGATTTGGAGAGCCGAAGACCGAGCTCAATGGCGCTTACTGCGAGAGGCCTAGGTCTAGCAGAAGACCAATGTCAGCTGATAATGAAAAGTATCATAATCATTAACATCATCACCCAGAAGATGTCCACTGCTGAACGAAGGCCTCCCCCTTAGACCAACCACATCGAGCGACATTCCGCCACTTGCATCCATCTAGCCCGCAAAGAAAAGCACTAACTGAATTCATTGTCGATTGCTTAAAAAAATTTTAATTAAATTTTCGAGTAATTTTGTTTAGAATTACGATTACTGAATATTTATTTAGTTTATAATAGCAGAAATTGATACCTATAACGATCGTAAGAATTGAATAAAGTTTAACTAAGTAAGGGAGGAGACGTGTTACTAAAATTAGTTGAGTGCGATGGTAACATAAAGGCCAATGTTTCTTGTTAATGTACTAGGAGAGCAGAAGTTGTGAGGAGGGGTACTATCGGTATTATACTGCAGCTAAGCGCCATCTATATTCGCATAGATCGTACTATATAGTACAGTAACTCGAAATAAGATGTCACTGTTATAAATTTAATTAAAATACACTGCGTTAATAATTATATAATATTATTCAAATTTCTTATTTCTGTTGATGTTGGTCTCATGTTATAGAGCAAGAAGGTGAGTTTACGCTAAAAGATAGTGTACGCAGCCTTTGGTCTACCTACAATGCACCACAAAATGCAGTAACACCGAGAAATTCTATGAAAAAGGATCAGCGCGGCGAGATTGGAGTAACTTTCGCGTACACGACTATGAATATTCCAATTCCAATCAATACTGATCTATTACTGGAGCGTACACGCATTACATCGACGTTACATTCAAGATACACTACTTCCCGCTAGATGGTGTTAACTATGATGGCATTTAATTTAATTATATATTCAATTAATGATCTATGTATTTTAATTTAATATTCAACAGCTTCCCGCCCTTTATCGTTTAAATCCGCAAAATTAGGACTTCTTTAATTTTGGTTTGTATTGTAAAATGCGCCATCTAGCGTTGCCTGGCAAAATTATTATAAGGGCATTAAAGTCCAGCTACTCACCCCTAGGTGGCGTTCTCCTTTGAATTTGAGGTCTGTTGTGTATCACTATTAACTAATATATAATGTTGTGCACAGTAATGAGGAATTAGTAAATAAAACGACATAATATAGCAACTAAAACCATTCAATTTTTATTCAAACTTAGTTTTTAATGCGTTTTTACTACAATTAAGTAACATACAATTTTAAATTATTTCTTAATACTCAAAACGAATGTAGATGGCGCATGTGTACGCCGCTTACGCAAACAAAACAAACAATGTAGCATTGTGATTATTTGATCCCAACAACTTGTGCAACTTTATTATAAGATATTTTTATCATTGTAAAGTATGTTTTCAAAATAGTTGTCCATTATTTTATATTAATATATTTACGGTATATGTATAAAACATATAAATGTATATAACAGCATGTATAATATTAATTTAGCACCTATTTTAATTAAGGCACTCTTTGAGGAAGATTTGTCTGATTTTGTCTGTCATTTCATGTCTGGCATTTTAACTTACAACAAGCTATAGAATGATATGAATATAAAATAACAGGTCTAACAAAATTAGGATAAAAAAAACATAACCAAAACTCTGTAAAAAAATCATTTAATAACGAAAAATTCGAAATAAATGCTTAAAATTTAAATTTTCCAAAATTAATTACATATAGCAACTAAAATAATATTATAATAATTACATTTTCAATAATCGTGATGCGTGCGATTTTGATGTTATTTAAAAAAATAAAATATAAATGGCGTATAACAAATATTGCCATGCCAAAAAAATATAAGTACATTATTAATCAACGATGGCAACACACACCGAAAACGACATTTGTGTAGCATCATACATTTTGAACATTAAAAAATATATATTTCTAAATAAACTATTTATATGTGCGTACGTATGTAAATATTTGAATTAAATAAGCACCAAAATAGATTAGAACCTACAATCTTTCGAACATTCGTCATCTTTAATACATAAATCTGTACCTCTATTATGAGTTTTTTACTATTTACTTTCATAGTAAATGTAAATTTTCATGCAAGCAATTTTAGTTCTTAACTTGGTTACATTAGGGATTAGAGTCGCTAACATGACACCTCTATAATATAGTAAATAGTAAATCAAAACTTTACTATGACACATATGTCACATAAGCGACTCTAATCCCTAATGTAACCAAGTTAAGAACTAAAATCGCTATCATGAAAATTAACTTTACTATGATAGTAAATAGTAAGAAAACTCGTGATAGCGGTACTAGATAAAACTGGAAGACATTAATCTGATATTCGTTTATTCAAACTTGAATAAGACCTTACATTGAAAAGCTATTTTAAATTCAAAATGTATTTATTAAACAAATACACAACGCAATATGTACTCAACAACTGTAGGACCAACCATAAATTACGTCACACGTGAAGAGGGAGGGGGGGAGGGGTCATCAAAGTATATCGTAGTTAAAAGGGAGGACAAGTCATAAGCTTTGTGACATCACCAGTGGCGGTCCGAGGGGGATCGTGGGGGTCATGACCCCCCGAAATCGTACAAGCTCAACTATGATATATGACCCCCCCCCCCCTTTGGCTGCGACCGCACCTGGACGTCACATTACGTATTAAAACTTAAAAAAAAAACGTTAAAATATTTCTAAATTTAAAATTACAAAATTTATGACGTCACACCAGGGGGGGTCGGGGTTTCGAAAATTGAAATTCGTGTGATGTAACTTGTACTAGGCTGTCAGAGTCGATGAGTAGTATTTTATGCATTTATTGTGGTTTCGATGTGTGTAGCGTATAGCATAATAGAGAGATGGCATCACTAGTAAATATTTTAATAAATGGTTTTATGATAATTCTAATTTGTATATACAAATATAATAAATACACAGTCTATGGAATAATCGGTTATATTTTAAAGAATTTTTAATTGATGGTAGGTTCGCATTCGCATCTGGTTAGATTGGACCACAACATAGTAGTTGGGAAAAGGCAAAAATTATAAGCGAAATCAAACGCGTGCGCACGAGTTTTTCAAACATTTTTGGAGTCAAAATACACATTCAACCATACATATAAATATATCAGACGATAATAAAATTAAAAGATTGCCAGCCTAAATATATTTAACTTCATTCAATTTATAGTGTTGCCATCTCTCATGAAAATGCTAAAAAAAATCAACAAAATCTATTTCTAAAGTCTACTTTTGTTAATACACAAAATGCTTTGATTAAAAAATCTAATAAAAATATTTAATATTATTATTAAAAATACTAATTTATATTATAATAATTTTGTTTCATGCATCTAGGATTTTTCTGTGCGATACGTTATTAAGGCACAATTTTATTCTGCCTATTCGTATAGACACGTCAGGAATATGTAGTTTTATCGGCCTATTAATCCCACTGTTGGGACTTCTATGAAAAGTCTGGGCATAGCCAAAATATTCTTTGTTTTATTATAGCTTAAAAATTAAATCAACATAAAAAAACTCCAAATTATTATGTTTCAAATTTACTGCCAATTTAAAAAAAGTAATTTAAAAAAAAATCTTACTGTTTTTTTTTTGAAGTTATACTTCTTTCGGCGCGCTTGATGAGAGTGAATTCTTAAGATGCGCGCGCACACCGACAGATAAAAGCGACACCATGAAGTTAGCTGGTAAATGTCTGTTAAATTTTCTTGGGAATTGATAGCTATATTCAAGGTTATTGAAATATTTGTGCATCTGTAACACGTGTTTCATATCAGTGGAAATAAAAAAATAAATAAGAAGTATAACTTCTTACATGCGTACATAACTACACACACACATTTTTTTTATATTTTGTTTATCTGTAGATTCATTGTAGTTTGCAAAAAGGTCTTTTAAGAATCTCCCATCATTCTAATCTAGATTTGAGTTCCGTAAAGGATATCGTTAAGCCGTCAATCTAAAGTGGAATAGGGCAGGCTATATCTGCCGTATGCCGTCTGAGATATGAGACCAAATAATCACACAACGGAGCCCTCACACAGCAAAGTAAAGTTGTGGCAGACCTCTAAAGAAATGGCGGAATGAACTGAAGATATTTGGCAAAGACTGGACACTTTTGACACTGCATAAAATAGCTTGGAAATCAAGGGAGGCGTTTGTCCAACAGTGGGATTTGATAGCCTAACAAGTAAGTGATGAATTTTTTACTACATAAAAAATTATCTCAATATAATTTATTTATTAAATATGTATATTTTAGTAGATAAATATTAACAATTTCATTTCAAACTGAAAATTGGGAATTAAACTTCGAAAATGTAAACGCATTTTAAATAAGATTTTCTTATAGTATGGTGCTGTTGGCGCAGTTGTTAAGTGCTGAGCGAAGGGTGACGGGTTCGATTCCCGAGCGTTTAACATGTAAAGATCATTTTACTGATGTTGTAGATATAAAACGCGTTTAAGTTTTCGATGATAACGGATCAGTTATACTTATGTTTAAACGTATCGCACAGTTAAATTTAACTTTAAGTTAAACTTTATAGAATCTTCATACATTAACGTTCATACTGAAGGCACAAATCTACGTTTTTTTTTTTTAAATAAAATATGACTTATATACTAAAATATTACTTAAATCAAATGAATTTCTGTTTTAATCAATAATATTTTAATATTTTGTTACTCGTACAGCTTAAAAAAAATCATGTATGTATGGGATCACACGGAGGGGTCTCGATGTATGAAGAACTGTCACCCATCGAAAAACTGACCACAGCAACGGCTGCTATACCTCACAGATAGACTGATACGCGCGGTAGCTATGTGGCTTTAACCCCACCAATAATGATAAAAATTATAAAAGAATATATTTTTATATGTCATCGAAATTATAATTTGAAAATTACATTTAAAATGTCAATATGATGATTAAATAAATTAAAATAATGGATGTTTGTCAGTATGTATTCACATTACCCGGGCACTCTCACTACTCACAATACCTATATCTAACCCACATTGACCGGCTAATCTACGAAATATTGAATAATCAAGCTAACAAATGGCCTTATTCACCACATTGCCCGGTTAATAAAGAAAATAGCCTCTAATTTATTGGAGTGGAAATTGTCAGTAGCAGCCCGAAATTTTGAAATGTACATATCTGTTAATAAGCTCGTTTACATGGGACTCAATAACGGCATCAGCCATGTGGGTGTAGCACACCCCTGGCTAGCCCTTCTCGGAGTTAGCGTGATGTGTTCAGAATTAAAACCAGAAATTCAAATGATAAAAATCGTTAACAATTCATAATAAGTATCTGAATATTTAGCTTAGTTTAACTTGTCGCTAACGGCTGTTTAAAAAGAATTCTTACATTATATTTTGTCCTGTCAGCCGTTTTAAGGCAATGTACACCAAATTTATAACGGATGGTTTAAAATTTTAACATCGGTTTAAATGACAGAGTTAAACAGTTGATTTTGCCTTAAACGCCTGTTAGTATATCGGTATACTTTGCCCTATATATTCTTTATAAATTTAGCTTTATCAAATCGGTCTTATTTTTAAACAAACAATGCGAAAAAAGCATTAATAATATTATTTATTGAATTCATTTTCTATAAATATTATTTAAAATAGTTTCAACATATTACTTTATATGTTCGAGCGGTTTTTGAAGACAAAAAAACGGTCACCCATCCAAATACTGACCGCAGCAAGCGCTGCTTAACCTCGCTGTTCAACCGAACCCTCAAATACGTCCGCGGTTTAAAACTTGATGTACTTTATTACAAGAGTTTCACTTTACTTGATGTTTTTACGTAATATGTAGATATCTATACAAAATTATTTTTAATATATACTGAACCTGAAACTAATTTGTTCCACCATGAAGTTGGCTGGTAAATGTCTCTTAAATTTTCTTGGGAATTGATAGCTATATTCAAGGTAGTTATTGAAATATTTGTGCATCTGTAACACGTGTTTCATATCAGTGGAAATAAAAAAATAAATAAGAAGTATAACTTCTTACGTGCGTACATAAGTACACACACATGTTTTTTTTTTATACAGACTCTAAATGAAAATATTTGATGTTTCGCTTTCGTATATATCAGAAATAATGTTGTGTGTTACTTTTGCATTGTTTGCTGGCCGATGTCGTCTACTTCTTCAAAAGCTTCTCTTCTTCAGGGTTGGAGGGTTCCTTGTCTCCAGATTTGAAGGTCGCATCGGTGTGGGGGCTTGCTGATGTCGGCACGAACTGTAAGGAAAGTGTAAAGTCGAAGTCAAAGGTTTTTATTTCATCTGTGGAACGATTCTCTATTAGAGATTATGTCGAAATCGAATTATAACGGAAAAACCGTCGCAGAAACTACCCACCTAGTTGTTTTTCCGAATACTACTTTTTTATAATTTTTGACACTAGGAATTTAGGAAACATTTAGACCCAGAACAACTATCTGTGGATCAAACAAATATTTGTTCCGTGCGGGAATCGAAACCGCGACACGTAGCGCAGCAGTCGATCGCGCAACCACTGCGCTAAACGTATCGTTAAACTTGTAATATCACATTAGAGACAATATTCGACAAAAAAGTCATGGTCGAGTGCAGTCGAGATTTTAGTGACTTCTATTAAGAGACTATTTCTAATAGAGATTTATATCGAAGGCCGTGACAATTATATTAAACTCTCAGCAGCATGAAGCAGTATTTCAGTTGTAGCTTCCTTCCAATAGATGTAGCTACTTACATTTACAGAAAAATACGACTTATTCATAAAATAATACAGAAAAAACATATTACCGTTTACTTAATATTTAATTTTAGGTGTATCCAAATTCTGGCGGCGCGGCGTGTAAATATAAAAGAGAATGTTTTAATGTAATGTTTAATATACATATTAACTAAATTAACGCTAAACTTCGCAATCACAGTTAAAATATTTAATTAAAAACATAATACAGTAATACCTCGACTTACGCGAACCTGGAGTTACGCGATTTTAAAATCTCGTCGATTCGTCTTTTGTTTGGGAGCTACAGAACTCGATTACTCACTCCCCCTCACGTTGAAGGTTTGCATTCCATACAGGAGGGTCTGAATTCAAACCCGGCCCGCACCTCTGACTTTTCGGGATCATGTGCGGATCAGAATTTGATTATCACTTGCGTTAACGGTGAAGGAAAATATCGTAAGGAAACCTGCACACCTGAGAAGGTGACATAAAGTTCTTGACGGTGTGTGTAGTCCGCCAACCCGCACCGAGTCAGCGTGGTGGACTAAGGCCTAACCCTTCTCATTTTGAGAAGAGACCCTTGCCCAGCAGTGGGACAATGAAGGGTTGAATTTTATGTATAATTATTATTATTATAATATTTACCTGTTTCTCGTCACTAGGTCTATCCTCTCTTATTTCTTCGATACGATTATTTTCGCCCTCGCGGAGTAGCTGCAACAAAATAATATAATATATTATCTACTAGCTTCCGCCGGCGGCTTCGCCCGCGTGGTTTACGAACCCGTACATTTTCCCGGTACATGACCCGGGTACGTCTATGACTCGGGTACGTCTTAAAACTGCGGCCAGACACCTGCGGACGGGCAGCAGCGTCCTCTCACTAGTCGGTGAGCCACTGCGACCCCCAAGCCGCCTGCCAAGCGTGGGGATTATGGCAAACCCCCCCCTTGGGGGAGGCCTTCGTTCAGCAGTGGACGTCTTCTGGCTGATGATGATGATGATGATGAAACAAAATTAGCCTTTTTTTAAACATAGTTGTGTACATACCTTGTCGACTTCCGGTTCGATCTGCTCGTTGGTACCACCTCTGCCGAGCACCCCCTTCTCCATCAAGGTGGCGCGCTTAGCCGCTAAGTACATAGATCTGTTGGAAAAATATAATAAAATTAAAATCAACACATCTGCCTACCCTTTTCCCAACTACATTGTGGTCGGGTCCCAGTGTAACCAGATGCGGCTGAATATCAGTATTGTACAACGCGACTGACATATGAACTCCGACACACAATTACTGGGAGACAGATACTCTACGGTTAGACTGGTTGTCAGACTTTTTGGGCTGCTGACACCCGTAACGACTGTCATAGGTATTCATATGATACCCGGGACCAAAAATACAGAGTGTAGTAAGTCTACTCCCGGGAGCAACTGCTTAACGTGCTTTCCGAGGCATTGAATGTTTTCTTGGCCTTGACGTGTGAAAAACGGTCACCCATCCAAGGACAAACCGTAGCGACCCATATGGAAAATTGCAAAAAAAAAAAAAAAACTGGTTTACTATTTAGAATTTCTGACCCGGGAAACGAACCCAGGACCTCGTGCTCAGCAGTCATACTTGCAACCCCTAAACCAATTAATTAAATGAGTGAAATATACAAGCAAGAAAGAGATGCACAGTTGGTTGGTAGCTTGAAACTGTCAGATTTTTATGTAGCTCGCCGGTCTTCGATAAGGTAAAGTCTTGTTGCACCTAAGCTACATAGTATAGTGTAGTTATACAGTTACCTCTTAATAGTTAGGTAGTAAAGTTCACCGATGGCTCTGACGGAGTAATCGGGAACGAACGAATGACGTAACATGGAGTCCATGTTCAGGTTCTGCAGAGAGCCAAGAGTTGATGGAGCTGGGGCTTCGGCTGGAAACAAATATAATTATTAATCAATTTCACTGGAAGACATTGATACTCTAAGGTTAGAACGGTTGTCAAACTTTTTGGGCTACTGACACCCATAAGAACTATCATAGATATTCGTAACAGATTGAACCCACGACCCCACGTTCAACACAGCCAAACCTGTGACTAGACCACCGAAGCAGTATAATATAGTGAAGAAATGGTTCACACACAACTATCATCATCTTATAATGTTTTTCAGCTACAAAATCTTACCAAGTCCCACGTTCTGCGTGAGCGCCTGTACACCAAAGTAGGTGAAGGGTCCGGCCTCGAACACCAGGTTCTCGCGCCCCACTGTCACCTCCACACGACCCTCTAGGATAAGCACGAAGTAATCCACCTGGAAGAAGATATCTATCAGATTTGTGCTCAAAACGAAACTCTATTTCATCATCATCATCATCATCAGCCAGAAGACGTCCACTGCTGAACGAAGGCCTCCTCCAAGGGAGGGACTTGCCATAATCCCCACGCTTGGCAGGCGGCTTGGGGATCGCAGTGGCTCACCGACTAGTGAGAAGACGCTGCTGCCCGTCCGCAGGTGTCTGGCCGCAGTTTTAGGACGTACCCGGGTCAACAACTAAACTAACTCTATTTATACCTGACTAATTTCCGCCCGTGGCTTCGCCCGCCTTGATTATGAACCCGTGCACTTTTTCGGGTCAAAAATCAGCCTACAACCTATATACATATAATACAAAATTTCATTGCTTTTTTATGCGCGGAACCCTAATTCTATTTCTAAAATAAAAAGTAGCCTAAGTTACTCCTTATAACATCAGCTATCTGTCAGTGAAATTCCCGTCAATATCGGTCCAGCCGTTTCGGAGATTAGTCGGAACAAACAGACAGAAAGACAAACATTTAAAAAATCGTGTTTTCGTTATAAGTACCGTATATACTTTCATTTGCATTTAGTAAAAAGCTGTTATTTTGACATTACAAACAGACTTCAATTCAAACTTCAATTTTATTTAATTGTATAGATTTGAAGCTCGGTTTTTTCTAACAGATAACTCTTCAAATCAAATCAAATCATTTATTATTCGTAAAACATAGGTAAACATTAAATGCAGATCTTATAAATATGTATACAGTACGCTATGTTTTGTCTATGACAGGACATACGAATAGTAGGATAGGTTAACATTTAGGTACAATGTATGTATTAAAATTGTTCATTTAGAAATTCGTCTACAGTATAATAGCATTTACCAGTTAGAATGTTTTGTAAACTTGTTCTACTCACCGGTTTCCCCTCAGAGAAGACGTATTTCTTCGGATCGTTTTTGTCTTCGTCTCCTCGCAGCTTGATGTGCTGGATCACATCCTGCTTCAGCAGGCGCCGGAGCACTGTCTCCGAGATATGGTCCGCCTTGAAGGGATCCACGCCTGATGGGAGAAATGGAGGTTAGAGATATTGTTGATGGTAAGTAGCATCACGCCTCTATTCCCCGAAGGGTAAAGCAGAGGTTTAGTTTTATACACTCAAATTTCACCGAAGCCCGTTTTAAGTTTCATGTTTTAGGGGGTGAACCCTATCACCATTTTCCGTCCATAATACCAAATACTGGGCTGCTAATGAGAATTTTCTAACAGGAAAACCCAATAACACTATCCAGCCCAGAGATCAAACCCGGGAACTCATGTTCAGCAGCTACTTGCGACCCCTGAGTCAGTGGGACAGTAATGAATCTCTGGTAAAGATGAAATTATTTTACTCGCTAGCTAAGGTGCATTTAAACTTTACCTTAACGAGAACCGGCTGTTAAGAGTATCGTTTAGCTAAAAGTTTTCATACATAATGCGTTAACGTTTTTACCGCACTAAACATGAGCTGAATTTGCTGTATTTTTTTAATATGTTATAGACACAAGTCAAAACTAGGTCGTCACGTTTTTGTTTTTTTGATATTGTTTATAGATTGAGAAATGATTAACCCTCAAAACGCGTTTTTTTTTTTACTAAAAATCTTCCTTATACTTACCTCGTGATAATTATTAAATTAATCAAAATTTTGAAAAAAAAAAAAAACGTGTCGACCTAGTTTATAATCTGACAAAACGATACAGACCAAAATCAAATTAATTCGTTAAGATTTCGATGTAAGAAACGTTAACGCCCAAACACGTATTTTGCGCGTATTTCAAGACAATTTTGTCAGAAGCCGGTAGCTAAACGATACTCTTAACAAATTCAAATATAATTTACTAGCTTCCGCCCGCGGCTTCACCCCCCATGGTTTATGAACCCGTACATTTTTCCGGAATAAAAAGTAGCCTATGTGCTATTCCAGACTATAATCTATCTCTGTGCCAACTTTCATCCAGATCCGTTCAGCCGTTCTAGAGTGAAAGAGTAACAAAGATCCATCCATCCATCCATCCTCACAAACTTTCACATTTATAATATTAGAAAGAAAGAAAGAAAGAAAGAAAGAAAGAATATATTTATTAGGCTTCACAAACCACACCATCAAAAAGAGAACACGTAAATAAGTAGTAATTACAGGCATTATTACAACAAAATTAAACAAAAAAAAACAGTAAAGAAGCTTAATAGTGCGAACTTGATGCGGGATTGTGCGCCTAAAAGGCCACAGCTCAGCAATGTATTAGTAGGATAGGATACATAGACTAGTTAAGACCGGTGGCGCTGTCACTGTGTCCTAATGAGATATAGGCATAAAACGCCCTTCATCACAGTTACTACGATAAGTCGAAGGTCTACTTACTGGTGCTCAAGAACTGGAAGGTCGCGAGGATCAGTTGAGGAGATACGTGGACGCGCTGGTGTTCGTGGTGGCCGGCGAAGGCTGCCAAGTCCTGGAACTTGTTCAGAGGACGGGTCAGGCGTTTCTTGGTGCGGTTGTCGCCTGAAAGACAAAAAAGAAATTATTGCTTGTTTATTTAAAGGCTTTACTGTAGGTATTGGTGTTAAAAATAATGCCGTTATTAAGTCCCAAGTAATAGTAGTTTTTTAACAGAAAAGATTAATAAGGACTTGCTCAACTTGGGAATCGAACCACTGGAAGTTATAAGGGGCGATTTAATTGCCATTGCCAAATTACGAGTTGGTGCTGAGATTTTCGAATAAAAAAAAAAACTATAATATTTTGCCCGATCCGGGAGTCGAACCCGTTTAGATACTACTATTTACATTTCTTTCGCTTCTCAATATAAATACAGACAAATTTATTTTATCTTGAATTAATATAAATATTTGTGAAATATTTGCATGTCTAGTTTTAGTTGAAAAATTGCCAAGACAATTAAAAATATTCATTGGAAGCAGAGCCCCTAGTGTAAGTTTCTTTCGACAAATTCGATTTACTACATCGAACGCGTTCGGCGCTCCGATTGGTCCGTTTCGTGCTCTCCACCAATCGGAGCGCCGAACGCTTTCGATGTAGTAAATCGAATTTGTCGAAAGAAACTTAGGGCCTAAGTACAATTAATTTTAATAGACTGATTCACCAACAGATAACTAAATAAAAGTTCAAAAGAAGTTTTTGCAATCGCTTATGAGCAAATATGCTAGATGACTGCATCAAAAATAAATTCTGAAATCACGTTTGGTAAATAGTTTTCCTTCTAAAAACTCAGTAAAACATAATCTCTTACTTATCTTTGGCGTTTTCGATTTTTGATTTATCAAAATCACACAATAATTATGTCAATGGCAATGAAAAACTATGACGTCACGCTTTTGTATTCCAAACATTTTTAGAACAAAATGTCGTTATTGACAGTTCATAAAAAGTAACTCAGATGACTAGTAGATCATAGTAGATCTACCGTACCGAGCAGAATTCCAAACTCCTACTAATGACAATTTTATTTAAAAATATTAACACTGCCTGCCTTGGGTATTGAACCTAGGACACGTTTAAAAGCCGTACATGCGAATACAGTGAGGCAGTATACTTAAAAACATTTTCTAAATCTGAAACACAGGCAACTGCGCATGCGCAGTTAATCTAAAAAAATGATATCAATTCAAAATATGTACTTACTGATAACATCCGTCTCATCCACAATTTCGGCCTGGATCATCTCTTCAATAACATCCTCTAGCGTCACCAAACCCACTGTCTCATACACGGGGTCGCCATCGCCTTCCTCTATGCGCTGGACGAAAGCCATGTGTCCCTTATGGCCTAACAAACAAAGATACGCTGATTAGATAGTAGTAGGGCATTCTTAGCGACCTGGGACGATGAGAATGTACTTGTGATGGGTGAACGGCCGGGACGAAATAGGTGATGAAATGATGATGAAGTTTTTTTTTAATTAAACCTTACTCTAGATATAATTCCTGTATCGTGGGTGCGTTTACAAACACAAATATTCACATGCACAAATACACAGACCCGAAACAACTATCTGTAGGTCATACAAATATTTGTTCCATGCGGGACTCGAATCCGCGACACGTAACGCAGAAAGCTAATCACTTAGCCACCGTCCGTGCCGTCAAACATGCCATTATACATTTCACTACATATTATAAAACAAAGTCCCCCCGCCGCATCTGTCTGTCTGAACGCGATAAACTCAAAAACTACTGAACAAATTTTCATACGGTTTCCACCAACGGACGGAGTGATTCATGAGGAACGTTAGGTGTATAATTCATAAAGATTTTGTGTAAATTGGCTGAAATATGACGATGATTGTTGAAGATGTCGAAAAAATCATGCCGACTGGGAGCTTTACTGGCGTGCGCCGCGTAAACCAATAGAGTTATATATCCTTATTAAATTAAATTAGACTAGCGGTTCAGAAAAAAAATATAGGCGTATATGCAGCCTAATTACGTAAAAAAGCGACAGCAACGCGATAGCCACGCGACAGCAATCTCACTGTCAGCCAATACATTATATGTCACAAAAATGACGTTTGACAGAAGATATCGCGCGATCTACGCCTGTCGCTGCATCGGTAATTAGGCTGATGCTCTGCTACACGTGCGAAGCCGAGGCGGGTCACTAGTTTATTTTTTATTTATTTTATTTAAAAAAAAATGAAGGTGCATTTACAAACATATGTATACTCGTATATTCACATACACAAAGACCCAGACCCGAAACAACTATCTGTAGATCATACAAATATTTGTTACGTGCGGGAATCGAACCCGCGACACATAGCAGAGTTATAATATAAAAACGTTTTACTGAATTCGAAAGCGTCTGCAAAACTCTGCCAACGTCGCTTGCAATCCAAAATAGACAAAAAACGAGACGAAATAGAAAATTGAGACGCGCCAAGGTTGGATATGATTCATGGCAACCGATTTTGTTTTATACAAGCTGCGCCCGCGTCCTTTAATGAAAAAATATACAAGCGAGAAAGGGTTTGCGGCGCCGGCGCGGCTGTCATATATTTCTTACGTAATCAAAGCGCTGGTTTCCAGACCCTGGACGACTTGACGTAGCTATGAAGACGATTTTTTTTTCCATTTTCTTTTTAATACGTTTCCCCACATTGTGATTTCTCCTGTATCGTGGTTACAGTTTACAAACATATGTTACATGTCACATGCACACACAACCAGACCCGAAACAACTATCTGTAGGTCATACAAATATTTGTTTCGTGCGGGGATCGAAACGCCGCACCTAGCGCAGAAAGCTAATCACTTAGCCACTGCGCCAACCGTGCCACCGAAAACTGATGATGATGAAATCTCCTTGACTCCAATGTTAAGCCACCTACCTTCTTTAAACTGCTTAAGCATGACATCCAGGGTGACATCTTCAAACACAAAGTTGCAAGGGTTCTGGTAGTACTGGCAGAGGGTCCGCAGTGGGGTGTTGTCGTCTGGGTCCACGAACGCCAGGTCCTTGATGAAGAGGACCGTGACAATGTTGCCTCGAGAACCTTCGTAGACTGGGATACGGGAGTAACCTGGAAAGATTTGGAATATTTTATATTGTGTGTGACTGCTGAGCGTGAGGTCCTGGGTTCGATTCCCGGGTCGGGTAAAATGTTATTGGGTTCTTCTGTATGGAAGTTCTCAGTAGCAGCACGGAGTCTGCAACTGTGCCCGGTAGATTGCAAAAGGCTCGCCACCAATTTTTTTTTTTTGTACTTTGCCCCACACTAGGAATAATTCCTGTATCGTGGCTGCGTTTACAAACACATATATTCACATACACAAACATCCAGACCCGAAACAATTATCTGTAGATCATACAAATATTTGTTCCGTGCGGGGATCGAACCCGCGACACTTAGCGCAGAAAGCTAATCGCTTAGCCATTGCGCCAACCGTTTCGTATTACATGGGACTCAATAACAGCATTGACGAAATGTGGATGTACAATAGTACACCTCTGCCTAACCCTTCGGGGAATACAGGCGTGATGCTATGTTATATTGTGTGGGATAAAATCTACATACATCATACGTCTGCCTGCCTTTTCTCAACTACATTGGGGTCGGCTCAGAGTCTAACTAAATACGGCTGAATATCAGTGTTTTTACACGGAGCTGCCATCTGACTTCCGTCACACAATTACTGGGAGACACTGATACTGTAATGTAAGACTGTTTGTCAGACTTCTTGGGCTGCTGACACCCGTAACGACTGTTATAGGGCTTCAAATGACACCAGGACCAACTTAACGTGCTTTCCGAGACACGGATCTCGATGTGTAAAAAATGGATTTCAGAAATCGATTTCGTTCGCGAATCACTCAGTAAGTTAGTCTGTGTTGTACAGCAAAATCTTTCATGAGTAACGATACCCTGGATCCAGCGAATCCTGCGCAGTCAGGCTATGTCTCCACCACGGTATAAAATTCTCATGTGGAAGCTTAACGAACAGCGTTTTCTAAAGAAAGCTGATATTTCGAAGCGTTAAAAATCTACCGAAGTTTTCTATAGTTACATAACAAAACGTACAGCGCCATCTATCGGAGTAAGGTAACATTTTTCTCGCTTCACGTATCCAATTACTATACTTTATTTTAAACAAGTTTTTTTTATTATTATTAATATTTTTATTCTTAATGAGCATAAATTATCTTAGATATGTCCCTCTTTAAACCAATCACCCTGTATAAATCGGGAGACTAAAAAAAGCAGTACTCACCAGACTTGACAATTTCAGACATAGTCTCGAAGTCCAGGATGCTGTTAATAGGCAACATGAAACAGTCCTTCAGTTTCGTCATCACATTACTGACAGTTTTCTTGCGAAGGTCCAGGGCTCCGGAGATGATGTTCACCTCTTCCCTATCCAAGTCATTGACGTGGTCTGTGACCTGTGGGAAAGAGATAGAAGACATTAGTATCATCTGCCTAGCCTTTCCCCAACTATATTGTGGTCGGCTCCCAGTCTAACCAGATGCGGCTGAATATCAATATTTTACAACGCGACTGCCATCTGACCTCCGACACACAATTACTGGGAGACACGGATACTCTAAGATTAGACTGGTTGTCAGACTTTTTGGGCTGCTGACTTTCGAAAGTACTGTCGGAAATATTGTCGAACAACTGGGACCAACTGACTTAACGTGCTTTCCGAAGCAAGGATATTGGTGTAAATAATGACCACCCGTCCGAGGGTATACTTAGATATCTATTTTTTATAAGAGTATGGAGTTTCTTGCCAGTCTTTTCTCTATGACACCAACCCACTTTCAAAAGTGCAAAGGCCCATTTGAAATAAAATCGTTGAATTTTGTTTTGAGTGATAGCCTAGCGGTTGAACGCTTGCCTTCCATGCAGGAGGGTCTGCGTTTAAACCCGGCCCGCACCTCTGACTTTTCGGAATCATGTGCGGATCAGAATTTGATTATCTCTTGCATTTACGGTGAAGGAAAACATCCTGAGGAAACCTGCACACCTGAGAGGGTGACATAAAGTTCTCGAAGATGTGTGTAGTCCGCCAACCGCACCGGGCTAGCGTGGTAGACTAAGGCCTACCCCTTCTCATTCTGAGATGAGACCCTTGCCCAGCAGTGGGACAGTAATGGGTTGAATTTTGTTTTTAATGTTATATTGCAATGTGTAATTTTTATTAATTCTTTGAATGTAATAAATTCTTTTTTAATTAGTTATACGTATTTAAAACTAATTTTATTCATTTTGAAAAGAGTATCCATGGAGTTTCTTGCCGGTCTCTTCTCCATAGGACCAACCCACTTTGGAACCGTGCACCTAGATTCATAACGTTTTAAAAGTGCCTGCAAAGGCCCATTTGAACTAAAAACTTTGACTTTGACTTATGACGTACCCTGACAAGTTCCTTTAGCCTTTCCCTGTTGTAATGCGTGCCAATCTCTTCACCTAAGAAGTAATCGAGCAGCTTGCTGGTGGGCCATGCGAGGGGGGCACAGATGCCCATTACGATCTGGAAGACAAAAGAACAATAAAATAAAAAATAATATAATAATATTTAAGGTTACATCAAAAATGTTTCCCGTCCGTGTTCCCGTCATTGAAATTATTTTAGGGGCCGTCCATTAATCACGTGAGGCTCGAAAGGGGGGGGGGGGGGGAGGGGGTGTAGTAAGATATCACATGTATTTATTTTTTCACTTGCTAAGAAACATGGGCGAAGTCGTTACTTTGGAATTACAGTGATTCTTCGTGAGTAAAAATGCTTAAAAAAACATCACGTGATAAATGGACGGCCCCTTACATTGTAAAAATTGTTAGTGGTTAATCATTAATGTTACTTATTTTCATATAATCTATAATCTAAAGTATTTTAATCATTTGGAATTTTATGAATATATTCGAACACACATGGCTAAATCGCTTTTATTATATTTTGTCAGACTTGGAAAGTCATTTAATACAAGCCTGTGAGGATCTCGTCGGTTTCAGAAACTATACTGCTCCTGCGACTCTGTCCGGTTAGAAAAATCCTAAGTTTCGTGACGTCACATTTCAAAATCTAATATATCTATTGTTTAAATGAACTGCAGTTTTTATTTAATAATTTTTAGATGTATAATTGTTTAAAAGAGCATGAAATTTGTGTGACGTAATTTATGGATGGCCCCTAATAAGGATTTAGTAAGGCGCCAATTGTGTAAAACAATGACTCAGCTAATTTCTTACTCATCATCTAATAGATGCTAATTTGCGCATGAGTCACATATCTGTCTTAGCAACATAGCATCATGCCTGTATTCCCCAAAGAGTAAGGCAGAGGTGTATTTATGTACACACACATTTCGCAAACGCTGTTATTAAGTCCCATATAATAGGGATGAGCCTATTGCCATCAACCGGGCACAGTTTCAAACTCCGTGCTGCTACTAAGAATTTCCATTCAGAAACCAAATAACACTGCCCGAACCGGGAATCAAACACAGACCACTAGACCTAGATCTTCACGACTCAATAAGTACATTCTTTCTTAAAACAAATACATACACAGAAAACTGGCTCAACTATGACTTAAAAAAAAATAGAAACATTTATTCATGAAACTCACCTTCATAATCCAAATACTTTTCGCACCAACAAACAGTCCATGCCGAGCACAGATAGCCTGGGGCGTAATCTCAGCAATAAACACGATAGCCAGCGTAGACCCAATAACAGCCACCAGACCCGAAGTCAGGTCATCCAGGATAACTGTGAAAGTGCTGTTCACTGCCACGTTACTCAGCAGAATGGTGCAGAGGAGGTAGTTACCATGGGCTCTCACTGGCATGATGGCTCTGGCATATCTCCTCTCCTTCTCCGTGCCAGTGTTGGCTATGATCTTCAACTCGGTCCTATCTAAGGCCATCAGACCCAGGTTGAGACCAGAGAACAAGGAGGCCAACATTAGAAGGATCACAATCAGCACCAAAGATGCCCATAATGGTAATAACTTGTTGTGTGTAGCCAGGATCTTCCATTTCTCTGGGCCCTGGTGGATGAAGGGTTCGTTGATGGAGTTGCGCGCGCAGATGTAGAATTTGTAGTCGTCTAAGGGTGCTGGTGCCAGCATATGTAGAAGTGCCGAGTCTGATTCGGCGTAGAGTACCTGGATTAAGAAAATCACGTCATCATCATCTGCCTGCCTTTTCCAGCCTGGTCGACTTCCAGGCTAAACGGTTGCGGCGGCCATCTGACTTCCGCCATCCTACTGGGAGAAACTGATTCTTTAAAGTTCGACCCGTGAAACATATTGGTCAGTTACTTTGGTCACCGCCATATTGCTTTTATTTTCAAAATGGCGTTCACAAGTAATTCTCAAAAATCGATTGACATAAACAAAAGAGAAATACAAATATTCTGTTGCCGGCGGACTTTCAACACGCGCATCATTCAAGAATTAAAAAAAAAAAACAACAAACCTGGTACTCTCCATTCAACAGATGGTCACACGCCTGCCCGTATGACGCTGGCGTGTGCGTAAACGCAATTGTGGTACTATTCGTGAGGTTTTCCCCAAACAATCGCATATAGAAACTTGTCTCTCTTAATACACTCGTGATCAACTCATCCACTATTTTGGGCTCCTTAGCAGATTCCTCGACCCTAATACCCATCAACTTGATGGGACCACTTGGTACTTCGACCGATTTCGGTCCTAAACTCGAATTGGAAGTGGTATCATTCGTTTCTGGGGTCTCTTCGACTTCAGGGGTTGCTGGATCATCTGTTTCGTTGGTTGCTTGACGACGGACTCGCTCGACTGGAGGAAGGTTGGGATAAGAGCCGGATTGGATGACCAGGTTCTCGTAATCATCGTCGTTTATCATCTCTGTATCTGATATTTCGTCTTCGGATGGCCTGTAACAAGAATTGTATTGGTTAGAGAGTCTCAGTAGTTTAGACTTTTTAATAAATTGAACTACATCATAAGTCTAGTCATCGTTTTTGAAAAAAAGTATCCACGGAGTTCTGTGTTGGTCTGGTCTCAGAGGACCTATCCACTTTTGTCAGGCAAAGTGTCATTAATATTTTATGTTAAAAAAAATCTTTGTTACAGCCCTAAGTTAAGAATAATACCCGGTAAATGAAAAATCTAAGTGAAGAACTATGCAAAGAATAAAGAATTTGAATTTGATAGCCAATTACAAGTTTTCACAGAAGACAGAAGAAGAAAAAGACGGACAAAAGAAATAAATAAACTTAAAAAGGTTACATAATAACTCTTTTGAGTTGTGGGCCACTAGAGGATATGTTAGCCTGGAAACTCCGTTCATCAGTAGTTTATACGGAGTAATTGCCCTAGAACTCAATATTGGAGCGACTTTAGGCAATTTTGGCGTCCGTGCCCCCAGTCTATAACCCTTTGCTATTTCAAACTAACAATAAATGTGAGTTGTTTCGTGATATTATCTAATAATGATTCGCTGTTGTATCGGTGGTAGAAACAGAAATGTAATACATTCAGTGGCAGTCCAGGGAGGGGGGGAGGGGTAAGGGATCGTGATGCCCCCAAAATCGTACAGTACAGGGGGGAGGGATCGTGATGGCCCCAAAATCGTACACGTTGCTGATAAACTAACTGATTGCTTATCAACAAATTATATCTAACAGATTGCGTTTAAATTTCTATTTCGCAAGTCTCTGAGCTGACAAATAAATGTCGCATTCATTATTCATCTACATAACATAATATCACGCCTGTATTTCCCGAAGGGTTAGGCAGAGATGTACTATTGTACACCCACATTTCCACGATGCCGTTATTGAGTCCCACGTAATAGTGAGTCTATTGCCATCTACCGGACACAGTTCCAGACTCCGTGTTGCTACTGAGAATTTTCATACAGAAAAATCCAATATTAATTATTATTTTGTCTATTTGATTACTATCAGGCACTTTACCAGTACGAGGAGCTACAGGCCCTTAATCATTTACTATAACTAAACAGTGTATCGAGCCTCATTGTAACAGAACATCCAAATAACACGGCTGTTAAGGAAAACAAAGTACATACATACAAATACATTGTTATAACAATCAACAATGTGATTCATGCTAATACAATCAATGTCAAACAAAATTTACACTTGAGGACACAATAAATGATACAGAGGAATATTCGTTATGTTTTTCGGGTATGTCTTAACTTGTCTAAGGAGTAATACGCAGTTATTATAAGTCCTTTGTTGTAAAAATCGTGAGAATCGCCATTCTTCCAGCTTCATTCAGAATATGCGATGCGATTTCGATTTCTTCAATCTTGAATAAAGCGATGCGGTACTACGTTTACAATGAGGTGAGATTTTAAAATGTAGTATCCATATAGTATTTTGGTACCCGGGGTACGTCTTACAACTGCGGCCAGACACCAGAGGACGGGCAGCAGCGTCCTCTCACTAATAGGTGAGCCACTGCGATCCCCAAGCCGCCTGCCAAGCGTGGGGATTATGGCACCCCCTACCCCTTGGGGGAGGCTTTCATTCCGCAGTGGACGTCTTCTGGCTGATGATGATGATCCATATATTTTAATCAAGCTCTACTGGTTGTGTTGTTTTTACTCGGATAAATTGAACTGTTTTCCGTATTTTAAATTTTATGGTAGAAATTAGTGACAGTAATAGACTGGCAATCGTCTGACTAGTCGTTTTCCAACTACATTGGAGTCGGCTTCCAATCCAACCGGTTGCGACTCAATATCAGTATTTTTACACGGAGCGACTGCCATCTGACCTGTCACTCAATTACTAGGCGACACTGATACTCTAAGGTTAGACTGGTTGTCAGACTTTTTGAGATACTGACACACTGTCATGGGTTTTCTTATGACACCCAGGATTAACTACTTTACGTGCTTTCCGAGGCACGGAAGGCTTTTAATTTCTGAAAAATGGTCACTCGTACAAGGACTGACTGCAGCAAGCTCTGCTTGACCTCGCAGATCAACCGATTTGCGCGGCAGTCACGAGCCCGTTAGCAATATATACTGCTGGCAATAATGGTAAATAGATAACCCTCCAATTTTCAGAAAGGAAAGGTCGAATCGCTTTTGGACGATTTGCACGCGAACCAATAAAATGTCAAGACATGCAGAGCACACCCATTAGACCAATTGCGTATCACTCGCAATTAGAATCGCTTTAATTTTGTTGTTCAACAGAAAATAGAATAGAAAACTTTCTAGAAAACTACTAAAGGCAAAAGGAAATACCTCATCGGTGTAGCGAATGCTGAGCTTGAGATTCTGAAATCAATTCCTGTGTCAAAAAGAAATTCTCAGTAGCAGTACGGAGTTAGAAGTTGTGCCCGGAAGGTGGCAATGGGTTTACATGACACTCATTAGCGGCACTGGCGAAATGTTTGTGTTTTATTAAAGCGGCAACCTTTTCTAATTAATCCGATAATACTTACCAAATCTTTATAATAAAGTAGGCATAAAAATATAATAATAAAATGAACAACGCAGCCATTTTTCCTCATCATTACTTAGTGATATATTGATCGTAAACCTACAACTATCATTAATATTATGGCTTCTGACATCAATGATTTACGGTCTCGCGCCACACAGCCGAAATTAGGTGACCCAAAAAATATGGCATCGACTGCTATCGACCTTAATTTTTGTTTTTATAACTGTCAGTGTCAATTAATTATACTGATTCCGCAATATTTCATTTTTCTATCGATCTTTTTTTCTTTTTCATTTGATATCTAGCTTTATTCTAGACGCCTACATTTTCTGACTCCACGAACAGGAAAATAACACTGAGGTTTCGAGGTGCGACAGAGGACGGTAGCTCTATACAATTTTTTAATTATAGCATATCGACTGTGAACTGGCAACAAGTCCTATCTTGATTTTATGAGGATTTTGCTTGGTTATACCATTCTAAACTATTTCATACCCGGCAGCGCTGCAAAAAGCATATTTTACTTCAATCAAAAGTAGACGCCAAAATCGAATTCATTCAATTTGTACTAACATCGAGCGCGTTGTATGCACATGGCGGTCGATAGTTTCTTCTTAGTCCTGTAATGTTGTCAAAAATGAGATACTAGTTGCCAGTTCACAGTCGATATGTTATAAGAAGTTCTTAAAATGTCTTATGTATAAATAAACATGAAGATTGTTGGATAAATTATTTATTTATTTATTTTGATACCTAATGAAACTGCTGCGTTAATTTAAAAAAGTAGTACTTACAAAGTCCTTTAAAAACAGACTTGATAAAGAAAACATTTCTGAACTATTTCATACACATGCATCAGCTAATTAACTGCTAGTGTGTCTTACCTAACAATAATAATAAAAAGTATTAGCCGTTAAATATATAAAGAATATTTGAAGTTAACAATAAATTGTGTCCTACGATTTGGTGTCCGCCACTGTACAAGACGTTGACCGCTTTGGACCGACCGTTATCAGACGAAACGAGGCCACGAGCACTCGTGGAGTTCACACAATATATTTGTGTGTTTGTCACTCGAAATAAACGAAACGAAACGTACGTATCAAATAACGATTCCCAGCATTGAAGTGATATTATTTATCCTGTGGCGTTAGGGGGTTAACACTGAAAGTGGCGTCAAAAGTAAATAACATAAACATTAGGTTAGGCAGAGGTGTACTATTGTACACCCACATTTCGCCGATGCTGTTATTAAGTCACACGTAATGGGGGGCGAGCCTATTGCCATCAACCGGGCACAGTTCCAAATTCCGTGGTGGTACTGAGAATTTCTACACAGAAACACTCAATAACTCTTTGCCCGACCTGGGAATTGAACCCAGGGCTTCACGCTCACTACACTAATGAGGCAGTAAAAAGTAAATAATAATAATTTTGTCTATTATTGCGTAATTGTAACAGTGGTCGCAATCGCGACTTGTGAACGCGAAGCCCTAGGTCCCATCCCCGGGTGGGACAAAGAGTTATTTTTTCTGTATTCAAATTCTCAGTTCCTACACAGAGGTGTGGCCCAGCGACATGAAAATTTTAATAGCTTACTTACCAATAATACCTACTGCATGTTGGTATTGGTTCGTCGTCTTGTCGATTAAATAATGATGTATATATGTGATTTGCCATCTCAAATATCTTATAATAAATGTTTCTCTGAGTTATGTAGGGTAGGCACTGTCTTTTTGTCTTTATGCACCGCACGCTACTGCTGTGGCCAACAGATGGCAATAGGCTCTCCATCATTAAATAGGTCTCAGCTCAGCATCGACAAAATGTGCCTAATTCATCTTTCCACTATAGTTCGGCCGCTCGGAGAACGCGTTCCTGACAGGTCGTGATCGAATTGACGACGTAACTTTGAACTGGCGTTGAATTTACGATAAAAATATTTATGTTATGTATTTACCCTACTAACAAATAATAAGCATTAAAAACAACATTATTATGTCAACAGACAGTCAATGTTATAATTTTGTGCTAAATTTGATGTCAGGAACGCATATTCTGAGCGGCCGAACATTTTTTATTTTTTATTCTTGATAGGCGTTTGACCACTATCTCACCTGATGGTAAGCGATGATGTGGTCGAAGATGTAGCACGCTTGCCTAGAAGTAACCTATTGACTCTTGACTTAAAGACTCCCAGGTTGTAGCTATCAGGAAACACAGACTCTGGCAGGGAACTCCATAGCTGTACGCACAATGAATGTGTTCCCAAAATGTTTTGTGCGTGTGGGTGGGATGTCCACCATGTCCACTTGAGCGTTTCCCATGTGCCGACCCAACAAAAGACTTTAATCGTTCATTTAATAATTGTAAATCTTATTTTGAACCTTAAAACAATTGAAAGATTGTCTTGTCTGTCTCAATGTTTATATAACATGGATTTTCAGTCATTATTTTTATTTGCCAAGATAAAAAACACTTGTAGATATATTTATGAGTGACAACAGACTTTATATAATGTCTGCAACAGCTATACATATGTACTTATGTGATAAAGTTTGTTTATTTAGCTGTACTATACAACCCAAGTAATGGGGTCCGAGTGCTCGCGTCTTGTTTAAAGAGATTGAAAAGCGATTAGTCGACTCTACGCGTGACAAGGCTGGCTTATTCTTTGGTCAAAGAATCAGCATTGCCATACAGGGTGGCAATACTGTCAGTCTTGTTTCTGTTTAGTGTTTTTAGTAGTTAGTAAAATTTAATTGTTTTACACGAAATAAATAATTTAACTAATCCTACTTCATGTAAAAGTTTCGATGTCAAGAACGATCACCCATTCAAAGAATGACCGCAGCAAGCTGCTTAACCTCGCAAATCGACCTAACTGTTAACTGAAACTATATTATTTCCAATATCAGTCGTAAAAACCAGACACACATACGTTTGGCACTTCAAAGAGCATTGATTGTGTTATCAGCATTTGGCACCAAAATGGTACCTACTATGTATTACGTAATGATGCAAGTGCTTATTGTGTAATTAGGGTTGCCACCCGTACTTTATAATAAAGTATTGTACTCTATACATACAATCGTACTTTATACATACTTTACGAGAGCAATAAAGTACGTAAAAGGAATTTATTATGAATTTAATTTTTATTTGTTTTTTTATGATTTAGATACTTAAAGAAACAAAAGGTTTAAGCGATTTTTCGATTTTTATAATGAGCACAAATTTTGTTTTAACGCAACCTATTGAATCAATATAATGTAAATATGGTGTTAATGTATTCACCAATAAGAAATATTTGTTAGATGTTGCTGAAAGAAAAAAAATATCATAATAAGTCAAATAAATAATACTTAATTCACACATTGTATTTTATTTTTTTACCTTAAAAAAGTAAATACATATACTTTATTTGCCTGATAAAAAAGTGGCACCCCTATGTGTAATACACATGACGGTAAACCATGATGGCAGTGAAGACAATTACCCAGACTATTTTATTGCCCTAGAGCATTAGTTCCCAAAGTGGTCCAGGTGGAACCCCAGGGGTCCACGGTAGACTCGACGGTCCACGCCGTCTACGTTTGCATGACAAATAAAATGGGGGTAACTATTCAATTTACAATATGGTAGAAATGTAGCTGCAGGGGGTCCACCGGAACCAGTCAAATTTTGAAAGTGGTCGATGGGAAAAAAAGTCTGGGAACCTCTGATCTAGAGTGACAAAGCTATGTACGGTCGAAAAAAACATAAAAAGCAATTCAACCGAATTGAGAACCTTCTCTTTTTTGAAGTCGGTTAAAAAAGATATGTAGTCACCAGATATAGAAGTTTTCTAAAGTAATAAAGTATACTAAAGTAGAAACTGCTTCGTGGGTCTAGTGGTCGCAAGCGCGGCTGCTGTGCGTGAGGTACTGGGTTCGACCCCCAGGTCGGGCAATGTTATTCGGATTTCTGGTAGAAATTCTCAATAGCAAAGTCATCATTTTTTATTTAAACTGAGCCATTTTTAAAACGTTGAGTATCTAGGTGCACGGTTTCCAAAATGGGTTGGTCCTATGGAGAAGGGATCGTCAAAAAACTTCATGGATGCTCTTTATAGCCCGAAGTTTTGACGGGACGGGACTTAATATCGGCATTGGCGTAATGAGCGTACAATAGTACACCTCTACAGGTACGGGGATACAGGTTTGATGCTATATTGAAAGTCTGTCTTTCTGGCACGTGGTTCTAAGTCACCCGCGGTAGACGCCATGTTGTCACAGCGTGTTGTTGACCGCTGCGCCAGTGCGCATGCACCGATGACCGTCTGTAATTATTTCTGACACTAGTTCGAAACTATTTTGTTTTTGGAACATTGCCAATTTAATATGTCTCGGATTGCTCTTAGCGAAAATTGTTTATATGAATACTTGGATCAACGGCTGACTTGAATTGACGGCTTCATTGGTGTGTCGGGCAAAAATATTAAAAAGTAAAAAAAAAAGTAAAACATTTTGGGAAATATCAGTGACATGGTGTTACTGATATGGTGAACACTGTCAGACTGAAAACAAACTCAAAACCGAAAAAAGAATTATTCAAAAAAAAAACATCCTGGATTTAAATAGGAAATGGCAAGAAAAAAAAAACATCTATCTGATTACCTGTTAATTACTAACAACTTAAAAAAATATGATGTTTTTAATTTATATATTTCAAACACAGAACCATTAAACTATGTATATTCATGATATCTTTAATTTTTTGAACTACATTTCCTAATATTAATATGTATTTGTACAATAAAATCACAAGGTGGCCTTATTTTAAACTAGTATTTATTATCTAATTACTGTTTTGCGGCAATACAAAAATAATCCTTCTCCAGATCCCCGGCTATCTCCTCGTAAAATTTCATAACGATCGGTTCAGTAGTTTAGTCGTGATGAGTTAACAGACAGACAGACAGACTTACTTTCACGTTTATAAAAGTGTGGATTAATCTAAAAGCATCCTCCATTTAATATAACGTAACGATAAGAACGAGCTTTACAGCAAACTCCACTTAGTCTTAATTAAAAGCATTACTATTAAGGCGCTACCAGAAATATTAAAAATATTTTGTTGAAAATGACAGTTGACATTAATTGACATATCTTTGCAAAGTGCAGGCGTTAAAAATGTTCGAAAATTTATACAATTCCTTGTAAATCAGCTGCCAAAATCATAAAATTGTTTTTATGTTCATAAATCCATTAATCTTATGACACAAACTTTTAGAACGTTAATAGGATTTAAGTTAGTTGATTCCAAAAACATATTCCTACGAAGAAGAACTCGCAAGAAACTCTATCCTTTAAATCCTTTTCATTAATCATCCTCATTCATCTTCTCCAATGAATTAAAATCTTTGCAAAGGACATAGTATGTTTCCTTTGCAAACATTTGGCATATGTCTGGGACCGGCATTAGGCTTAACCATCGCGTGACTGTTATCGTCCAACCTCGGCGTAGATTTGACCAAATGGCTAAGCGATTAGGGAGCTTCCTCACAAACGACGAACCATTTATTTATTATGCTAATATTATTATGCTAATATTATTATGGACAGTTAAAAAGGTTTGGTAAGGCAGTCACCATAAAAATATTTTTTATTAATCGATAAAAAAACCTTTAGTTAGTACCTTTCATATTGTACTGTAAAAAAATGTTGCCATATAGAATTATTTTTGTATCGTAGGTGCGTTTACATACACAAATATCACAGTGACATATACATCAAATCCGAAACAACTCATACAAATGTTCTACAATGAGTTCAACTATTTTATTATCTTAATTCCACCGTTATTTAATTAGTTTCCTTTTAAATTTACATCACTTGCTTTCTCATTTCACTTCTGACATTGGCAGAATCGTCGACATCGGCATCGACGGCATCGCTTGCCATAAACCAAAAAAAAACTCATACAAATGATCGCTCCGCGCGGGAATTACTGACTTACAGTATTCGCATGACTCCTGCTTCTGAGGGATGGAGGGATCACGACTCACAAATCACTGTGTGCACAGTCACCTATCTAAAGACTGAACGCATCAAGCGCTGCTTACGAGACCCTCACTCGTCAACCTTATCAATCGGTAATTTACAAAGCTCTGAGTTTCTATGCTAATATCTTCATAGTTAAACAATAATTAGCGCGCGTGCGTGAACAAAGTCATGCTAATTCCTTATATGATAGAAACCTTATGTTTATTGGCTATGGGAATTACAAGTCGTCGTTGAAGTTCTAACACCACGTATGTCAAAAATAGCAACTTTTCAGGAGAGTGAAAAATCTGCATAATTTTACATAGATACCAGTACAATATAATTTTATATTTATTTCATTTTACATGTTTCTATTGGACTATGCTTGTTTCTGATTGGCTGAAACAATGCGTCTTCCGATTTTCTATTTCCAGGCAACCACTCCCCTTTCTTACACATAAGCCTATTGACACTGGTCAGTTGTTTTTAAAAATCGAACTTCACCGGCTCAGTTGCCATATTAAATTTTAAAAAAAGAACACTTCTCATAACCTCCTCTAAAAAAACAAAGTCACATAGGTAATTAAAAACTGACAAATTCCTAATACTCTACGAAATAGTTTCAGTAAGAAATGAAGGCCGAATCTTTGGCCGAAACAGGAGGCTTACTCCCGACAGCTTCGAGTTCTGAATCAATCGAGTTTGATTCGAACGAACGCCAATCCGTACTCTTGAATTCGACGCTAGCGCCAGATCGAGCGGTGGGTCAAATCGAAACTAACCAAAATCGTAATATTCGTTAGGATCGAAAAAACCTTACTCCCCACTCTCGATAACAGTTATGGTTCGAGTTGTAGGATCGAAAACATACGTCAAATAATACGATAGCAAAATAGCTACTTTGTTCAGTTCGAGTGAGATTGTTTTGTGTGATTTACTGTGATTTTTCCGTAAATTCGTGGTTATTATGGCTCGCATTGCATCGTTTTTCAATGTTCTTGAGGAAGCGAACCGTATGGACATACGTGCAAGAAAAAATATGCAAAGAATGAGTCGGTTTAACAGCCGAGCTATGGAAATGGATTGTGAAGAATTTCGGAGAAATTATCGTTTATCCAAGGAGTTATATGATGTGTTGGTAGAAGACTTAACACCGCACATGAAGACCCCAACCAGACGAAGTGATATTTCTATTAAGTGCAAGGTAAATTTTCATTTTTACGTTTTCAAATTAATTGTAGCATCTAATGTGTTCCTTTGTATATAGCAAATTACATTGTTGTTTCAGATTTTGGTTGCATTATCTTTTTATGGTACTGGCAGCTATCAAAGAATAATAGGAAGAAGCAATGGCACGGTCATGTCTCAACAGTCTGTATCAAAGGCTATAAGAGAGGTCACCGAAGCTTTAAACCACAGAGACATATTAAAAAAATATATTAAGTTTCCCCAATGTGTTGAAGAAAGAAATGCTATTAAAAGGAAGTGAGTGAAAGATATTATTTTTGTATATGTGGCAGCTAGATTTTGCCGCTTGTTATTTTTATACTCATTTTATTGTAATTCTTATTGCAGATTTTATGAAAAATTTCACATTCCGAGTGTGGTAGGTTGCATTGATGGAACGCATGTGGCTATCATTCGACCTATAGAGCATGAGGAAAGATATTTTAATAGAAAACATTATCATTCTAGAAATGTACAAATTGTAAGTTTTACTTAATTATTTGAAGTTCATTTCGACACGCACACACTTTCATTAGATGTTTTTATCATTTACATTTTTTTTTTCAGATTTGTGATAGCGACATGAATATTTTAAGTGTAGATGCTACATTTGGGGGTGCCACTCACGATTCTTTTATATTTAACCAGCACCAAGTAAAGACACATTTATTAGGGCTAATAAGTCAAGGAGAAACTGTATATTTATTAGGTAAATTAAATTACAATACTATCTTTAGTCAAGCAATAAATATTGTTAGAAATAAAATACTGACAACTTTTTTTAGGTGATTCCGGTTACGCACAGAGAGCGTACATGATGACACCTATTGTCAATGCAGAAGTTGGATCTCCTGAGGAGTATTACACTCAGAAACACTGCTCTGCGAGAAACACAGTAGAACGTACAATAGGGCTATTGAAAGCTAGATGGAGGTGTTTATTACGTCACCGGGTGTTACATTATAATCCTCAGACTGCAGCCAAAATTATCAACGCGTGTTGCGTGCTGCATAACTTATGCAACTCAAATAACTGCCCAGCACCCGACACATCCAATGTAACCGATGATGGAGACGTCATAAACACCCCAGTCAATGACGTTCAGCCATCAACACTACAAAGTGATGAGTTACGACAGGGACTAGCAGCGCGACAACGTCTTATCGATACTTTGTGGAGAAGTAGAAGGCAAAGATAAACAATCAGTTTTGTCAAGACTAAGTTAGGCTTTATTTGTTAAATAATATACATTATACACTATTTTAAATATACTATATTATAAGCTACTAAAAATTAATATTATAATATAAATATTTTTTACATCTAGGTATTTTATTCTATAGTTAAATTAATCTAATGTCTATTGCATAATGCTTGTGCAATCTTATCTCCGCACACAACTATTGCATTCGCTAAATTATCTATGGACTGCACAAGACTGCCCCAGCCGACAGAATTAGCCACTTCAGCTTCCACTCTCTTTTCTTCGATTCTTATGAGCCGTTGTCGCTCCGTGTGAAGTTGGCTCTGCTGCAACCTTCGAGGCCTAATACGCGGGTTTCGTCTTGGCGCTGCAATCATATAATAATAAAGGTTTAGTAGCATTCATGCATCCAATACAACTTATTGACATTACACAACTCCTACAAAATTATTGTATCAGTAAGTTTAAATATTTGAATATCCAACTAACACTTACTGGAAGGAGCTGATGTGCGGCTAACTGGTGACTGTACAGCTTGTGAGGCACTCGGTATTGGTTCCTCGTGAACCCGTATTTCACTTTCGTCCGGATGTTGGGGCAGTGGGTTTTCAGATTCCTGTTAATTAATTAAGGAATTAAATTTTTGTTTTAATTCATCATACTAGCTTATCGCTAATGTTTCATGAAAATAAATAAAAACTTACTAATGGAATAATTAGCGGGACACTCAACTCACCTTCTGCGTAGCTGAATACTTCCATTACAAAAATGAGCCTTTATTCCAACTCCGTGATAGGCTGCAACCTATCTACTCCACCACCAGTGCGAGATGCAGAAGCATTGCGTTGAGCCACTTGTTTTTTTAGGGCATATTTCTTATCAGTCCAAAACTAAAAAGAAAATTATAAGTTAAATGGAAGAATAACAAATAATAGAATGCCATATTCTTTAACCAAAAAAGGCGATACACTAGCATTCATTCGGATACTATAAATATTTACGTTATCTCAAGTGTTTCCCTATGGTGCACACTCACCTTGGCCCACGATTTGGAGTCTTTTGTTGCACCACCCAATGAATTTAATAAAATGGTAATTTCTTCCCTTTTTAATTTGGTTTGATGGCGAGCCTGTGCTGAACGTAAATGCTTGGATTTTCTTCCAGGAATCGCACCAATTATTCCATCTGGATGTATGATGGACGAGACATAATTAATTATATACACTCTGAAATTACACAAATATTAATCACAAACTCGAAGGCACGCAAGGCAATAATTAATTTCAATTAAATACATGGAACAAATCTTATACTTACACAAGTTCACTCAAAATATTTAAAAATAACAAAACTTTTATAGCAGCGCTGCGCAGGCACACATTAGAACATTTTGAAATTTGACGCCGGCCGCGCCATTCACGTAACTTTGACAGTTGACAGTTCTAAGCACAGAGCATACAGTCGTTCATATTCCTTATGGTCACTCTTTATCCACCAAAATAATAATAAATATGATGTATTTTTTTAAATATTTGATTAATAAGTATAGATAAACCAGTAGGAAATCGTTTTTATGTAAGAATATGTTAAAAGAGTCAAAATATTGCACTATTAAAAAAAAAACTAACCAAAGACTAATAGCACTTGATGATGACGTAATCAACCGGATACACTTAACGACGCTGATAATACTCGAACGTAAGTCGATCTTGGTTTACGATTCGAATTGGTTCGGGAGTAAGGTTTTAGATCGTGTTCTAATCAGAATCGAGTTCGAATCGAAAACAAAATCAGATTCGAATCACTTTCGGGAGTAAGACCACAGATCTGTAAATGTCTCGGCCAATTATCACCTTAACTTTTAATAGCTCACAGCAACAAGGTTGAAGTATTTTTGTTCCAAATACGCGTAGCATTTGAGAATTAACGTTATAACATCACGCCTGTATTCCCCGAAGGGAAAGCAGAGATGTAGGTACTATTGTACGCCCATATCTTGCGGATGCTGTTATTGAGTCCCATGTGAATAAATAGGGAATGCTTTTGCCGGAGACAGTTCCAAACTCCGTTCTGCTAAAATCTGACAAAGAAACCCGAGACCAACTGCTTAACGTGCTTTCAGAGGCACAGAGCGGCATGGGTGAAAAACGCCCATCCAAGGACTGACCGCAGCAAGCGCTGCTTAACCTCGCAGATCGACTGATCGGCGCGATAGCTAAGTAGCTACTCCCTACAAGTCTAAATTGACGTTTTATTAGAAGTACCTTCGGCCGGGCCGCCACAATAAAACAACTTTATCAATCATCTGCGAACCCTACGAGCCACTAAACAAACAGTTTTGTTTTCTGTGTTCATGCCGCCATAATAACGGCAAATTCCGGTGTTGTCCGGCTAACATTGATTGGTGTCTTTAATTCAGCTGGGTTCAGTTTAAGGACGCGCGAATGTATACAACATGTAACAGACATGACACAAACACATAACATCACGCCTATCCCCGAAGGGTTAGGCAGAGGTGTACTATTGTATACCAACATTTCGCCGATATCGTTATTAAAATGCATGTACACCAACAATATAATAGACTAGCTTCCGCCCGCGGCTTCGCCCGCGTGGTTTACGAACCTGTACATTTTTTCGGGATAAAAAGTAGCCTGTGTGCTATTCCAGACTATAATCTATCTCTGTGCCAAATTTCATCCAGATCCGTTCAGCCGTTCTGGCGTGAAGGAGTAACAAAGATCCATCCATCCTTACAAACTTTCACATTTATAATATTAGTAGGAATTAATCCTTCATTTCGTTTCTTATATTATACAATTTAATTGAAGATATTTTCATAAAACAATGTATTGCTATTCATTGACTTTCATTGACATTGTTTTCTTATAATGCGTCCTGTTTTTAAACCGAAATGTCATGGCATTTCCACTTCCAAATCCTGGTTTTCAGAATTTGGGGATGGCAACCCTAGTTTAAACCAACCAGGATATTTGGGTCAAGGCTTTACCCAAGCTTGATTTTTAAGAAAGGGGAGCGGTTGCCGACGTCTTAATGCAATATTTGTTCTTCAAACAAGCTCCTGGAGTTTGCTTTGGTTATTGATAACAAAATATATTTATACATAACATTGTGATTCATTTTTGTATTACAAACCAACTTTATACCTGATCATTTTATTATGAAATGTTAGTTTATTTTATTTTCTTAATAATACTCTACTGTCTCACTTGTATAGTGGCTCCTGAGCGCCGAGGCAATAGTGTAAGTTTCTTTAGACAAACTCGATTTAATGCATCGAACGCGTTCGGCGCTCCGATTGGTCCGTTTTGTGCTCTCCACCAATTGGAGCGCCGAACGCGTTCGATACGTTAAATCGAGTTTTTCATAAGAAACTTACACTAGGGCCTGTGTTCGTTCTCTTCACAGAATCTAAGTGCGCTTATAAATAGTTGTTATGACGGGTGAAATAGGTGTCCTAACCTAATCATATTGACCACAATTTTTTTACTAATATTGTAAAGAGGTAAAATTTGTAAGTTTGTTTGTAGGGGGTAATCTCCGGAACTACTGAGCCGATTCTGAAAATTCCTTCACTGATAGATAGATAGATTATCCCCGAGTGGTCGCAGGTCGATGAAGTTGTGAGCAAAAGCTAGTAATACATATAATACCTTGCTCAACTTTAGTATCAAACCCGAGACGCCACAATCAGCAGTTTCTTTACTGGGCTGCTGTCGGCGATACTACGCGTTTGCTATCAGCAATATAATGTTTACATGTAAAAAAAATATGAATTTCCTAATGTAAATATTTCAAATCCCACGCACACATTAATCCTAGAGTATTTTCGCACTGAACCCCAAATTCAACATTATTACATTCAGTAGTCGCGTGATTTTAGAGACGGATAAAAGCTATTTTAAAACGTCAAAATATTGAAAAGAAAGCGAGACAACGTACAAAATCTTAGTATCTAGAAATAGGCTGTAACAGAATCTGTACGTAACACTGGATGCTATTTTTTCGAAATTAAAATTTTGGCCATGGCCATCTTTGCAATACATGAACGATATACTATCAAACCGAATCTTATCAAATTTTGTGTTCAGGGAAGGAAGGACTTGAGAAAAAGTTTTATTTACACTCGGAAAATCACACCCCGTGTCATGCCGTTACAATTAAAATGTCAGAGGAATGCATTACTGCAGCAACAGACGATTGTCAAAACTGACAAAAAAGCAATATGCTCGCGCTTTCGTTATTTATAAATTAAATAAAAAGCGCGCGCATTTTAAAATGTTCATATATTTTTTGACACTTACTCATAATTTATAGATTACGTATTTTACTGTCAAAATCTGAGATGACGTTCCCCCCTCCGCAGATTCGTATGAAAACAAATGACAAAAAAACGAATCTATACATATAAATAAAATTGGAGTGTCTGTTTGTAATATTGAAATAACCGTTTTTTACTACATGCATATGAATATATATACGGTACATACAGCAAAATATTTTTTTTTACAATTTTTGTCTGTCTGTCTGTCCGTCTGTCTGTCTGTTTGTATAGGCTAATCTCTGAAATGGCTGGACCGATTTTGACGGGACTTTTATTGGCAGGTAGCTGATGTAATAAGGAGTAACTTAGGCACTTTTATTTTAGAAAAAATCTTTTATTTTATAAAAAAAAATAGGGTTAAGTGCATTTGGTCTCACTAAAAAATACATTGTTACACAAAACAAAAGTTCCGACATGCACGCGAACGAAGTCGCGGGCACAGCTAGTCTCAAATAACATTATATTTTTTCTCATACTTAACAATGACTTACAAGACAATAAAACATAATTTTGCATTCTTAAACTCTTTTACGATGTACCATAAAGACGGTTCCCGCCACTTCGCTTCAGCCATCTTGTTTTTTAAACTCGTAAACATGACGCTCGGCATACAGCCAATTTATTATTACGTAATTAGATAATACTATAGTATAGATAGTATTAAATATTCATAGTAACTAATGCCATAATTATGCCGTAAAATTGGTGTAAATTTTCAATGAGTGATGTCTAGAAAATTGAGATCATTTGCACCCTGGGCAGTCAGTCTCTATACGACCACTGCTGAGCTAATCTTCCTACTAGGGCATGAGCATTCTTATGTGATAGCTCGTGCTGACTCGAAAAAGGAAAAATATTGGAGGATTGAGGAGCGGATAGAGCAGTGTAGCGGCTTGGTGTTAGAGGCCAAGCCTCTTGACTCGCTGATCAAGCAGTGTTACCTAAGTGCTGACTTAAGTCTACCCCCTACGGGCGCAAATCATTGACTTCACTTCCGTTGTTAATCAGCTAGAATTACTTCTTTCGGCGTGGTCGTCTAAGAATTACCGACGTCCATCGTTAAGTGTCAAAGTGGACCATAGTGGTGATTTTTACGGGTAATAGTCCGTCACACCGCTCCTCCTACGGCAGTTAGATTAGATTTAGACATTCATCAAAAACAAAAAAACAAATAACATTTTAAGTCTGTCACTTCCCGATGTACAATAAGTCTAGATTTTGTTTGAAACGCCCCGTAAATAATAGGCGAACATTGTCCACAAAAATATTGCGCTAACTGTACTTTTAGCGGCATCAACAATATTAGAATGTATTTAAAATTCAGTTCAACACATTAGAGAATTGCATGACGTTACCCACTATTCATTTTAATTTATTTTTTACTAGCTGTGCCCGCGATTTCGTTCACGTGGATGTCGGAACTTAACAATGTATTTTTTAGTGAGACCAAATTTTTTTTTTTTTTTTTTTTAAAAAAACATTGCCCCACACTATGATTTCTCCTGTATCGTGGGTACAGTTTACAAACATACATGTCACATGCACAAACAACCAGACCCGAAACAACTATCTGTAGATCATACAAATATTTGTTACGTGCGGGGATCGAACCCGCGACACGTAGCGCAGAAAGCTAATCGCTTAGCCACTGCGCCAACCGTGTCGTCAAATGCACTTAACCCTTTATTTTTTCTAAAATTAAAGAATTTTTCTAAAATAAAAGTAGCCTAAGTTACTCCTTATTACATCAGCTACCTGCCAATAAAAGTTCCGTCAAAATCGGTCCAGCCATTTCAGAGATTAGCCTATACAAACAGACAGACAGACAGACAAAAATTGTAAAAAATGTTATTTTGGTGTATGTACCGTATATATATGCATGTAGTATATGCATGTAGTAAAAAACGGTTATTTCAATATTACAAACAGACACTCCAATTTTATTTATATGTATAGATTTTGTATAAAAACGTATGTCCCAACACAAGTCGCGTCTATACGTCTAAATATAGATAGCCCATCTCTAACCGTGGGTGTCAAAACGCGACTAGTGATTACGTCAGCCTCGTAATCGCAAGGGCTTTTGTTTTGACACTTCATATCCATTATAATTTTATGTTTTTAAAACCTCTGAACATCAGTTCATGACCCGGGTACGTCTTAAAACTGCGGCCAGACACCGGAGGACGGGCAGCAGCGTCCTCTCACTAATCGGTGAGCCACTGCGATCCCCAAGCCGCCTGACAAGCGTGGGGATTATGGTAACCCCCCCCCCCCCTTCTTGGGAGGCCTTCGTTCAGCAGTGGACGTCTTCTGGCTGATGATGATGATGATAATGAACATCAGTGAACAAGTCATCCAACCTAATATTTTAATTGATGTGGTTCTTCATACATTTTTCTTCCGTTGACATTGACATGAATTGCCCGTGGTATAGTGAAAAGGTGACACGTTCCTAGGCTCTGGTTGATCTAGAAAATTATATAATAACGACAATACATCTATGTGAAATGTTTGTTTGTAAATTTTACTCCAGATTGAAAAATCATAGTTTTGGGAAAAGGTTTTGATAAAAAAAAAACGATTAAATAAAAAAAAAACAGTGACTGCTTCATTGGTGTAGTGATCGCAAGCGCGACTGCTAAGCATGAGGTCCTGGGTTCGATTCCCTAATCAGGCAAAGTGTTATTGGGTTTTTCTGTATGGAAATTCTCAGTAGCAGCGCGGAGTCTGGCACTGTACCCAGTAGATGGCAATAGGCTCGCTCCCTATTTACATGGGAATACTCAAAAACGGGATCGGCGAAATGCCGATACAATAGTACACCTCTGCCTAACCCTTCGGGGAATACAGGCGTGATGCTATGTAAATAAAAAAAACTGTCAGTATTACCGTACCATTATATATTATACATTACATATATTCATTTGCACGTAAATACAGAGGTCAAAATTGTATTCTTATTTCATAAATGCCACATCGAATTAAATTACATTAAACCACCAGTGGGAGTCACCTTTTTCCTCATATATGACGTTAAAGACTAAAAAAAAACATACCTATTGCCAAGTAGCTATATACGCAATAGTTATTTTAACTTGCTGATTCATTTGGCAGTGGATTTTAATCTATACATATAAATAAAATTGGAGTGTCTGTTTGTAATATTGAAATAACCGTTTTGTACTACATGCATATGAATATATATACGGTACATACACCAAAATAACATTTTTTACAATTTTTGTCTGTCTGTCTGTCTGTTTGTATAGGCTAATCTCTGAAATGGCTGGACCGATTTTGACGGGATTTTTATTGGCAGGTAGCTGATGTAATAAGGAGTAACTTAGGCTACTTTTATTTTAGAAAATCTTTAATTTTAGAAAAAAATTGGGTTAAGTGCATTTGGTCTCACAAAAAAATACATTGTTAAGTTCCGACATCCACGCGAACGAAGTCGCGGGCACAGCTAGTCTTATATATAAAAATCAATGTTTCTATATTCGGTAAGTATGTTTACGAAAGATAGGAACATTGATAAAGATATTGAAAGGAGAGTGAATGCACCCTGCATGCCGTTGTGGCCATCAAGTCTATGTTAAAAGATATGGGGACAATGGGGTGCTGATACCAACTCTTATGTATGGAAGTGAATGTTGGGTGTGGCAGAAGAGGCATGAAAGTAGAATTAATGCAGTGGAAATGCGTTGCGAAGTATGTGCGGTGTAACTTTGAATGACAGATTAAGAAATAGCGTGATAAGAGATCGTTGCGGTCTGAAAGAAGATGTAGTGACAAGGATAGAGAAAAGTATGCTTCGTTGGTTTGGTCATGTAGAGAGGATGGATGAAAGGCGATTAACGAAAGGGATTTATAATCGGTTGTTAGTGGAAACGCCAGGAGGGGACGCCTTAGGACATATACGGACCTTATTGGTAATGTCCTTCAAAAAGGTCAGGTGCGCAGTACCCACAACCGGCGTTCATGTATGAAACGATGCATGAATGTATGAAGCAAAAGGGTTATGTAAGGATCGTAGCACGTGGCGTTCCGTAGTTTCTGCCTTCCCCATGGGAAAAAGGCGTGACTTTATATGTATGTATGTTTGTTTGTTCGTGTTTTATGTGCTGCCATACCGTTCATCTGATTGCGATAAAACTTTGTCAACTTATTGCTTGCACTTGGGGGAAGGTTATAGGCATAGTACAGTTAACTTACAGTAGGTGGCGCGCGTGTCGTACCGGCAAATGTATTTGAAAGAGCAAAATTTTATCTGCGGCAGCAACACACCGGGTGCCAGTTAAGTATTGTGCTAAATAAAATATTTTCAAGAAAATAACATGCCTGCATTGCCGATAGGTGTAGGCAGAACTGTACACTTGTACGCCCATATTTCGCCGTTGCCGTTATTGAGTCCCATGTAATAGAGGGCGAGCCTATTGCCATCAACCCGGAACAGTTCCAGACTCCGTGCTGCTACTGAGAATTTCCATAGAGAAAAACTCAATAACACTACCCGACCCGGGAATCAAACCCAGGACCTGATGCTCAGCAGTTGCACTTGTAACCACTAGATCAAGGCAGTCAAATAACATCACTACATATTATAAAACAAAGTCCCCCGCCGCGTCTGTCTGTCTGTCTGTTCGCGATATACTCAAAAACTATTGAACGGATTTTCATGCGGGTTTTACCAATAGACAGAGCACTTCATGAGGAAGGTTTAGGTGTATAATTCGTTAAGGTTTTGTGTAAATTGGCTGAAATATGACGATGATAGTTGAAGATGTCGGAAAAAATTATACCGACTGGGAGCTTTACTGGCGTGCGCCGACGTAACAGGCTGATACGACACTACGACAGAAAAAAAATTAAGGCGTGCTCTGCTACCCGTGCGAAGCCGGGGCGGGTCACTAGTAATATAACACGAAATAATCCCAACAATTGGATTAATGTGAAATAGCTCTCCCACTAGCGCCACATCTGTTTAATTTTGATCAGCGGATATTTATCAAACTAAACTGTTACGAAACTTACTAAGCAATTTTCAGTAGAGAGTGTACCAACAATGACATCACAAGATGTCAGTGTATTCCTAATGGACACGACTAGCATAGAAAGTGTCGCTATTGTAATATTGAGGTCCAAGGACTGTGGCCAATGTATTTGAAGTATAAAGATTTCCTAGTAAGACACACGTTGTTCAAACTTCCCAGATCTAGATAGATAGACAGTTTTTTTTTATCTATACAAATAAATAAAATTGAATTGTCTATTTGTAATCAAAATAACAGCTTTACTTGTACTTTACTAAATCCATATGAAAGTATATACGGTATAACAAAAAAAAAACAACAATTTTTATTAAAAAAAAATTGTCTGTCTGTCTGTTTGTTCCGGCTATTCTCCGAAACGGCTGAACCGATTTTGATGGGACTTTTACTGGGGGATAGATGATTTTATACGGAGAAACTTAGGCTACTTTTATTTTAGAAAAATCCGCCCTAATGTCAGTCAGTGCCTCCCAGTAATTGAGTGCCGGAGATGGGAGTCACATTGTTAAATGCCGATATTTAGCCGTATCTAGTTCGACTGGGAACTCAGCATAGTTGGTAAAAGGCTAGGCAGATGAGTAAGAGACAGAAGTCAATGCTACTTCCCATTTTTCTAGCTGTGTAAAAGGCACAGTGAGCATCAAAACAACCTTGCTGTACATGCTACGCGCCTCCACAGAATAAGCAACTCGTTCATGGGACAATGTATACGCTTTTACAATAAGCTTCCCAATGATATACGTAATTTAACATTAAAGAAGTTCAAAATTGTAATTAAATCTAAACTTTGTAAAAAAGGATACTATAAAATTTCGGACTATTTAGATGACAAAAACGCTTGGGATTGAGCCGCTCTTTAGCCTTCCTTTTTTTTTATATACAAATTTTGCCATTAATTATTATATTATTTACTTCATTATTTTGTTATTGTAATGTCGTTTAAATTGAAATTATTTCTTATATATAACCGCTATACATTGTAAATGTGAGTGAGATCTAGGCTGAGCCCTCTTCATTTCATTAATTCTCACGATAACTGATGCATGCTTGCACTCTGTTGCGACAGGTTAGCTCAAATAGTTATGGCACTTTCTTCAAAAGGCTATTCCACCCTATATTTGTCTCACATAAACCTTTACATCAATACAATCTGTCTGGACTTTAAAATAGACTTTGACCCCTGAGTTTGTTTCGGCGTTTCTTCTCAGGGATAGTCATAGGAAATGCCGACGCCATCTAGTTTAAAAAAGACGTGTAAAAGTGATTGAAAAATCCTAATTGCAAAATAAATAATTTCATTTCATTTCATTTCATTTCATTTCATTTCATTTCATTTCATTTCATTTCATTTCATTTCATTTCATTTCATTTCAAAAACATGTATACACGTAGCGAAATTCAAACGCTTATTCTCGGAAAACTATTGGTTAAAATCATAAAATCATTTAAATGACTATGTATTTTTATGTATCCACAGATACTATGTGTATAAAATTGGTCAAGATTTCAATAAAAATTTCTTCTAAAAAACGCTTTTGAATTTCATTAAGTGTATACGTCTTATTGAAGCTGACTTGTGTTATCCGCCTAGTTACTCTAATTGTTTCCACACTCTACAGAGTCTGTATTTATTTGTTTTTCCCTGCAAGATTATTTCACAACAATGTTACCGGAACATTAGTATACTAACAATGTGAGTCAGCAGACCACACGGATAACGCTGTCATATCGCCGTTGTCAATTTCAGTGGCGTGCCGTTCATAAAGACAAAAAGACACTGCCTACCCTACATAACTCAGATAAATATTTATTATAATATATATATTGAGGTGGCAAATGACATATGTACATCATTATTTAATCGACAAGACGACGAACCAATACCAACATGCAGTAGGTATTATTGGTAAGTAAGCTTTTAAAATTTTCTGCCTACCCTGTATAAAAACTCTGTACACGCCACTGGTCAATTTGTACAGTGATCCCACAAATATGTTGTTTTATAATAACTCATGTTCACATATCTGCTGATTCTGTTACATGTTGTTAATTACCGTCTCATTGGTCTAGTCGCGAAGTCCTGGCTTCAATTCCCGGGTCTGGCAATACTTAATTAAACTTAAAGACACGGTTGGCGCAGTGCTTTCCCCGCACGGAACAAATATTTGTATGATCTACAGACAGTTGTTTCGGGTCTGGTTGTGTGTGTATGTGACATGTATGTTTGTAAACTGTAGCCGCGACACAGGAGAAATACAAGTGTGGGGCAACGTTTTTAAAAAAAAACTTACTTAAACTCTGATGGACATATTAGACCCGGGTACGTCTTAAAACTGCGGCCACACCGGAGGACGGGCAGCAGCGTCCTCTCACTAATCGGTGAGCCACTGCAATCCCCAAGCCGCCTGCCAAGCGTGGGGATTATGGCAAACCCCCCTTGAGGGAGGCTTTCGTTCAGCAGTGGACGTCTTCTGGCTGATGATGATGATGATATATTAACGCACAAGCCGGAAGTTGTTGACGTATAAAAAAACAGTTCTTACTGATAAAAGTTTCTGTTCAAATTCCAAACAATATCTTTCAATTCCGTAATGTTCCATTATGACTCTGGTGTGGTGACGTCACCATGTTTTGATGCTCGAAGGTACATCGTCCCCAATTAAAGAGTACGACGTTGTTAATTCAAATCAATTGGAGACAACCAGAAGTTTTCATGCGCTTCTATTCTTAACAAGTTTGATGCTGTTTGGGTATTGTTGTATGTTTTGATGTAAGATTTTTCTGCTGTGGAGTAGTATCTCATGCCGTAGTGGAAAGATTAGCCAGTCAGCATTGGTGGTATTATCTGCCCACAGTGGGCCAGCTTTCTCAGATTACATCAGCTCAAAAGCCTAAGATGCAAATATCATTTATCAACAACTAGCTTTTGCCCGCGGCTTTCGTTCGCGTTAATTTAGAATTTGACAATCATTCGGGTTGTACTCTGCTTGCGAAAGATACGTGGCGCCATCTATATTATCATATCAGAACGTTATTGTTGTTTCTCTCGGGAACAGTACTTTTTTCGGGATAAAAGGTACCCTATGTCCATTTTTGTACACCTGACAAAGTATATGCAAAATTTTAGGATGATCAGTTCAGTGGTTTAGGCGTGAAAAGGTAACAAAAAAACAAACTTATTTTCACATTTATAATATTAGTTAGGATAAATGCGTTAATAAGCAGTGATAGCCTAGCGTTTGAACGCTTACCTACAGGAGGATCTGAGTTCAAACCCGCCCGCACCTCTGACTTTTCGTAATCATGTGCGGATCACAATATGATTTTCAATTGCGTTTACGGTGAAGGAAAACATCGTGAGGACACCTGCACACCTGAGAGGGTGACATAAAGTTCTTGATGGTGTGTGTAGTCCGCCAACCCGTACCGGGCCGGCGTAGTGGACTAAGGCCTAACCCTTATCATTCTGAGAAGAGACCCTTGCCCAGCAGTGGCACAGTAATTGGTTGAATTTATCTATACTAATATTAATATCTAATAATCTCCGGAACTAATGGTCCGAATCTAAAAATTCTTTCACCGATATATAGCTAAATTATCCCCGAGTGTTACAGTCTATAAATTAATATATGTATATGTTGATCACGCGGACAAAGTCGCAGGCTGAAGCTAGTTTATTTATAAATTCGTAAAATGTTCGACAAAACACAAATATTATCACTCGATCCATCATTTTGCTATGATTTTTATCACTAATATAAATAAAAATATTTTATCGTGTTCTAGTGGCTTGCTTATCACTGCCAAGGTCAATATGGATACAATATATACCCCTGTCTTGTCTCTCAAACACATTGAAGCATTGATATTGGTAGGAACATCCCTCTTCAAGGCAATATTGCATAGACAATGAGCCCATTAGGTTTATATTTTCTTAATTGTTACAATTCTACCTCATTGGTTTTGTGGTCGCTGCGGCTGCTAAACTTGAGGTCCTGGGTTTGCTCCCCAGGTAGGGCAGTGTCAGAAAAATTCCCTGTATCAGCTTATGATATGAAACTGTGTCCGGTACATGGCAATCGACTCGCCGGCTATTACATGGCATAGACGGCACGGCTGGCGCTGTGGTTGAGCGATCGACTGCTGTGATAAGTGTCGTGGGTTCGATTCCCGCACGGAACAAATATTTGTATAACCCGCAGATAGTTGTTACGGGTCTGGGTGTATGTCCATGTGTTTGTAAACGCACCCACGACATAGGAATTACTCCTAGTGTGGGGCAACGTTTTAAAAATATATATATATCAACTAGCTTCTGCCCGCGGCTCCGCCCGCGTTTTCCCGGGATAAAATGTAGCCTATATGCTATTCCAGACTATAATCTATCTTTGTGCCAAATTTCATCCAGATCCGTTCAGCCATTTTTGCGTGAAAGAGTAACAAACATACATACATCCGTCCATCCTCACAAACTTTCGCATTTATATTTATAGTAGGATAAGATAGGATAGGATGGTAGGATATTGATATATTTCTGAGAACAAACAATCTTCTTATAAAGTAGCTTCCCATTGGTGAAAGAATTTTTAAAATCGGTTTAGTGGATTAAGCGTGTAAGCGTTACAAATAAACAAACAAACAAACGAACTCACATTCGCATTTATAATATTAATTAGGATGTATACATGTATATAACACCTCTGTCTATCCCTTCGCAGAATGTAATTGTTCGGACTGATCCCTGCCGCCTCTTTCCGCCATCGTTCTACGCGACAGCAGTTTTATCACCATCATTTAGATGGTTGGCAGTCCACAACTGTGCGTTTCTCTAGAAACTTTCTGCCTCGCACAACCAAACTGTGGAATGAACTGTCGCCTGCGGTATTTCCGGACCAATACGACCTTCAAACCTTCAAGAAAAGAGCGTACTCCTTTTTAAAAGGCCGGCAACGCACTTGTGACTCCTCCGGTGTTGCGGGTGTCCATAGGCGACGTTAATCGCTTACCATCAGGCGATCCGTCTGTGCGTTTGTCGACAATGCCACAAAAAAATGCAAGTGTGATGCTTTGTAATAATTCAGCCGACCAATATTGAATAACAGTATAACCGTTATTCACACTGAGCAAGAACAGATATATAATATGACTAATACTATTTACATTTTAAACAATTCTCCTCCATATGGTGTAACCTGTTGAAAATGTGAAACTTCATGAATCATTATTCGTCATGCAGTATTTCAGTAAACCCAGCTCAGACTGTTGTTAACGCAGATTAATAATGTATTTGTGCTGAATTGTGTTTGAGGAAAATATATCTATACAAATAAATAAAATTGAAGTGTCTGTTTGTAATGTCAATATAACAGCTTTTTACTAAATGTATATGAAAGTACATATATATACGGTACTTATAACAAAAATATGTAAAAAAAAATGTGTCTTACTGTTTGTTTCGGCTAATCTCTGAAACGACTGGACCGATTTTGACGGGACTTTCACTGGCAGATAGTTTATGTTATAAGGAGTAATTTAGGCTACTTTTATTTTAGAAAAATGATTAGTGTTCCGCGCAAAAACGCACGGGTTCGTAATCCATGCGGGGGAAGCCGCGGGCGGACGCTAGTTATAAACCAGTGGGTCTAACACCGGTGGTAATGGCTAACCATTCGGACACTGAATTTCATGATGAAATTAATAGCCATAATTCAAAGCTACCGTGTTATTTTCCTGATAATGAAGATCATTCCTGAACGACATGATCAAGAATAAGATTACATAACATAGCATCACGCCTGTATTCCCCGAAAGGTTAGGCAGAGATGTACTATAATTGTACACCCACATTTCGCCGATGCCGTTATTTATAGTCGTATGGGATAGAAATATACGGAATGGTGGCAGGGAGGTAGCTGTTTTATTACAGTTAGGTTACAATAACCATCGTACTAATATTATAAATGTGAAAATTTGTGAGGATGTATGGATGGATGGATGGATGTTTGTTACTCTTTCACGCAAAAACTACTGAAAGGATCTGGATGAAATTTGTCACAGAGATAGATTATAGTCTGGAATAGCACATAGGCTACTTTTTATCCCCGAAAAATGTACGGGTTCGTAAACCACGCGGGCGAAGCCGCGCTCGGAATCTAGTTTACCATAAAAAAGTCTGTATACTTATCTATATGCAAATTCTGTGGTAAAAAAAAAAAATGTTTAGCCTCCTTTTGTAAGAGGAGTATGTCGAAGTATTGCGATTGGTATTTTCTCGAAGGTCGATTTCATTATCTCATACTCGTACCATAATAATGTTATCCAACGAAAATAATAGTACATTATTAATAAATAAAGTCGTATGAGTCAATGATGTCATTGACATTTCAATCTGCAGCGGCAGACACTTGGAGAACTAAATAATGAGTGATACTCGTTTTAGTCGAAAGTGAAAACAAAAACTGGTTGTGACGTCACTAGGGTTGCCAAACATACTGTTTAAAAACAGTATTATACTTTTTACTGTCCTATAAAAAAGTATACAAAATACTGTTTTTATGACCGCTGGTATTCAGAGCCTCATTTATTTTAATATTAACTTATATTGTGGAGAAGCTTATGAATATTTTAAAACTGATAATAAATTGTGCAAGAAGATCCAAAAATATGGTTTTAAAACGTCAAAAAATAAAATACTGTTTACTTCTCTAAAATACTGTTCACTTTAGTTCTCCTTAATATAATTTCTTTCTCGTACATAAAATTGGGAACCCTAGATGTCATGCCTTCACCATGTGGCCACGGAGATCACGCGACGCGATGAGGTAATTCGCGCGGCGCAGGTGCCATGCCACTAGAACTCCCGCGCTATACCCTGCTGGCGCCAATGAACGCTGTGGCATTTGAAATAGTCCCCGTCATTTTGACAGCACGGTTGGCGCAGTGGTTGAGTGATCGACTGCTGCGCTAGGTGTCGCGGGTTCGATCTCCGCACGGAACAAATATTTGTATGATCTACAGATAGATATTTCTGGTCTGGGTATTTGTGTATGTGAATATACGTGTTTGTAAATGCACCCACGATACAGGAACTATTCCTAGCGTGCCGCAAGGTTTTAAAAAAAAAGTATCATCGCTAGACGCCGTCGGTATCGCTAAAACACAAAAGTATTATATTATAAAAAAAAAGACACTTTTATCACGCACTAAAATTTAAAAATAATTAAATTCAATTAATATATATTATCTAACGACTAATTCAAAAAACGTGGAGCGCTTTTTGGTTATGTTTATTTTTAATTAATTTAGACAAAGCGCTAAAGCTAATAAAAGCGTATTAAAAAACCGCGCACCAAAATTCGCGACAAGCAAATTTTTCCGTGGCCACACATTAATAAATTGGCACATATTTTATCCATGTTACTAAACTCATGAATGGTCGCGCTTAACGCCACTAATGACGTCAGCAGACGACCACTTGGCAACCGATTGCAATCTCATAATCTATTATTAATATGTCGTGACCGATATTTGGGTTTATGAACGCCTAAAGTGAGTTGTTTCAGGGTGCTTACGACTCAACAACTAACACTGCGACTGTGGGTGTCATGATCTCGTCTCAGACAAGCCACGGAGCGGGGAATCCTAGTTAGGATTTAGTATTCTAAATACACAGCTTTGATTTACGTTCATGGAATTTTAAAAAGACTGGGAATAACCTGTATTTGCTTAAAATTCTTCGATAAATTTGACGATACGCTTGGCGCAATGGCTAAGCGGCTGGCTTTTTGCGCTACAAGCTGAGTTAGATCCACATAAAAAGCGAATATTTGGAAAACACAGATAGTTGTTCCGAGTCTATGTGTATGTTATGTCATAAAAAAAAGTTCCTGTAAAACGGATAATTTTGTCTTAAACTCTAGTTAGATTGTCGGTGAATATGGCTTATGGCGTATGGAGCAAACTCCACCAACACCGTAATCTTCAAGCGGATCTTCAGATGGCTTTAAAGTTTGGAGTGCGTTTTACTTTGTTTATAATTAACGCGTTCTGACTAACCCAAGTAGCCCAAGGTTACTATCCAGACACTGCAGGCGTCCATCAACAGATTCAAACCTGTTTATATTGTAAACTTAAATTTTGTTTACCGACGTCCGTCCTGTTCGAAATCTTCAAACATTATGAGAACATTGACTGTTGAATATTTAAATTTAGAACTTGGTTTTCGCATGCGCAGACACGGTCTATGCGAGTGGTAGTCAGCGTGCAAAGTTATAATAGACTTTATTTTGTTCAATGAAGGTTCATTGTAGTGTGGTCGTATTTTGTTTTTTTATTGGTTTGCCATGTTGTTTACAATGCGGTCGTTTATAATTAGTTTTAAATTAAAGGAAAATGTTTAACGTCTTCACGCTATCCTCCTTAGTAGACAGAGTTAAAGTAATGTCAATTTTCGTGCAAAATTCTTTTCATCATCAATATCCCATATAGTTCAGAAATACCTATCAAAATTTATATTTCCCGTCTACTACAATGGCTTTGATTCTTTTGCCAATCGCAATAAACAAAAAATCAAACGTTTCTAATTTTTTTATCTTTATTGAACATACATACATACATAGGACATAAAAATATTTAAAACTGACAAATTTGTCTAATGCAATACGGTAGATGACTACTAGCCATCTGAGTTACTTTTTATGACCTGTCAAAAACGACATTTTGTTTTAAAAAATGTTTGGAATACTAAGGCGTGACGTCATAATTCTTCATTGCCATTGATATACTTATTGTGTGATTCTGATAAATTAAAAATTGAAAACGCCAAAGATAAGCAAGAGATTAAGTTTTACTGAGTGTTTAGAACGAAAACTATTTACCAAACATGATTACAGAATTAATTTTTGATGCAGTCAACAAGCTTATTTATTATTATTAATAAAGATTCACAAAAAAAAATCTTATAATTAAAACAAGGCCCCACAAAACCGTTTTCACGGTTTGTCTATGGAAACAGTTCAACAAGAAAGTAATACTTTTATGGTTGTGCGAAAAAACTAAACTATTGTCATTTAATTAATGGAATCAGGCGTTACTTTGCGGGAATCCATGATATATAAGATATACAACTAGAATATTTAGTTTTAATTCCGCTAAACTACTGCAAATTTGGGTGCATGCACAGCACCGCCCTCCGCCGCTAACTGGTGGTCATATTTTTTGTGCTGCTGACACCCGTAACGACTGTCATAGGTATTCGTATGACACGCGGGAACAACCACTTAACCTCTCGGCTCGAACGAATCTTGACACATGACATACCCGCTGATTCGACGAGCTGTCGCAAATTACGTCATGAATTCTAAGAACTACTGAATTTTATACGCAATTTTTATTCCACTATTAAACATGAAAAATATGTTACCTCATTGATTTAAAGACCAATGTCTACAGTAAATTTATTCATTTTTGTGTTAGTATTGGTAAAACTGCATCATTAGGCTGCGATATGCCTATAAAATGTTAATTTGTACACCTATTACAATATCACGGGTCTTAGGTTAGCTGAAAAAAAATACCTAAGCAAGCTACTTATGTGCTGAAACACTATAAATTGGAATAATTGCACAAACTATCTTTTTATTTAACGATTCATTTATACCATTATTCATACATAAACACATAAAAAACAAGATTGAAATTAACTGAAATTTGAACAAAAAACGAAGTCTCAAATAGTGCTGCCAATTCAGCTAAAATCGTTATAACAATACAAATCTTGCATTCATCCTAATCGATTCATTTACAGCTTGACAGAAAAGAGGTTTTACTCTTTTTTTAATTCTATAAATTCTAGTGCATTTTTTTCGCAACTTAATTTCGGTGTTTCTGTCTAATCATCTGAATATTTTTATTACAATATTTATATGTATCCTCTTCAATCTTTCCTCCACTTATAATTCATTGTAAAGCAATATTTCCCAAGAAATAATTATCTTTTATTAAATATACAGAGAGCAGCAAAAGTTTCTATATTTGTCAATTAAAGGAAAATGCTTTCAATTAGTTCATGTTTGTATAACAGAGGGCTTTCCCAAAACAGTCAGAATTAAAAAATAATATATAGACTAGCTAAGCTAAACCTGCATATGGTCGGCAATCAAATCAAAAACGACGGCCATAACTTTTTTATGTAGTTTGCCAATTTCTTTTAAATTAAGATGGCGGCCATGTTACGGATTTTTTTTCGTTCGTATCCATAAAAAATCTATGAAAATGCACTTCCGCCATCTTGTATCATCAGTTTCAGTGTCAGAACCCCCGGAAACCAAAAAACTACACCCATGCTAAATTTCATTAAATTCAATAATATATCATTAAATTTAAAAAAATGCCGCCATCTTGGGTTAAAACCGACTTAAATCACGGAATAAAAACGATATACAAAATAACAGAAAAATATAGATACATAATGATATTAATATAATTTGGTTGAAATAAAATAGACGGTAGTGGACAGCAACCCCTTGTCCTAGATCAGCCGTGGAGCGAGCAACACGTCGCGTCGGCACTGCCGTCGTGTTGTTATAGCCTCGTTAGTGCTCAATGCACATTCAGGACGAGTATTTTTGGCGAACACATATCATAACCTTTTCCTATAGCAGCGGCTCGGCCGCGGCACCGGCGCTAGCCGCACCGTGTTACCCAGACAGGACAAGGCCTTATTACAAATTAAATACTTGTACCAAAACTAACCGAATTAAATTTAATAGTTATAAATTGAAAAATGCGGAAGAAAAATGCTCATTCGGCGAAATAATTTTCTCGTGCCTAAAAACTTGTACAGTCAGCATCAAAAATATGTATACACGTAGCGAAATTCAAACGCTTATTCTTGGACAACTAATGTTAAAATCAAAAAAATTGAATGGCCATGTATTTTTATGTATCCACAAATACTGTGTAAAATTCGTCAAGATTCAATCACTATATGCTCTAAAAATCGTTTTTTGAATTTCATATAGTGTAAATATCTTATTGATGCTGACTGTACCTGCTGGAATATTACTTTTATATTTTATAATTATAATTTATAATATTTTAAACATTAATTATATTTTTTGTATCGATTTCTAGAATTACTCATTTTGATTAATCGATTACGATTCAAATTCGAAAATAAATCGGTTAAAATAATCGTTTCGAACATCTCTTCAAATCTCTTGCAGACAAAATCTAATATGGCGGCAAATCCTTATAAACCGAATTGAGTAGTGATAACAAAGAATTTGTAATAATTACCTTTGAAGTGATATTGACGTTGATATATGGACATTTACGTGAACTTTATAGATTTTATAACTAGTTTGTGATATATTATTATCTAAGTTAACAGTAAAATATGTAAAACTAGTGAAAATAAAAAATAACAAACGCATGACTCGCGGGAAATTTTTACTTCAATCATCAAAAACTTTGTTATCACTACTTTATTTATCAAAATTATGGATGATATGAATAACCTAATGAATAAGACGTTATTATCACGCCCAGTTTGTGGAGTTTGGTGATTCAAAATCCACCTTTTTGATGTTTTTTAGCACCGTAGCCGTGGCACTGACAATGGCCGTCATCGCATTTGCGCACTCATATATTTTATAGGTAAACTATGTAATTTGGGCATAAAATGGTTAAGATTTGCTAACTTAGACACATGAACTGTTTATTAAAGTCTTTTGTTTCACACGCAATATCATGATTCGATCATTTAGTATACAATAATTTTGCAAAAATATTTATCGTGACGATTGACATAACTTGAAGTGTCAGTCCGGCCCATTTTAGGGCTTATACTGAGCCAGCGGTGACATGAGTGTCAGGCCCATTTTAGCCACCATTACGGATTATAAGGTTAACGTGCTTTCCGAGGCACGAGGTCTCGGTGTGTGAAGAACGGACACCCATCTAACGACTGACCGTAGCATGCGCTGCTTATCTTAACATATATATAGCTACGAGCTCAGTTATTTTAACTGATAATTATCTGTACATATAGAATAGAATAGAATATATCTTTATTTCATGTAAACCAAATTCAGGCACTTATGAAATATCGAGACTCTAGGCGCACGGTTCCAAATAGTAGGTCCTATGGAGCGAAGCGAGGTAACGGGGGAACCTCTACAGTCTCCCCCGGGACTTGCACGAGGGGGTGGGCTCTTTATCGTCACCGACTTCGGTGCGGTCTTCTAAGAGTTCCCGAGGCCCACCATATGGTGTCGAGGCGGATCACCGTGGTGAGTTTAGCCGGTAGGAGTCCGGCACACCCCTCCGCCCCCCAGGCGGAAATAGCCCGGGATGGGTTCTCACCACGCTAACCAAAACGAAAAAGAAAAAAAGGTTCTATGGAGAAGAACTGGCAAGAAACTCCATGTAAATACTTCATTGGTCTAAAATCTACTGTTCAGTAGCCTGGGTTTTATAGCCTGATGGTCCGGTCGACGGCAATAGGCTCGCCCTCTGTTACATGGGACTTGAACGATACAATACTACAACTCTGCCTAACCCTTCGGTGAATACCAGCGCTTTGTTATGTTAATTATAACTCCTTCCGCCTTTCAACGAGAGTCTTACAAAGTTTTTCTTCAGAAAATAATTTTCCGTAGGGTTTCATTTCAATAGGTTCCTGTAAATGCTTTATGTTTCATTGTTCAACAATACGGTATTCAGTTAAGTGAACAAAAGGACATTTGTTAGTGACGTACTGTTCGGTTTCGGCTTTAGAACCGAGGGCGAATGTTGGTTTCGGCTAAATAGGAAATGTTCGAATTTTAATTTGGGCCAAATTGAAAACGCCATCTCATTTCATCAAGGTGTGAATGGAAATAATAGCTCGATTATTACTTATTAGCTTAAAAAACCTTACTCCATTTAACGGGACAATGTATTCCAGATTATGTAGGTAGAATTAGTAAGTACATTATACTATGAGGGATTCTTTAGCACTCAACAATATCTTCCTTCTTATGTCCAGTCGGCACAAACTATCATGGGAAAAATTAACCAGGCGGCGAAAATATTTATTCAATAATATGTAAAAGTAGGCACAATAGCTTCAAAATCAATCTGTTTTCAGCAGTTTCGGTACCAAAATCTCGGTTTCGGCCTGACTAAAATCTGTGTGACTCATCCCTATTTAGTATAATTAATTACGTAGGCGATATCAGTTCCCGCATTGTATGATAAGTACGTATTTATGTTAATATATTGTGTTCATTCAGTTCGAGTGGTAAACTAATCGATAAAAAACAATCGTTACAGAAGATGGTATCGATTCGTGTAATCGAGTGCGACCTACATTTCAATGTTAACTCTGTTAACCTCATTTTAGAGACAACTAAGAGAGCTGGTCCCGTTCCCGAGAAGAAGTGAGTGTAGGGGATTAGTTCTTTTATGGTGTCGGCTCGAGATATCACATGGGGATCTTTTTGGGGAACATTTTTGTAGGGGATGACGACACTGAGTATACGTTGAACTCAGACCGTGACACGTCAGCCAGCAGTCGCCATTCCCCCAGTCCCGGTGTCCCTTCATTCCTCGGTAATACAGAGAGGGGACGTTCAAGGACATATCTGACCTCATTGGTGATGTCCTTCAAATAGGTCAGGTGGTACTGGCAGCTGGTGTATGTATGACGTCGCTTAGCTCACAATACCGCGCAGGTAAAATTGGATAAGTTTTCATGAACGCCGGTTGTGTGTACTGCGCACCTGACCTTTCTGAAGGACATCACCAATAAGGTCCGTATATGTCCTTCTAGGGCGTCCCTTCCTGGCGTTTCCACTAACAACCGCGTTATAAATCCTTTTCGTTAATCGCCTTTCATCCATCCTTTCTACATGACCAAACCCACCCAAGAGGCCCATTTTCAGCACTAGGCATTTACAAATTGATGAATCTTAACATCATCACTCTCTATTCCACTGGACTATGGGTCCACTTTACACCACAAACTTAAAGGTACATTTTTAGTTTCACCCAAAATCGTACCGAGGAAACGCGAGTCGCGGTCGCTTCTTTCGGGTATTGAACCTTTAACCACTGGTTGCTTGGTTGCGCAATCAAGGCACTGGAGCGTTGCGCTTCTATTTGTATAATGAGATACTGGAACCAATGATTTTAAAACTGCTTCATTGGTTGCAAATGCGGTTGTTGCGCGTGACGTCTTAAGTTCGATCCGTGGCCGGATAGTGTTATTGGGTATTTTCTGTTATAAAATTCTCAGTACCAAGTTTGGAGTTATGCCCAGTAGATACATACATACATAAAGTCACGCCTTTTTCCGATGGGGATAAGCAGAAACTACGGAACGCCACGTGCCGCGTGCTTAATCTTTACATAACCAATTTGCTTCATTTACATTCATGCATCGTTTCATACATGAACGCCGGTTGTGTGTACTGCGCACCTGACCTTTTTGGACGTCACCAATAAGGTCCGTATATGTCCATCTAGGGCGTCCCCTCCTGGCGTTTCCATAACAACCGCGTTATAAATCCCTTTCGTTAATCGCCTTTCATCCATCCTCTCTACACGCCCAGTATATATTAAATAATAGTTCGTCATAGACGAAATACAACCTCTGCCAAACCCTTTATGGTACACAGGCGTGATGCTCTGCTATGTATTTAACACAGAATTCAAGCACAAAACCAAAGGCGTCCTTCATCTATACCAATACGATTAAGAGGTAAAATTTATTTGTTTGTATGTAGGGGGTAATCTTCGGAACTAATAATCCGAATCTGAAAATTCTTTCACTGATAGATAGCTATATTATCCCCGAGTGCTATAGGCTATAAATTATAGATATATGTAGATCACTAGGATGAAGTCGCGGGCTGAAGCTAGTTACAAATAAAATGGTATCAGCAGCAGCGGCGTGCACAAAGTTTTAGACAGGGTAGGCAGAAAAATATAAAAGCTTACTTACCAAAAATACCTACCGTATGTTGGTATTGGTTCGTCGTCTTGTCGATTAAATAATGATGTATGTGATTCGCCACCTCAAATATCTTACAATAAATATTTATCTGAGTTATGTAGGGTAGGCAGTGTCTGCACCTCACGCTACTGATCAGCAGCATTCTAGTTCATGTTGTAACAAGACACTTAATTGCCTGGAATGTGCACTGACTTCCTGCTGTGATTATTCACTACGCTGACACTTCGCGTAATCTAATTACTGTACCATATGTCAGCAGTCAGCGGCACAGCTAACGTGGAGATCTGTTGATTTGCAGGGTTAAGCAGCTTGCTGCGATCGAATCAATAAAATACAACAAAAAAAAGGACCATATAAATCGCCCTATCGGTCAACGGGTTAGACCCGGCTAGTTGAGTATACTCAACCTGCGGCCCGCCGAGCATTTGTGCGTGGCCCACCTGGCATAGTAGTCAAGTTGTCAACCTCTTTAAATTTCGCGCAGATCCAGTGAAAGTGTGGGCGCGCGGAGTACAATAGGTACCTAGATAACCCTACCGCGCATTGCGTTGCAGTGAGTGATTGAGGGATTCAAAAATCTCATTAAAAGTAAAGTTTTCGATTGTGGAAGCTGTTTCAAAATTTTGTCAAGATCGCATGTGGCTGCATGATAACCTCACATTATAAGACTTATAAGATCATCCAGTCAGATGAATTGGGAACATTTTATTTTGTTTTCTTTACATTATTTTACGGTATTTTAATATAACATTTATTTTTATTAAAACCTTAATTTTGTGTTGTAGCCCGCGGCACCTTAACTAATACGTTTTTGTGGCCCTTAAGGAAAGAAGGTTCAGTATGGCTGGTCTAGACCAAAGAGCCAGTTCAAAATACTCCCAACATTGTCTGCTACACACACATCATAACGCTTGGCAATGTGTCAGACAGGATACCAGACGATCGCAAAAATAACCGCAAGGTTGGTACTAGGTGAACAGACCTACTTTTTTTTCTCGCAGTTGAAAGGAGACGTTATACATGTGTGCGTTATATAATGTAAGTAATTTTTATATCGTCACGTGTGTATCCCCGAACGATTAGGCAGAGATGTACTTTTGTGAACCCAGATTTCCAATACTGTTATTAGGTCACATGTCATAGGGGCCGAACCTATTGCCAGTGCCGGATAAAGCAAGCGCGGGGCCCGTAGTAAATTCTATCGAGAGGCCCTTGATCTGCTATGGGCTCTTAAGTATAAAGTGACTTTTTGTAGAACTTGTGCGTTTACCGTATGAAATTCTGTGATATATTTTCTTAATAATTTACACCCAAAAAATTACGCTGAGGCGGAGGATTTGGAAACGCCTTTTGTGCGGGGCCCGTATCAATGGCTACTCTTGCTACGTGGTTAATCCGGCACTGCCTATTGCCATCTACCAGGCACATTTCTAGACTAGACTAGAATTTCCATACAGAAAAATCCAATAACACTCCGATTCGGGAATTGCTTCCAGAAACTAATGTTCAGCAATCGCGTTTGGAGCTTTTTGAACCTTTTCAATAATAAATTAGTCGTTTAAACCGTTGCAAGTGGGTTAGATTTGCTGTAACAGCATGTTGAAGCACAGAATATATAGCCAAGTACCATAGATATTTTGCGAGTCTATTGTTTTTTTTTAATGCAAACTTTCAGCCGAACGATTGGGGCAGCGACTGTGTCGTAGGCTAGAAACCCGCACGAAACATATATAAAATTTGTATGTTCTACAAACTGATGTTTCGTGTGTGTATGTTTGTAAACTGTACCCACAATACAGGAAAATCCTAGTGTGGGATAAAGCGAATTCGTAAAATAAATTTGCGTCATAATAATAGTTATATATTGTTGTATACTTGTAACATTCAGCATTATATCTCCCAATTGTCATTGCGACCTCCATTTTGTTTTCCAAGATGGCTGATTTAATATCTTTTTTATTATAGGTTGACTGGAGTGTTATTTTTGTCGGTCATTTATTCAATAGGTGACAGCTTGGGCCGAACTTCAAGAAGTACTAAATTAAACGAAAACTTTCCTTAAAAAAATTCGTTAAGTTAAAAATAGACCGATGTAGACCCAAACGTCGTCAAATTGGTTTCGATCAGCTTATTAATTATATTATTTATTATTGAAAGCCTACACTGTCCCACTCTTGGGCAAAGGCCTCCCTCCCTTTCCTCTATTTCTCGTGACCCCGCGCTTTATCTGGCCAGTTTTCAACGAAAACATCCAGTTTGTCCCGCCATCTCCTACGTGGTCTGCCGCGACCCCGTCTTGCTGTCTCAGATTTGTGTTTTGTGGGCCCACCGTTCGAACGGCACGCGGCAGACATGTCCTGCCCAGTCCCAATTAAGCTGGGCGGCTACTGCAGCCACATCAGCTATCTGAGTTCTGGAGTGCAGTGTGGTGTGGCTTTAAAGGCATTTAAATATTCCAAGGTGCCTAAAAAGCTACACTGAGCAATGCATCCTACGAATCTTCACAGTAACTGTCAAACATTACGCTTATGATATTAAGAGTCAAGAATCACGCCGGGCTTCATTTCATTTCATTAATTCTCACGATAACTGATCCATGCTTGTCCTCTGTTGCGATAGGTCAGTTCATATAGTTATGGAACTTGCTTCAAAAGGCTATTCCACCCTATATTTGTCTCACATAAATCCTTACATCATAACAATCTGTCTGGACTTTAAAATAGACTTTGACCCCTGAGTTTGTTTCGGCGTTTCTTCTCAGGGATAGTCATAGGAAATGCCGACGCCATCTAGTTTAAAAAAGACGTGTAAAAGTGATTGAAATATCCTAATTGCAAAATAAATAATTTCATTTCATTTCTTCCACTGCAAAGGTAATAAGCAAGAAATAGTCGAGTGGAACGAAGTCCAACTAACACTAACTAAATGGGTTTTACCTTCCAATATCTGCTATATTGAAGGTTTTGATTATTTGCCTTCCATTGCAAAAGGGAAATAACAGCATGAAATGACGGTTGAAGCGCCACTATGAAATGTCGTAGCGAGTAAAGAGGAGTCCATACGGAGTCCACTCCGTCTCTTTAAACGGAGCGAGTCCGTTTTTAACTATTTTTATTCTCTCAGAGCACTTCTCTTGGAAGCTTCTATGAAATTTACTGTCGCGAAGTTCCGCTCGCAGTGGAAGCCCGGCTTCAATTCGATATTTTGACAACTAAAATAGCATCACGCCTGTAATCCCCGAACGATTAATCAGAGTTGTAGTATGGTACGGCCCACGGAGTAAATACAAAGAGGAGACGTCCTAAGCAACTGTGCACTGTGACTCTCAACTAGGTCCTGACGTCATCAAGTAGGCGTGGCCTTAGTCAGTGTATAGTTGGCGTTCGCCCTGTGTACAACTTAGTAATCGTTCCCTTTTTACGGTATACTCGCGCTAGAAGAAAAAAAGAATGAAGTATTGTGATTTATCTTGTAAAAACTACTCGGATAGACGTTCTGATGCTATGAATGGCATCACATTTCATTTGTAAATAATTTTATACGTAATTTATTAAAATAGTTCTAGAAAAATCTCTAAGCGTCGGCGTTTCCGAATATAATTCTACCCAACATTAGATGGCGACACTTTGTGTCATGGGAACTAACAAAATTTAGGTACATAGTATTAATATATTTTAATAATCATAAGAACTGAAATTTGTTCAACATTCATTACTAAAGATCCTTTAATCGCCAAAATATTATTTTTGTAGTTTTTATATAAATTTGTAAACAGGCTGCCATCTATCGTCATCTATAAACAACAAACATAAACATAACAAAAAGGCAGGGCCGTAATTATCAGTTATTTTTAAAAATCTTCTTATTATTCTTTTCTTGCAGGAAATTGAATTGTGCTAATATTTTTTTTTTCCATATGATTTGTCTATTATTTATTCTGCCTCTGAAATTAGTTTTACCTACTTGACCATATCAAAAGAGTCATGTCAAGTATGAAGCTTCTTTTGCGTCATGCGGCTTTTGATTTAGTCTGGGAGGTCTGGTATTACCGGTATTACTTATTTATTTGACATTAATGGTTCGGATGGATCTCAAATGGATTGTCATGTAAACGGGAAGTGTTTTTTTTTTTCTAAAAGTACTAGCTTTGTAAACAATCTTCATAAGTCTTTTGAACAAAATAAGTCATTTAAAAATAAGAGAAAAACTAATAATCTTCATTCGTCATTCATCAAAAACCTTTTTATTCTAACATTTATTTTTTCATAATAATATCACTATTTCAATAAAAAAAATACGTATCAAGAGGGTTCGCAAAATTAATTAAAAAAAAAAAGTTTACTCCTTGGTACGAAAATTCTGAGTACGACCCCGTTGCATCTTGGTCTTAGTGACATCTAGCGTGAGATAGTTATGTAACTACAAAGTAAAATCGACAGTACGAGCGAGTAGTTTCGCTATAGACCGGCAGATGGAAAATAAAGAAGTGGGCGGGATCTAACACCCCCTCACCCCGCAAAATGTCACGCCATGTTTCATAGGGAAATCGAATTACAACATCTCCTCTTCGTATTTACTCCGTGGTACGGCCACATTTTGCTAAAGACATTATTGAGTCCCATGTAATTAGGGGGCGATAACACAGGTTAATATAATGTAATTCATCTAGAGGGCCTTTTAGATACCCAGTTTGAATTGAAGTCTGGGGGCTAAACTGAACACATTTGTGACTTTGAAACTTTGATCTGCTACTTAGAATTCTTAAACAGAAAAATCTAAATCTAAATCCCAACCCGATGATCGAACTGAGGACTCCTCGCTCGGCATCCGCAAGACGTTTATGATACCCGGGACGTGGCACCCTGTGCCCCAATGTGTAAATAATGGTTACCCATCCAAAAACTGACCGCAATAACCGTTGCTTAACCTCGCAGATCGACAGATCGCGGTAGCTATCTAGCTACAAGCCCCTCCCCTACAAAGAAAATTTCAAAACTCCAGTAGAATAAGTCTAGACATTTTCAATAGTCACGCGATCGTGAGCTAGGTCGTTCTGTGTCAGGGTCTATGAGCATGTGTCATGTCTGTCTGCTGACGTCATCGATTAGTGAATGATAGTGATGGCTGTGTGGTGACGTCATTCGGCTGGTGAATGCAGCCGTCTGCACTCCATCATGATTAAAGTCGCTACTTGGTACTAGGGTAACAGATAGTGAGGTCTACACACACATTTCGCCGATGCCGTTATTGAGTTCCATGTAGAGGGCGAGCCTATTGCCATCTACTACACACAGTTCCAGACTCCGTGCTGTTAGTGGGAATTTCAATACAGAAACACTGTATAACGTTTTGCCCAGTCCGGGAGTAAAACCTAGAACGTATCCAACTAACTACACACTACTTAAACATAACCATGTCCCAAGTCGTATATTTTAGGAAACAAGAAAAAATATTTCATCATTCATTCAACCTACCCAGTTGTCTGCCAAAAGCGGTGACTATGGCAACATATTATTTCTAAATTATATTAAATTTATTATAGGTAGACCCACGTTTATGAATAGGTAGGTAGGTAAACGTTTATGGGCTAAATAAATGACGGCTGATGACGTCACCAGCCACTGGCCCCATTACGCATGACGAAGGCTACCCATCCTATTCTCGTCCGCGATGACTGCGCTTCATTTTTGCGATAAATTCAACCTGTTTCAAGCGTCATAAACTGTAATTTGAAATAAATCTTTTGGATCACTAGCTAAATTGCTAAACTGTTGATATAGGAGTAAGATAAGCGATAAGATAAGCTATAAATAAATTGGTTAAACCGTTTTGGTAAGTTATGTAATAATTTAAAATCGCCGCCATTTTTCGCTGATAACTGTGTTACCAGATGCAGTTTTGGGAATGCCCAAAAAGCGAAAATTATTTTTGGTTAACCTCCAAAAAGGTTTATAGAATTAATTTTAAATACGTTTAAAAATTTATACAATGTGTAAAACATGATCTTAACAATCTATAATCTTAACAAAGATTTTTCGTGTTTTTAATTTGTCACAGCTGTTTTGGTAAACACAAACTTTCTTATAAACTTTTGAATTTCGAATACCCAAAGTTTCCAGCCTATGTAGTATTATTGAAACGAGTTGTTTACTATTTTCTTCGTTAGTGTTGTACCGCGCAATCTGGCGTATTCCGAACAATTAAACTTTTTCATTTACAAACTAATGAGAGTACTTACGGATCTGTGTCGGCTGGCTGGGTGACGTCACTTGCATCCAAATATACACCCTCTCCTTGATGATGCCACTCACCACCGCTTTTAACACAGAAATGCACCTTTCTACCATCATTTTGAACATAAACATCGACGTTCTCAAATACTTTACTCACAAAATACGAATCACATTTTTGTTCCGAAGCCGGCTCATAAGTTAGCGACCACTCATCAACATTTTTCGCGTTCACATTCAAATTAATCACACATTTGTTGACATCACACGTTTTAGTGTTTTGTTTTATAGAAAATATCCATGGCGGAGTCACGGCGCACGTGTTAATTGTTAAAAATAATAATAGAAATAATTCACTAGTCCGTAACCGCACTAGAGCCATCTCAGCTTCGTGAATGAATGAAGTGAACTGAGCGCGCTCGCACTTCGCTCGCTCGCGCGTCGAATAGGGATGGGACACCTCGCTACAAACACTTTTATAGCAAACTCGATTGTGTGAAGGACGCATCGATAAGAAGAGTGTCTTTAGATAATTTTTATCTCTATTTGTACGCAGTGGCGTAATTTGATAAATGTTATTGTAGATCGTTTTGATAGCTGATAGGTACTTTAAATTATTATTGAAGATTTCGTTGATTCATTGATTATTTGAAAAGATTTGATGTAATGATGGTAAAAGCTTGTTATGACATGAAATAATACATGTTTTTAATATTTTGCAATATCTAAAACAGTTTCATACAGTTTCGCCCTCGTACTTTTATATTGCAAATTAAGTTTTCGCAACAAAATAAAGAAATAAGACCGATATAAGGTCAACCTGCATCATCCGAGCCTCTTCCTACGATACCAGGTTAAACTGGTACCAATGGTATAATAGCCCTGTTGGTAAAACACCATCACCCATGTAAAACATAATAATTACATTGCTTCATCTCTAAAATATTGGTGCATATTCTTCGCGATTTACTGCTAGGATATTATTTTAAATATTATTAATAAATGATTTCGACTCGATTACGGATTCGATATGTATAATTGCGTACATCACTAGTGAATTAACATAAAATATCGCATTAGTAAATAAGACATGACAATTAATTATTATCTAATAGGCAAATGAGCAGTAAATAGTAATATTTCAAGTCAATTATCTATTTGCATATCTGTATTTTTGTGGGATAGTGTCCTGTAATGCACTTAGGTAACGTTCGAAATAAAATTGCATTGCCGATGGCATTCTAGAAAGAATCTTATTCGATTTAATCAAAGCTAATCTCGTCGAGTTAATATGACACGGTTGGCGTAGTGGTTGAGCGATCGACTGCTGCGCTACGTGTTGCAGGTTCGATTCTCGCACGGAACAAATATGATGATATGATGCATGATCTATAGATAATTGTTTCGGATCTGGGTGTATGTACATCTCAATATTTGTGTTTGTAAACGCATCAGTGATACAGGAATTATTCCTAGTGTGGGGCAACGTTAAAAAAAACGAGTAATTACCACTTTAGACTTACTATTATTAAAGGAATGCCCATAACACATGCGCAAGTGCTGATGACTGTTAGATATAGTTATGTCTACAAATAATTCAATAAAAAATATCTGGTTTCAGTCATTATGTTTCATTTGTGTCGGACAAAGTGGAAAATCGAGCGTAAATGATCTTTCCTTTTACAACGTTATTCAAGTAGACCAACATTTCGGAAAGTTATTTTTATCGACACAAATAGGAAAAATGACATTTGTGTAGATTTTAAAATAAGATATGCAAAGTCCAAAGTCCACATGCATGAAACAGTGCCAAACGCCAGTGAAAAATATCCAAAAGATTTACTGAGGCCCTAGTGTAAGTTTTTTTCGACAAACTCGATTTAACGCGATTTAAATCTAGTTTGTCGAAAGAAACTTATACTAGGGCCTCTGATAGGCTTTGGTTTTTTGGATAGCCCGTCTTATTGACATTAGTGATCTTCAGTGCGGCTGCCAAAACTCGTCATTCAAGAAGATGAAGTCAAATTAAACCCTTGTATAGTTGACGATAGGCTAGTCCTTTTCAGAGACCTATTGTTATAATTGCTATTATTAATTAGTAGTCGTTACTGATTAGTACACTGACAATTTGAGATTATAACCGATGCGGTCGTTGATCTCCATGGTTACCAAGAAACAAGATCTAGCTTAGCTACCTGTTGTTAAGTTTATTTTGCAGTGCCCTTGCATGTGTGAAAGTTTATGAGGATGGATCTTTGTTACTCTTTCACGTCAGAACGGCTGAACGGATCTGGATGAAATATGGAACAGAGATAGCAGGCCGCAGGCGGAAACTAGTTTACCATCTTTTGTTTCACATTTATAATACTAGCTCCCGCCCGCGTGATTTACGAACCCGTAAATTTCTCCGGGATAAAAAGTAGCCTATGTGCTATTCCAGACTATAATCTATTTTTATAAAACAGTGTATTACTGGCGCATCGTAAGTACGTGACCTAAGAACAATTAGGCGTCGAAAACGAGGTATTTCCTAGGATCAAATTCGATTTTTTTTATTGGGATTTATATGCCATTGACATGCAATCGTGATCAAATAAAGACAATGAAAATGGATTCCGTATTTCTTATCGATTGTAGTAACATAGGTAGGTAATAAACAGATAACGATAAAGACACCAGAAGCATAATAATCAAATAAAAATCTGAATGATTGAATGTACTAATCTATTTACTTAAATGATGATACAAATTATTTTATTAAATTATCTATTATCTACACAATGTTTCATCCATTTATAATATATACCGATACTTATATAAATGTAATGTATACAAGCCTACGGTGTAGACGCTACTGATAACGGACAACCATTGTGGCAATTGATATTTAGACATCATCAAGAGCCTTAAGTAACTTTAATCTACCATGTATTTTTTTTCCTGATCATGTTGTTACAGAGTAATGGATTTCATGAAAGAAATAAACGCCAAGATGTCAGAGGCCCTAAGGCCCTAGTGTAAGTTTCTTATGACAAATTCGATTTACTACATCGAACGCGTTCGGCGCTCCAATTGATGTAGAAGACGAAACGGACCAATTGGAGCGCCGAACGCGTTCGATGTAGTAAATCGAATTTGTCAAAAGAAACTTACACTGGGGCCTCAGATTAAATAGGATTAAAAATAGTAACGACACACGTGACAATATTTATTATCAAGTTGAAGAGACGAAACCAATATTATCTCATGATAATGTCTTAATCTTCAACCTCATAATAAATTGTCATGTTGTTGCTGTCAAAAATAACGTTATCTTTATAGCACATGTCCGTCAGTTATTTATCAAAGATCTCAAATCCCATTTGCAGTCCTAAGTATCCCAAGTATACATTATTTATTATGTATAAAATAGAAATTATCTATTAAAAAATCAACGAGCCATGATCACTACTAATTAATTACACAATGCTTCCATTTATAATTCCAATAAGATGACAATACTTTTATGTAAAAGCATATTTTGAATAGAATTCATAATAAAAATAAATGTATCTTAAAATAATTAGGTACCTACTGGAAAAGTGCTGAGCGTGAGGTCCTGGTTTCAATTCCCGGGTCGGCCAATATGTTATTGGGTTTTTCTGTATGGAAACTCTCAGCAGCAGCACGGAGTCTAGAACTGTGCTTGGTAGATGTCAACGGGCTCGCCCCCTATTACATGGGACTCAATAACAGCATCGGCGAAATGTGGGTGTACAATAGTACACCTCCGCCTAACCCTTCGGGATATACAGGCGTGATGTTATGCTACTGAAAGAGCATACAAATTATAAATAAAATAATAATTATACCTGTTTTGCCGGTATTATTTTATTTATGAAGAACTAATGAATGAATGAATGAATGAACGGCATAAACAAATATTCAGCGAAATACTGATTGGGCATCACTATTTTGGAATAAATATAATTTTAATTAAACTTGAAAAATATTGATAGTTCTAGTCTAGCACGACTCTTCAGCGTGAGATTCTCAGTTCGCTTCTTAGATCTGGCAGAGTGCAGTCTCTGTATGAAAAACCTAGATGAGTTCAGAATTGTGCCGGGGTGTATGGAAATATTTTGGCTGGAAATAAGGGTATTTAAATGTCGTTCGTTGTTTAAATACAGTCGCAGTCTTAAAATGTTTATTTAAGGTGTATAATTTCTGGCACATTGCTTTTTCATAAGGTCGCTCGCAAAGATATTTCAAAAGGTATATGTTTAAGGTCGCTCGGTCGCTCGCAAAGATATTTTAAACGTAATAATTTAAGTAGATTTGACATTGTGGGGGAACGAGATATGGTGCTCCTCCATTGAAAATGGAGGATCCTCACACCAGGCAAGGTAGTGAGCCTGGTGGGCCGGAGCCTGACAATTGATGTCGGAGATTCGTATATGTGTTAGAATCGTTGTAAGCTCTCATAGTGCGATTCAGAGTTTGTTGTTGTAGCTTCACTTCGATAGATGGCGGTTTACTTTTTGCCATGTTGCGAGTAGTAGTCGCTACATGTTAAATGTTATTGCGCTCAGTTTGAGATGGAAGCGAATTTTGAAATTTGATAAACATTTTAAAGTAGTACCCACAACCGGCGTTCATGTATGAAACGATGCATGAATGTAGATGAAGCAAAAGGGTTATGTAAGGATCGTAACACGTGGCGTTCCGTAGTTTCTGCCTACCCCCATGGGAAAAAGGCGTGACTTTATGTATGTATATATAAACATTTTAAGATCGCGACTGTACCTAGGTTCAAGAAGTTTCTCTTGTCGTTTCTGGCCAGAAATAGGCCATCATCGTGGTTATCTAGAATCACGAAGGGTTAGGCAGAGGTGTATTATTGTATCGCTGTTTCGCGGGTTCTATTCCCGCACGGATCAAATATTTGTATGGTCTACGGATAGTTGTGTTTGTAAACATACCCACGATACAGGAATAATTCTGAGTGAGAGGCGTTAAGGAAAATTAGTGGCGATCGTATTGCCAGCTACCAGGCACAATAAGAGAGCTACTGAGAATTTCTTAAAATAAAATCCCTGGATATCGAACTCGCACATTGGCTTGCATTGTACTCACATAGTCTTTACCGTTAAAGATTGTAACCAGTATAAAACTATCATTTTAAAAGAGTATCCATGAAATTTCTTGCCGGTCTCTTCTCCATAGGACCTACCCCCACTTTGAAACCGTGCACCTAGAATCACAACGTTTTGAACGAGCCTGTAAAGGCCTACTCGAAATAAAAAATATTTGACTTTGACAAGTCGCCCTTGCGACCACTAATATACATGTAGGTACATACATCGATGTACCGGATCGAACAACCCAACATATATAACCGCTATACATTGTAAATGTGAGTGAGATCTAGGCTGAGCGCTCATAATTTCATTAATTCTCACGATAACTGATGCATGCTTGCATTCTGTTGCGACGGGTTAGCTCAAATAGTTATGGCACTTTCTTCAAAAGGCTATTCCACCCTATATTTGTCTCACATAAACCCTTACATTATTACAATCTGTCTGGAATTTAAAATAGACTTTGACCCCTGAGTTTGTTTCGGCGTTTCTTCTCAGGGATGGTCATAGGAAATGCCGACGCCATCTAGTTTAAAAAAGACGTGTAAAAGTGACTGAAAAATCCTAATTGCAAAATAAATAATTTCATTTCATTTCATTTCAACAACACGTTCCAATATTTACACCTTAATGCGTCGGCGTAAAGACCATTTTTCACTGCACTAGTAAACATTCTTATTGAAATCTCAGTTCGGAAGCGATCGGATTTACGAAGATTGCCGAAGCGTCATATTAGTCGTGTCATACTGAACTAGCCAATTATTCCTGTCAGTTTTCATCAAGAAACTTTTGAGTAGCAATAAAACAAACGATAATAAAAAACGCATACAATATATTGACATCTCACTCTAAGCGTACAGTTAGGGGATATTCGCGAGGTAGTCCTTCACGTGCGCGGGCTCCAGGCGGCGGAACCCGGCCGCGTCACAGATGCCCACCTCTATGTTGTCGGCCGTCATCTGACCTTCGAACCCTTCTTTCAGAGTTAGGATCGCTGTGTGGACCGCGTCATCCAGTTCGAGCTCTTCTGTGTATCTGGAATAGGTCAAAATTGGTTTTAATATAACGCAGTGGTTAAGCGATTAGCTTTCTAGTGTCGCGAGTTCGATCCCCGCACGGAACAAATATTTGTATGATCTACAGATAGTTGTTTCGAGTCTGGTTGTGTGTATGTAAACCGTACCCACGATACAGGAGAAAATACTTGTGGGGCTTTTAGTTTAAAAAAATAAAAAACCTAACAAAAAAAAAGACCACAGTAGCTCAGAGGCTAAAGCCGCTGGTATACTGAACCAGACTACCACAGGTTCAATTCCAGCGCATTTCAAATTTTTTATCCACATAAAATCCGATCACACTGACCTCTTCTCCAAGAAAGTCTTGCCGTTGTTAAAGTTCTTGCCCATAGCGGTGGCCTTCCACGCGAAGTACGCGCCGGACGGGTCGCACTGGAACAAGTAGGGCCTGTCGCTGTCCCACCCGCAGATGAGGAGCGACACGCCGAACGGACGAACACCACTGCGAACAAAACAAACTGTAGCTTGTTACAACGCCAAAACCACTCCAGCGCCATCTATCGGAGTCGGTGTAGCGACTTCATTCACCACTGTGGCCTAGTTACAGAGTGATCTCTATTAAAATTTGAATAAAAAAATGAACAATCCAGCGTTCTTAATTATGTGGCCAGCCAGTAAGTTTGCAATAATATGTTAAGGTTTAATGTAAAAAGTTTATCTATATATTATTGAATTAATCATGTTATAACTGTGTGCAACGATAGTGTGGAACAGTTTTGCGATACCGAGAGAGATACAAAAAGACATGCAATAAGTGTTATTCTCGTAAGTTTGAAAAAAGCTTGTTTTTAAATAGTCGTTGTTAATTATATGACCACCACTGTATGTAAAATCCACAGCAATACATATATAAATTACAGTAGGAAACACAATACAAAAAATAACATGTCTTATATGTATGCCCATAACAGGTACACACAGCATTCATATGTATAATAGACGGCAAATACAAAGTAATTAGACCCGGGTACGTCTTAAAACAGACCCGGGTACGTCTTAAAACTGCGGCCAGACACCTGCGGACGGGCAGCAGCGTCCTCTCACTAATCGGTGAGCCACTGCGATCCCCAAGCCGCCTGACAAGCGTGGGGATTATGGCACCCCCCCCCCCCCTGGGGGAGGCCTTCGTTCAGCAGTGGACGTCTTCTGGCTGATGATGATGATGATGACAAAGTAATTGTCATAATTATGACGTAATGTATTTTAAGCAAAGCTTTACCGTAAAAAATATAAACTAAAATCTAATCTAATATAATTAATAATATACTCGGTTTGTTTAGGTACTTAAATAAAGGTAAACAATCTTGATGTGTCTTTTTAATATTTTTTGTTTAAAAACTCAGTTTAAAAATCAGACGCGACTAAAAACCAATGTAAAACAACAATAACGATAACCAAATCAATTGAACCATTAGTTTAAGCCGTAGTTTATTTGTTTAATATGTGTTTGTGTAAAAAGTCACATCAAGATTGTTTACCTTTATTTAAGTACCTAAACAAACCGAGTATAGTTTATTCGATCCACGCTAGTTCCTCGAGAAACGCCAAAACACCTAACATTGCTAGCTATTCCTCGGAGGGTACCTGGGTTTCTAAAGTACTAAGCCGTGTATGTGGTGACCTCAGGAGAGACAGTATGTGCCACGTCGGCTGCCGATTTCAATATCTTACCCAGACTGCGTATACTCCTGCATGACGGTGGCCACTCTCTGCACCAACTGTGCAGTGGGGATGGGCTCGTGGTACATGAGGTAGTACTGCTGCGCCATCTTACGAGCCTGTGTGACTAGCAGACGGTAGTCGGGGCCCATGCCCGAGTACACCATACCTGGAGACGTAAGGATTTATTTAGAATTGGTTGTACGCTTGCAAATGATATGGGAGGGCAATTCTCGCACGCAACAACATGAGTCTGCGTTTGAGATAGTCTCTTTCTCTTTTCTATAGCGTCGTTGCACCTGCCAAGTTCCATATGTGCATTTTTCGCAAACAATTCTTTCTTTTTAAGTTGTTTTTATAATTTAATATAGTTTTATAGAGTTGTGTATCTAATAAATATCTTCAATACTACATTGTCAGTTTTTTTATTTAATGTATTGTTTAAAAAATAATTACTTCTTTTGTTGTTACCCGAAACCTATCAAAAATCACAAATGGAACCTGGCAGGCGCAGCGAAGATAGACTGCATCCAACAGCTAGTTGTTTAGAGTTATAATGTTGTTTTTTTTTTTTCAATAGGAGCAGCGATACTGCAACACCATCCTACTAATATTATAAATGTTTGTGAGGATGGATGGATAGACAGCAGAACGGCTGAACGGATCTGGATGAAATTTGGCACAGAGATAGATTATAGTATGGAATAGCACATAGGCTTATACTAAACGTAAACCACGCGGGCAAAACCGCGGGCGGAAGCTAGTTATAAATAAAACATCCTTCAGCAGTTGGTTAAAAAGTAAGTGACAGAAAGACAGAAAAGAAAATGAATCCCAAGCACTTGATTTGTCATTATGTTTACCGATCTTGACAAATATTTTTTTGTCACTACAATTCTGTTGAACTTACCGATATGGCCGGTGATCATCTCAACTTTGTTAACGCTGTGCTCGTCATATAGGATACTTTTGTGCTTGTTCTCTGTGGCTATCACTACGCCATTGGAAGCTGAAATCAAACAAATGGAGTAAAATATAAGTTTTTTTTTGTGTCCTCATCCACTGGTAAGTATAATACAGTAATACACCGAACTTACGCGACAGGTGGGACTGAGCGATAACCGCGTAAGTCGTATTCGCGTAAGTCGGGGTATAATTTCAACAAGCTCACACTTCGTAGTTCAGAAATAAATTATAGCTAAGCTTTGATTTCGCGCGAAATGTCCGAACATGTACATTAACTGAACACGAATGAGGAGTTAGTGAGTGCGTAATCGAGTTGTGTAGCTCTCAAAGTAACAATGAATTGATGAGATTCGAAAATCGCGTAACTCCAGATTCGCGTAAGTCGAGGTATTACTGTATTTGATATAATATTGCATTGTGAAGTTTTATTTATATTTTATATTAACACCACAAGCCGAAATATACGTAAAGAGCTTTCTTTGAGAAAAATTACATAGGAAATAAGAAGCTATTGGATGCTAGTGAATAGTAGAACAGTAATTCAGGCTGCTTTAAGACTTGACTCCATCACCAGCCACAAGCAGCAATGATAGGCGACACTACTGATCCCTATACATTTTTTTAAATTTGTATGATGATACACATAGCTTCGGAGCCTTTATTCACTGACAGATTGGATCTGAGATCTTAGACTGTGCAGATATTTAGTCGCATCTGGTTAGACTAGGAACCATCTCAACAAAGGTGAAAAGAAGCAGGCAGATGATGGATCTTTGACTTTTACCATCATAATAATAGTGCTATGTCATCCATTGATACTAATTACTACAAAAATTAGATTATTATCTTTGAGTATTGGTAAGTAGTGGGCAATATTGCACACATATAAAAATTGAGTTTTTAATGGTGAACTTGCAGAAAACTACCAACGCTAATATAACCTCTTAAAAAAATAACACATACCTTTAATACCGACGGACGTGCCGCCGGCGGCTACGGCAGCTAACGCATATTCAATTTGAACTAATTTTCCAGAAGGACTGCGGAAAAACACAGAAAAATCATTGTAATTACACCAAATACACCATCGGAAGTTTGATACTCAAATACCTTTAGAATAATAGCTAATAAACTATAATTCACAGTTAAGTAGGTTTAACAATAGTAATTGTGGTAAATCCAGGGTTCTGGGTACCCAAAATCACGTAAATAAATATATTTTTTACCTAAAAGTGGTGAGAGAGAAACTATAACGTTCGGACGCCATGATTACAAAGCAGAATGTCAAAATTTCGCGTTGTCATTTTGGCAGCAATGGAGAAATGTCAAACAATCGCGTTTCGTTGCTTCGTAAGGACATCACGCGTAAACCATAGACTTTCTTTTTTAATCTAAGAAGCCTTGTATTTACGTCAGACTTTTCTGTGATTGGTGAATAAATCAGCCAATCAGAAGCGTGGGTATTCGCTCAATAATTTGACTGACATTTATGTATTTATTGGAACAGTGCTATTTATAATTTTAATGATCTTTGACTGAAAACTTTGGATAAACACTAGTGCGTGATGCTAGGTGGCTTGCGGGGTGTTTCACCGAGTTCCGAGACTATGTCTGAGGGTACGCTGGAGAGAAATCGCGCAGAAAAAGCGCTGATTACAAAAACACCAACCCATAGCCAGTTGTTCCATAAAAATAATCCTGGAGTTAAAAATTACTCGGATAAGAATGGCAATGATGTTACGAAGGTCGTTCATAAAGGAAGGAAGACCTTTGCGTTTTGGACGCTTGTTTGTTTATTATTTATCCTCGCTATCGGAAATTTGATTCTGACGTTCACTATTCTGGCTGTGCTGAGGCTTGGACAAGGTAATTTTGATTTTAGAATGTTTTTATTTTTTATTAATATACAGGTTATCCAAAAAAAACCCTTATTACACGGATGTATGAATGATTAATTAATTTAGACCAAAACTTACGAAATAAATAAAAATGTTACTGATATTTTACAGAATATATTATCACATATCATAGCAAACCCCTGCGCAGGGTGCCCATATACATTTGTATAATATATGAATATTGTGTTGCTTAGGTTAAGGGAAAGGCTAGGTAGATGACGATAAAATAATTATAAATTCTGTAAGACTTATGAAACTAAATAAAATAAAAAACAATTCATATTTTTTAGGTATGGAAAGCATGGAATTCTTACCAGAGCATAATGCAATCAAGTTCTTTGGAGACACAGACTTTGAACATCTGTACAAGAAAGATGGATTGATTGAGAGCTTCCGAGACACTCCGATGAGCATCACCAGTGAAAATGGATCAGTATTGTTTAATTTACAAGTCAAGTGAGTATTAAAATATGGAAAATATCAAGATAGATGTGGTTGTAGTCGAAAGATTTAAAAAAAATTAAAATACAAATAACATTGAAGTTCATGTGTAAGATTTGGGGTGCCTAAGACTCCTGCTCCTGAATCAGACCTGTCACTTGCTATTCAATATCTAAACTTAAGAATAATATTTGTAAATATTACATCCCATATTATGGCATCTAATATTATGGGCAAGTGCGAATGAAGACTGACCTTAGTTCATTTTTAGAAAAAATAACTGTTGAGATTGGCCAGTTAGAATTAGTCTTAAGAATCTTTCTAACTTAATAATTGTACATTCCGAGCCATTGTCTAATGAGAAATTTTAATCACAAATCACAGAAGAATTTTCTTAATTAATATAATTCAATGGGATCAGTGGCGTAGCGTGGCGGGGGCGGCAGAGACGGCAAAATTTAACAATAAATCTTAATAATAACGGTCCTGTGGCTCTGTCACAGTCAGGGAATTACATTAGCCACACAACATGCAGTAACAGCCGCGCAATACATGATTCAGTGTGTATCAAAGAGATTTTTGCTGTTTTCAAAATACTTATCCAACAGCGAATCCAGAGCACACAACAGCGCCTATTCTTTTTGTGCATAGGCAAGCGTGGTAGTGAAGCTAGGATAATACCTATATCTTATAAATATTTGAAACTTTTTATTTCATATTTACGAGTATGTCGTGTCTTAAAATGAGCTCGGAACTTTTTATTCCATATTATGTGACGAAACCGAGGAAATCCGGGGGAATCCCCTTTCTTAAAGACACAAGATAAGGGGGCGGCGAAATTTTACTGCGCCTCAGGCGGCTGAAACCCACGCTAGGCCACACGCACATGAATAGGATGGTAAAGTACCATACATAATTCCACAGACCATCTCGCTACGAGAACAAGCTTACTGTGAACACTTCAGGCGTGTTCTTGCGGGGAGTGAACGCTTTGGAGCTGATCGACCCTGACTCCGGAGAAGTGGTGTTTAGTACTGCAGCTGCCGAGATGAATATACCTGATGGAGTCAATAATCTACATGCCAAGGTATTCTTCATTTAGTTTAACATCTCTTCTGGTTCCTTGGGAGAGCCCTATATTATATGTATATGTATGTACATTATTTTATTTTATTTTTAAAAAACGTTGCTCCATACTATGAGTAATTCCTGCATCGTGGGTGCATTTACAAACACATATATTCACATACAAAAACATCCAGACTTTTAACAACTATCTGCAGATCATACAAATATTTGTTCCGTGCGGGAATTGAACCCGCGACACGTAGCGCAGCAGTCGATATCTCAACCACTGCACCAACCGTGCCGTAAAATTCGTCATATTATATATCCTTTACAACATCATTTTTTTACCCTAACAAATTTTATACCACTTTCCAGCAAATTTCAGTCAAACGCATAACCTCCCCTGTAGATGAGGACCTAACCCTCCGCTCAGAGAACTCAGCCCACTTGCGAGGCGCTGAAGGCACCCACATGGAGTCCAAAGAACTGTTCTGGAGCGCCGACCAGGACATATACCTAAGATCTATCAACGGTTCTGTAGTCCTAAGCGGGAAAGAAGGCGTTTTTATTGATGTGAGATATTTACCCATAGCAAGTACTGTGAATAGGACAGACAAATATAGTCAAGGGACGGGCCAGTTTAAGGTGTGTGTGTGCATGCCACAGGGAAAGCTGTTCAGAATAGCAGTGCCAACGGGGCAGAAGGTGACTTGTTCACATATCAACATGACCGGGGCTCTGGACCCTTGTATTTAGAGTTATTTGTTGGGGAAGTTACTGGAGAGTTTCTAGAAATTCTTGATGCTATTTGCATTATATAATTTAATTTATTAAATACATATCATATTAATGTTGTAAAGTAACTGGGCTAATGGTGTAACTAAACGCAAACCCTTCTTTCTGATGTTTTTTTTTTTCTTGTTTAGAGGGTAGGCCAATTGCAGTAACATAACGCTTGTTTTTTCAACCGTACTTGTAGGGTCCTATTTCCAGCAGTGGAGTAGACTGACAGATTGGTGTATTCGCATAATCTATCTTTTTATTAAGTAAGATAGATGTTCAATGATTACAGGCCATACTGAAGTAGCATTTCACGAGCGCGCGTTTAGACTTAATTTACATTTACATAAGGTTGAATTGGTACAAATCTGTTTTATGACATTTGTATTAAACTATTTACATTATTATACATAGTTGTTATTTAATAATAAACGAATCTAGTCAATATTTATTTTTTTATTGTTACTTCCTGTGGTAAAGGACGTCTAAAGGAGAAATCTATTAATAGGGTTTTTCAGCTAATATTAAGGAATTGTTAGCTTGATGACTAAGCTGCTGCCCGGCCTCTGAGGTGTAGTTATGAGGGGCGAAAGGGTAATTTACCGACCTTAATAGTTAGCTGCCAGATAAAGGGAGCTCCGTTTATTTGGCAGCGATAATTTGTCTTTTTCTGTCTTTTAATATCGATATCCAAGAAGTATGTAGAGATCAAAAAGATGTATACACGTAACGAAAATCAAAAGCGTGTTTTAGAGGAAATAGTGATTGAAAATTTCTCCTACTATCCTACTAATATTATAAATGTGAAAGTTTGTGAGGATGGATGGATGGATCTTTGTTACTCTTTCACGCCAGAATGGCTGAACGGATCTGGATGAAACTACTACTACTACGGCTACTTTTTATGCCCGGAAAAATGTACGGGTTCGTAAATCACGCGGGCGAAGCCGCGAGCGGAAGCTAGTTATCATATAATTGCGGTCAGGTGCGCAGTACCCACAACCGGCGTTCATGTATGAAACGATGCATGAATGTAGATGAAGCAAAAGGGTTATGTAAGGATCGTAGCACGTGGCGATCCGTAGTCTCTGCCTACCCCCATGGGAAAAAGGCGTGACTTTATATATGTGTAATTATCTACTGGCCAATCAATTACACTGATTGTCGCGTGTGATCTACAATTCGCGAAAAACCAAAAATAGTTTGAATTTGGCGCGCCAAGTGAGAAATTCACCATAAGGATCCTAATTTCGTCCAATTGCCAAAATGATTATCGTTGACCACCCGCCGGTTTAACATCCAGAGCATACAGTAACAGGCCACAATAAAAAAACAGACATCAATATTAAGAATTTAATTCTTCAATTTAAAACTAGAGATACAAAAAATACTCACACGACGACAATTTCATTTTATTTTGTGTTCACATTACATTCACGTTAACACCCGACGGTATACTTCACGACTCTGTCTTATGGGGTAGGCTGAAGACCAGGGAGGTAATTCTGGCGCGCTTCGACATTAATCTCTATTAGAGATAGTTGCTCTATAGAAAGTTTCTAAAATTTCGACTGCGACATGCTATTAGTTGCGTGTCAAATTAAAAGGTAAAGATATTGTGATATTAAAAAATTCAAAGAAAATGTAAGCGAGCTATTTTCCTTTCGCTTTATTTCGTATAACAAAATATTGTCGATATTCAGCCGAATATCAGTGTTTTACACGGAGCGACGTCCATCAGGGCCGAATTTAAAGATTAGCAGGACCAGGGGCACCGAAGAACACGGGGCCTTTTTGTGTTTTTTTTTTTAATTAATACATTAGCATAATCAAATCACTTATTAAATAACTCGATATATTTAATAAATAATTCGATATATATATAAAAACAAAGTATAATATATATCGCCCCCTATTACATGGGACTCAATAACAGCATCGGCGAAATGTGGGTGTACAATACTACACCTCTGCCTAACCCTTCGGTGAATACAGGCGTGATGCTATGTAAGGGGATCTATGTATGATAATTATGGCCGTTCTTCAATAATTTATTCCAAAACTATTTTTTTGCGCTAGAGCCTCAGACCCCCCACCTGATGCGGTCGTGTCCACCACTCAATTACGTTGAGACATTTCAAAGTACATAACCAATATTCATCGCCAAATGAAAAAAAACCGTTCAAAATTCCACACACTACAGTAGAAATTTCGTATATACACAAAGACAATATATTTATATTAATTTTTCACTTGTTAACCAAAATATATTTTGACACAAGTCCCTAATATTATGGGGGTGACACGCGAATGACATTCGGTAGCAAATCACATACAATACAACAGAAAGGTGCATGGAAATAGCCTCGATACCTGAAACCTGCACACCTGAGAGGGCTCCATAAAGTTGTCGATGGTGTGTGTAGTCCGCCCACCCGCATTAGACCTGCGTGGTGGACTAAAGCTTTAGCCTAGTCTTAGTTAGAAGAGGCCCTTGCCCAGCAGTGGGATAGTCAAGAACTGTTGTTTTTTTTTTTAAATGTTTTATCAAGAACATGAAATCTTTTATATTTGATTATTATGTCAAAAAAAGATTATTTTTCTCAGTCTTATTTTAAGATTTCAGTTATTTTCAAGCAATAAATTATGTTCATATCATGAAGGTCCTAATAACGTCTCCAAACAGCTGTTTCCAGTAACCGTTATTTAATTTCAGAATAAAAAAACAACGATATTAATAAAAGCAAAAATATCACTCACTGATTAAACACCAAATCTCGGGAACAATATAACCTACCAACTTCAAATTTGGTAATTAGATTTCTTATAGGATGCAGACATCCATTAAGAAAGATTTTTTCCAAAATTCAACGCCCACGCGAGTGATATGGGAGAACAAAGATTGTATGAAAAAAAAAAAAAAACCAACTCAGACTAAGTGGCGGCCACAACTAGTAATAATAATAATTAAAATAATTTTATTTTAATATTACAAGCTTGCATTGTCACCCAATTCAGAGTTATACACAGTGGCGAGCGGTTCATAAAGACAAAAAGACACTGCCTACCCTACATAACTCAGATAAATTTTTATTATAAGATATTTGAGGTGGCAAATCACATACATCATTATTTAATCGACAAGACGACGAACCAATACCAACATGCAGTAGGTATTATTGGTAAGTAAGCTTTTGAAATTTTCTGCCTACCCTGTCTAAAGACTATGTGCACGCCGCTGATTAGATGTAGAGTTACAGATATATAATTCTTCTGTACGTGTGTTTGTCACTTAACTCCTCCTAAACGGCTGGACCGATTTGGATGAAATTTTGTGTGTATATTTCAATAGGTTTCTGGATGATTTTAAAACACAATTGGACCCGATAGGTGGCGCTGCGATCGAGTTCTAAAACAGGTTCGGGCAGGAAAACGTCTGTCGGGTCCGCTAGTCGAGTTTAAAATGGTTTACAAAATTTGTACCGAACAGACAGACAAGATAGCGAGTTAAACAAAATCATGGTAATACTATATGAATGTCATTAATGTGAAAGTTTCGTTAATCACCGAATCACCGGCGCTAATCACCATTCGACGCACAAACGTACACATATCACTAAACACTGTCAGTCGTATTCACACTGCACCATTGTTCTCACCGCTAACTATCTGGTACGTGATCAGGTACTCTGGGTAGGCCTGGGAAAGAAAGAAAGAAAGAAATATATATATATATATTTTTAAAGAAAAACTTTGCCTCACCCTAGGAAATAATGCCTGTATCGTGGGTGCGTTTACAAGCACAAATATTCACATAGTGTTCTCTTGACCGAATTTCGGTTACAGTGGCCAATCTCACCGGAGATTAGCCAACTACACAGGAGATATTATAGAGCACAAGTGTGTGTGCAAACACAGGTGCTCTCTCTATTCCTTCACTCTCATAGTGCGATGGGACGGCAATCCGACACGACCGGAGAGAGATCAGGCGCAGGACCAACGGCGACACGTGCTCTCTGAGGCACGGTGTGTATTCACATACACAAAGACCCAGACCCGAAACAACTATCTGTAGATCATACAAATATTTGTTCCGTGCGGGAATCGAACCCGCGACACGTAGCGCAGCAGTCGATATTTCAACCACTAAAGCGTATGCATTAGTAAAACAAAAACAAAAAGAGGTAAATGTTGTTTTTGAAAATATTAAATAAAAAATTTGTCTGGCGGTCTCAAGCGACTGTTAAGCGTGAAGTCGTGGGTTTGATTCCTGGGCCAGACAGAGCGTTATTGAGTGTTTCCGTATGACGTGAGTGAGCGCGCACCTGTTCCCCGCGGTACACGACGTACTCCGGGAAGCACAGGCCGCCGTGCGAGGGCCGGCCGGCCACCGAGTGGTGTCCGGGCGGCGCGTGCGCCATCTTCATGGCGCTCAGCAGCTGGAACGCGCGCCCCAGCGTCACGCGACACAACAGCATTTGTCTGGAACACACACAACGGATTTAAAAACCTGGTTCTTTGGTACACTACTCAAGGATACCATATAATCCAATTCAAGGGGATTTTAGAGATTCACATTGATTAAAAATAGTTTTTTTAAACTCGCTATTTTTACATTGGCCAGTGCCTTTGTGCGCAGAACATCTAGAATGACCAGCGAAGCCTTACAAATACTGATTGCTTTGGATATAATAAAGTCCTGCTGTTGGTATCTATGATACATATAGCAGCTCATGTTTTTGAGCGCAAGACATCTGAATTAACCTCATAGGAACACAAACTGCGTGATATAATAAAGTCCTGCTGATGGTACACAGATAGCTGCTCCTGTCTTTGTGCGCAGGACATTTAAATCAATCTCCTACGTTCACTAACTAATAGATAAAATAAAGTCCTGCTGTTGGTACCTGTGACATAGATAGCAGCTCCTGTCTTTGTGCGCAGGACATCCGGATCCGCCGCCGAAGCCGTATACATACTGATTGCTTTTTGAAGAATGCTCCGCGAAGTAAATGCCGGCGCCGAACATACCACCTGGGGAAAGAATACGATAATATTATTGTTTAAAGCCTGCAATAAGCTTATGGAGGAACGTCGGGGTCACCACTATGTAGGAACGAGGTATGGTGTTCCTCCATTGAAAAGTGAGGATCCTCCGACCAAGCAAGGTGGTTAGCCTGGCGGGCCGAAGCCCGACGACTGATGTCGGACATTCGTATATGTGTTAGAATCGTTGTAAACTTTCATAGTGCGATTCAGGGTTTGTTGTTGTAGCTTTACTCCGATAGATAGCGCTTTACTTTTTGCCATGTTGCGAGTAGTAGTCGCTACAGCTATTTGACAAAGTGAAAAATTCTACTTAATATTATAAATTTGAAAGTTTGTGAAGATGTACGGATGTTTCTTACTCTTTCACTCCAGAACGGCTGAACGGATCTGGATGAAATTTGGCACAAAGATAGATTATAGTCTGGAATAGCACATAGGCTACTTTTTATCGGGAAAATGTACGGGTTCGTAAACCACGCGGGCGAAACCGCGGGCGGAAGCTAGTTTATTATAAAGGGCCAACAGGGACCTACATCTTATTTTTTTTACCATTTAGAGTTTTGTATTTAGGACGAGACTTTTTAATTTGTTTTTCTTTGTGTTTCATCTGTCAAAATAAACAATATTTCTATCTTTCCTTCTCACCTATATAAGAATGTCTCTCGTCAAAGCCCTTCTGCACGATGGCGTTGATGAAGGGGCTCCCGTGGAACAGCATCCGCTCATTATGGGACCCTGCTTCCTCGCAGACCTCTCGTCTCCTGTGCTGATATCGCTCCCATAGGCGACCGTTCACCAGCTTTTGTATCTGTGGGTAACATAACATAGCATCACGCTTGTATTCCCCGACAGGTTAGGCAGAGGTGTACTGAACACGATTTCGCAGATGCCGTAATTAAGTCCCATGAAGTAAGTGGCAAAACTACGAACTGGTACTAAAAATGTCAAAAAATCCCAATAACACTGCCTAATTTGGGAATCGAATACAGGATCTCAGCAGTTGCGCATGCGCATGCTGGGCCAATGATTAGAAAAATATTTCACTTTTATGTTAGATCTCAGTCATGGGTAATGCCTTTGTCCAGCTGTGGGCTTATATAGGCTGACAGTATTAGTATGTTGGAGAACTAAGATCGTGTGGCGCCTCCTGGGCAGTCAGGGTAACCTTAGACTATCAGTGTCTCCCAGTAATTTCGTTGTGGAGGCGCATCTGTTTAGACTGGCAGGTCTTGTACCAGATCGGCTGCTAAGCCTAAAGTACTGGCGTGAATTCCCAGGTCTGTTAAAGTCTTATTGGAACTGAATAACTGCCCATGCGCATGCGCAGTTTTCATAAACCCGACATGATACCACTTACCCTGACGACATTGTAGTGTGTGAACATTCCGCCGGAGGAGTCTCTGTGAGCTCTCACGGAGGCTTGCATCTCCCTCTCGACTATCGTGTACTCGCTCTCCGCACATTCTCCCTCTGAGGGCGGAGGGACTTCCACCAAGGTTGTACCACCGTACCATTCTGAAATTAAAAAAACATTAAATCTTCTAATAATGACTAATCCCTTGTCCTACATAAGCAAGACGACATAACATAACATCACGCCTGTATTCCCCGAAGGGTCAGGCAGAGGTGTACATTGTACATCAACACCGAAGCGAAGTAAGCTAATCACATAGCCATTGCGCCAACCGTGCCTTCAAAATAATACGGTAGATGACTACTAGTCACCTGAGTTACTTTTTATGAATTGTCAAAAACGACATTTTGTTCTAAAAATGTTTGGAATAGAAAAGCGTGACGTCATAGTTTTTCATCGCCATTATTGTGTGATTTTGATAAATTAAAAATTGATAACGCCAAAGATAAGCAAGAGATTAAGTTTTACTGAGTTTTTAGAAGGAAAACTATTTACCAAACAAAATTTCAGAATTTATTTTTGATGCAGTTATCTAGCCTATTTGCATGCTATAATGGCAGAATCTATAAAGATCATCATCATCATCATCAGCCAGAAAACGTCCACTGCTGAACGAAGGCCTCCCAAGAAGGGGGGGGGGGGGGGGGGGGTTACACCATAATCCCCACGCTTGTCAGGCGGCTTGGGGATCGCAGTGGCTCACCGATTAGTGAGAGGACGCTGCTGCCCGTCCGCAGGTGTCTGGCCGCAGTTTTAAGACGTACCCGGGTCAATATAATATAAAGATACTTCAACATAATGTAACACCAAATTTTTGAAGTTATACTTCATTTGGCGCGCTTGATGAGAGTGAATTCTTACGATGCGCGCGCACACCGACAGATAAAAGCGACACCATGAAGTTGGCTGGTAAATGTCTCTTAAATTTTCTTGGGAATTGATAGCTATATTCAAGGTAGTTAATGAAATATTTGTGCATCTGTTTTGATGTAGTCATCTAGCCTATTACATGGTCGTAGTTACCTGAAGCTGCCTGCAAGCTATGTCTGGCAGCCTTCAGCAGTCTGTGTCGATGGCCATATGCAGCTACTCCAACGGCGCGCAAGTCTTCGTGAGACATCTCTGATAAGATGTCCACAGTGATCTGCTCCCTCTCCAGGACTTGGGTGAGCTGTTCTAGGCCAATACTGAGGGAGAGAGTTATATTTTTTTGGGTCAGCAGATATCGGAATACTGGTAGGCAGAGGATATTTTTGGTAGGTAAACTTCAAGGTGAATATTACACATAGAGTGGATAATACCTCTCTTTGATATCAATAGAGGGATTATTTATTGTACTTGGAATATATAGCATCACGCATTCCCCGAAGGGTTAAACAGAGGTTTATTGTTGTCACTCACATTTCGCCGATGCCGTTATTGAGACACATGTAATAGGGGGCGAGCTAATTGACATTTACCGGGCATAGTTCCAGGCTCCATGCTACTACTGAGAGATTTCCATTCAAAAAACTCTAACATTTTTTTTTGCCTGACCCGATAACCGACCTCAGGACCTCACGGTCACCAGTCGCACTAACGACCAGTAGACCAAAGAGGCAGTCACTTTGAATACATACGTAATAAATTATTATTTTAAAGAACATGTACTAAAATCGTGTTTTGTTAAAATGAAATTTTTACAATATAATTATTTAAAAACGTAATTTGTTGAATACCGTAGTCAAAACGTCATAATTATCATTCCGGAGTTTCATATGGAGGTATTATCTACTCTATGAGTATTTTATATTCTCTGCCTATTCTGACCTGGTTTATGACCAGATAGATATGTTTGGATTTAAATTTTTAAAGGAAGTCAGTGGCCCACATAGCTGATCACAAGTGCAAGGCCCACAAATCAATAAATAGGGGCCCATCTATACTAATATTATAAAGAGGTAAAATTTGTTTGTTTGTTTGTTCGTATTTTATGTGCTGCCATACCGTTCATCTGTTTGCGATAAAACTTTGTCAACTTATTGCTTGCACTTGGGGGAAGGTTATAGGCATAGTACAATTAAATTACAGTAGGTGGCGCGCGAGTCGTAAGCAAATGTGTTTGAAAGAGCAAAATTTCTTCTGCGGCTGTAACGCGCCGAGTACCAGCTAGTTGGATTACAGATACAAAATTCAGGCAGATGAAGTCGCGGGCGACAGATAGTCTATATTAATAAAAATGAATCGCCAAATGTGTTGCTAAGCGCATAACTTCAGAACGGCTGCACTTATTTGACTAATTCTTTTTTTGTTGTGTTTGTAATTGTCAGGAGAAGGTTTGTGTGAAGATTTTGTTTTTGGAAATCTACCGGAAACGTTAGAAATTTGGATAGTGTTTTTGTATGAAAATCTAAATTATTATTTTCTTCATGAGTAAATTGCACCCGTGCGAAGCCGGGGCGAGTAGCTAGTTAATAAAAAGGATTTGATGGCCTTAAAATAGCGTTTCTTACCTAGATAGGAACGTCTGTAAGGACTCGGAGGTGGATAGGGCTGATGCAGGTCTACCCGCCGCGTCTTCTAGGCTGCCTCGGGACCCCTCCGCCCAGTAGTTGGATGGTACAACCTGGTGGAAACACTTGCTTTTAATATATGGGTGTTGAGCTTATAACATATGTGTCGATGTATCCTCTGGGCATGAGCACAGGGTGCTGAGGGGGCGGCAGCGGCGGAGGGAGGGGGGCGGGTGCTGCCACGTCACCCGCTGCTGACGTCATCATCACTTACCGGCAGCGCGAGCGGCACGGTGTCTCCGCTGGGCATGAGCACGGGGTGCTGAGGGGGCGGCAGCGGCGGAGGGAGGGGGGCGGGTGCTGCCACGTCACCCGCTGCTGACGTCATCATCACTTACCGGCAGCGCGAGCGGCACGGTGTCTCCGCTGGGCATGAGCACGGGGTGCTGAGGGGGCGGCAGCGGCGGAGGGAGGGGGGCGGGTGCTGCCACGTCACCCGCTGCTGACGTCATCATCACTTACCGGCAGCGCGAGCGGCACGGTGTCTCCGCTGGGCATGAGCACGGGGTGCTGAGGGGGCGGCAGCGGCGGAGGGAGGGGGGCGGGTGCTGCCACGTCACCCGCTGCTGACGTCATCATCACTTACCGGCAGCGCGAGCGGCACGGTGTCTCCGCTGGGCATGAGCACGGGGTGCTGAGGGGGCGGCAGCGGCGGAGGGAGGGGGGCGGGTGCTGCCACGTCACCCGCTGCTGACGTCATCATCACTTACCGGCAGCGCGAGCGGCACGGTGTCTCCGCTGGGCATGAGCACGGGGTGCTGAGGGGGCGGCAGCGGCGGAGGGAGGGGGGCGGGTGCTGCCACGTCACCCGCTGCTGACGTCATCATCACTTACCGGCAGCGCGAGCGGCACGGTGTCTCCGCTGGGCATGAGCACGGGGTGCTGAGGGGGCGGCAGCGGCGGAGGGAGGGGGGCGGGTGCTGCCACGTCACCCGCTGCTGACGTCATCATCACTTACCGGCAGCGCGAGCGGCACGGTGTCTCCGCTGGGCATGAGCACGGGGTGCTGAGGGGGCGGCAGCGGCGGAGGGAGGGGGGCGGGTGCTGCCACGTCACCCGCTGCTGACGTCATCATCACTTACCGGCAGCGCGAGCGGCACGGTGTCTCCGCTGGGCATGAGCACGGGGTGCTGAGGGGGCGGCAGCGGCGGAGGGAGGGGGGCGGGTGCTGCCACGTCACCCGCTGCTGACGTCATCATCACTTACCGGCAGCGCGAGCGGCACGGTGTCTCCGCTGGGCATGAGCACGGGGTGCTGAGGGGGCGGCAGCGGCGGAGGGAGGGGGGCGGGTGCTGCCACGTCACCCGCTGCTGACGTCATCATCACTTACCGGCAGCGCGAGCGGCACGGTGTCTCCGCTGGGCATGAGCACGGGGTGCTGAGGGGGCGGCAGCGGCGGAGGGAGGGGGGCGGGTGCTGCCACGTCACCCGCTGCTGACGTCATCGCGTCCTGGAGTAACGACCGGACATCTTCAGCTCCTGCTAGGTCGAGGGCCGTTTGGCCTTCTTGGTTTTTGAGGTAAGGGTCGGCTCCGTGGGCAAGCTGGGCAAGAGAAATGACAAAATTACAAGTGATATCCTTGTAGTGGGTCAGAAACATTCCTCATTTTTGGTGACCGCAGCACATCGCAGAGGCAAAAGGTTGGGTCCTAAAGGCTACATTTTCAGTTCTCGGTCAACATGGCCATATGGTCATTACAGTCAATACTGATACATCAAAATTCCCCTTAAATCTAATAAAAAAAAAAAAACTAAATTACATGTTCAACTTAGCAACATAACTTACCAGCAGTGCACACAGCTGCGTACGCGCCTTATGCGCGGCCTCGTGCAGCGGCGTGAACCCCCAGCGGTCGGCGGCGTTGGGCGGGGTGCCCGCCCTCAGCAGCAGCGCCGCCAGCTCCACGTGGCCGTACGACGCGGCGTTGTGCAGCGGCACCAGCCCGCCCTTGTCGCGAGCTGACACCGCAGCACCGGCCTCTAGCAACGCTTCTGCTACTTCCAAGTTATTGTATCCGGCTAGACGGACAAATATACTATGAGACCGCGAGTTTCGGAGAAAGAAAGAAAATAGTTTTATTTAAAATTATGAAATTATTATTATTATTTTAATAATTAATAATAATTTCATTTCATAAAAGACCGCGAGTTTCGGAGAAAGAAAGAAAACAGTTTTATTTAAATTGGGTTCATTTAAGAAATATATCTATAATAAAATGTTACTGCATGAGTGATAGTAAATTTGTGGTTTTCCGATATTACTTATTATTGTTAATTGTTAAGATTGATTTGTTCTAAATTTTAATTCTGAACTTTAAAACTTTTAGTGCTATGTTTTGAACCACTTTTAAAACTATTATTTTTTTAACTAAATAATTAATAACGCCGAGCTTTCCTATAATTTAGATACATGCGAGATTCAAAATTGTAATACTGATAGTGGGTTAATGCTATGTATGTATTTAGTTGGTAAGTCATTATAAATAAATAAATAAATTGTGGACGAAGAAATATAATTTAAAAAATTAAATTTTTTGTTTGTTTTTTTACTAAAACGTTGCGAATTCTCCTGTATCGTGGGTACAGTTTACAAACATACATGTCACATGCACACACAACCAGACCCGAAACAACTATCTGTAGATCATACAAATATTTGTACCGTGCGGGAATCGAACACGCGAGAAATGATGATCCGATTCTAAAAATTCTTTCAATGGTAGAAAGCTACATTATTCCTGAGTGCTATAGGCTATAAATTATATATTTCACGTAGGTTACGCGGACGAAGTCGCGGGCAAAAGCTAGTCTATGATAAATGATCAAATCGTTTTGATATCTGTAACTCTAATAAACCAGTTTAAATTTCTAATCGCTAGATATTATAAAACAAAGTCCCCCGCCGCGTGTGTCTGTCTGTCTGTCTGTCTGTTCGCGATAATCTCAAAAACTACTGAACGGATTTTCATGCGGTTTTCACCAATATACAGAGTGATTCATGAGGAAGGTTTAGGTGTATAATTCGTTAAGGTTTTGTGTAAATTGGCTGAAATATGACGACCATAGTTGAAGATGTCGGAAAGATCATGCTGACTGGGAGCTTTACTGGCGTGCGCCGAGTAAATGCTCGACTTAACAGGCTGATACGACATTACGATGGAAAAAAATGAAGGTGTATATGTTATGATGACCCGGGTACGTCTTAAAACTGCGGCCAGACACCTGCGGACGGGCAGCAGCGTCCTCTCACTAATCGGTGAGCCACTGCGATCCCCAAGCCGCCTGACAAGCGTGGAGATTATGGCACCCTTTGGGGGAGGCCTTCGTTCAGCAGTGGACGTCTTCTGGCTGATGATGATATGTTATGCTATTCGTGCGAAGCCAGGGCGGGTCACTAGATAATAATATAATTACCAGTCACTTACCAGCAAGATGCAAAGGAGTAGAATTCCTTCCGTGAGAGTCTCTGCAGTTCACATTTTGAGGAGTTATTAGTTTTCTGAAACAAACATATTTCATTTTTTTTCATATACAATATTTGCCCTCTGTAGGAATAATTCCTGTATCGTGGGTGCGTTTCGGAACACATATTTTCACATACACAAAGAATCCGTGCGGGAATCGAACCCCGCCGAAGGCCCGCGACACGTAGCCCTGCAGTCGATCTCTCAACCACTGCGCCAACCGTGCCGTCAGATCTACTAATATACTGCAGCACAAATGGACATCGTACCTGGCTCTGGCAAGATCTCCTCGTTTGGCAGCATCCAATAACGCAGCATCTCCTCTTAGAGCATCCGCTGTGTCACTATCGCCCGCCCGGACTAACTGGAGGGGGGTTAAACCGTCACGATTACGTCGGGTAGGGTCCGCTCCGTGCTGCGAATAAATTGCATTGGGTACATAAAAACTGGGGGGTGCAAGAAGAGCCCCCACAAGTAACGAACGAATCATGAGATTGTCTGTCACCCTGGGCAGTCAGCATCGATACCACCATAGCTGAATAGAATAGAATAGATAATATATATGCTAAATACCCAAAAAAAAAAAAAAATGTGTGTGTACTTATGTACGCACGTAAGAAGTTATACTTCTTATTTATATTTTTATTTCCACTGATATGAAACACGTGTTACAGATGTACAAATATTTCAATAACTACCTTGAATATAGCTATCAATTCCCAAGAAAATTTAAGAGACATTTACCAGCCAACTTCATGGTGTCGCTTTTATCTGTAGGTGTGCGCGCGCATCGTAAGAATTCACTCTCATCAAGCGCGCCGAAAGAAGTATAACTTCAAAAATTTGGAGTTACATTGCATGAAAATAGGCTCGATGACTGCATCAAAAATAAATTCTGAAATCTCGTTTGGTAAATAGTTTGCTAATCTTTCCACTATCATGACTGACCTATGTGATAGCCGTATAATTATTTAAAGTGAACTAGCTGTTGTCCGCGAGTTTATCTGCGTATATTTTATATTTATTACCAAATTAGTGTTTTGCTGCAATAGTAAAAATAAGCTTAAAACCTTCTCCAGGTCCCAGGCTACCATTTAGTAAAATTTCAATACAAACGGATCACTGGTTTAGACGTGGTGAGGTAACAAACATACAGAGTTACTTTTGCATTTATGTATAATAGTATAAATAAATCCTCACCTTGAGCAATAACCGCACGATATCCGCCTTGCCCTTCGCAGCAGCTTCGTGCAGTGGCGTGAACCGCCATAGATCTGCAGCATTAACCCCCGCCCCCGCTGACACCAACAGCTCCGTCACCTCGTAGTGACCGTATGAACACGCGTTGTGGAGGGGCACGAGACCACTATACACGACAATAACTCTTAGGCATAAAGTACAGGACGACACACAAAATAAGACGCTCCGACAATATTCGTTTGCACACGAAAAGACGTTCAACGAAAATATTCGAAACATTAAATTGTATATTCTTATGCTATGTACGGTCAACGTCAAAAACATGGTCACACGTAGTAAAATTCAAACGCTTATTCTTGAAAAACTGTTGGTTAAAATCAGAAAATGTAAATGTTTTTTTTTTTTTTGAGTTGTCTCTCGCAATTAGCTCAGGGAACTTTTACTGCTTAACCGGGCAAATGGCGAGACCAGAAGGGCCTCCAGCCGAGCAAATTATATAATACTAAGCAACACTGCTAAGGGTGTCCCATAGTGGGACTCGAACCTCGGCTTAGGGCGTTGCTGGGGGGCAGACAAGAGAGGACTTGCTGGATCTGATTGTGATTATTGAGGGATATTTGATTTAATACTGGAGCAAGGTTAGGGGTGGAAATTTTTTAAATGAATATGTATTTTTACGTATACGCAGATACTATGTGTAAAATTGGTCAAGATTACAATCTCTATTTCCTCTAAAAATCGCTTTTGAATTTCATTAAGTGTATCTATCTTATTGATGCTGACTGTACAACATAATTTAACTAGTTGCGGCTAAATATCAGTATTGTACAACGAGACTACCATCTGACCTCCGTCACACAATTACTGGGAGACGCTGATACTCTGGGTGTCGGAGGTCAGATGGCAGTCGCGTTGTACAATACTGATATTCAGCCGCATCTGGTTAGACTGGGAGCCGACCACAATGTAGTTGGGAAAAATCAGGCAGATGATAACTGATACTCTAAGGTTAGACTGGTTGTCAGACGTTTCGGGCTATTGACACGACCGTAACGACTGTCATAGGTATTCGTATGACACCCGGGACCAACAGCTTAACGTGCTTTCCGAGGCACGAAGGGGTCTCGATATGTGAAAAAACGGTCACCCATTCAAGGACTGACCTCAGCAATGGCTGCTTAACCTCGCAGATCTATTGATCTGTGTGGCAGCTATCTATCTATGATGCAAGACACATAATGTATAAAAATATATGATCGCTTAATATGAACCGTACGCCAATGATATTAAGAGACGTCAATATTGATTTATTTTGATATTTTTAATATGGTTTACAATGAAGAGTGATAGCCTAGCGGTTGAATGCTTGCCTTCCATGCAAGAGCGTCTGAGTTCAAACCCGGCCCGCACCTCTGACTTTTCAGAATCGTGTGCGGATCAGAATTTGATTATCACTTGCGTTTACGGTGAAGGAAAACATCGTGAGGAAACCTGCACACCTGAGAGGGTGACATACAGTTCTTGATGGTGTGTGTCTACCAACCATTACCCTTCTCATTCTGAGAAGAGGCCCTTGCCCAGCAGTGGGACAGTAATTGGGCCAAATTTATTATTTTAATATGAATTTATATATTTTAAAGATTCATTTAAAGTGGCTTTTTAGACCTTCTGCGTCAATCTAGAATATTCTATGATCATTCTTACCCTTTATCCTTCGCGTGGACATCAGCTCCTCTCTGTAGGAGAAGCTGCGCAAGAGGCAGTCGGTTATACCTGTAACAACAGATATTTGAAAATATTGACTACTCTCGTATTTGTGGCTTTGAAGAGTCTAAGGTCTATCGCCAACAGTGGGCTAGTGCTTATGCAGCAGCAGTGGGCTTATATATGCCCAGCACTGGGTTAGTGTCATATGTCTAGTTGTGATACCAGTACTGTTTACTGTCGTAGATCTAAGCCCAACGCTGGGCTTAGCTGACAATTTATCCTGTGAGCTAGTATATAGTAGGTTGGTTAAATGACTTTGTCCAGCAGTGGGCTTCCTGAATTATTTTTTCAAAATTGATCGAAGCTAGCAAGGGTATAAACATCAATTGCGATATGCCCAACAGTGGGCTTAGCGAACTCACCCGGCGGCGAAGTGCAGCGGCGTTGAATGTCGTCCATCGACATCCCTGCAGTTGACGAGGCGAGGCCGCGCGTCGAGGATGCCTCGCGCGTTCTCTACGTCACCCGTACGAGCGGCTTCTAACAGACGGAGGGCGGCTGCGTTTGCGCACGCGTCTGAGTGCAAATATTTTTTATCAACATAAATCACACACGAAGACCCGTAAGGACTATCTTTAGATCATACAAATATTTGTTCGTTTTTATTTTTTTAACTATATAATGCGAAGATAAAAAAAAAAAACAATAATATTTGGATCTCGACAACATCCCCACCTATCGGGTCTAACTATAGCAGGAGTATGGAATTTGGCACAGTTAAAGTTTATATGGAGAAGGAGTGCAGGAAGCTAATATTTTTGTATAATATGCATTAGAAATACATTAAATTAATAAAAATAAGAACATTACACACACTACCATGCATTTGACACACACAAATAAAACATTAATTGTTTACGTTCATACTGTCAATGTCAAATGTCAAATCAATGTCGCTCACAACTGACGTAATAGAACAAAATTAAAAATAAAATATATGCAATGACTACAGAGGTATATACTCTTTGACAAAAGAACCTCAATAATGTTCAAACTTATAAATTGATGCGGTCGAATTTCAGCCACTAGGCCATCACTATTTAAATTAGATCAGGCTATGGTTTCCTCACCGTCAGGTTGTGGGTACAGGGAGTCAGGCGTGGTGTCAGCTCCGCACGCCAGCAGCAGGCGACACGCTGCAGCCGAGTCCCGCCGGGCTGCCACAGCTAGTGCGCTGGAGCCTCTCCCATCACACGCGTTTACTTTGGCTCCTTGAGAACAAGACAAATGAAATGAAATTATTTATTTTGCAATAGGCTAGATGACTGCATCAAAAATAAATTCTGAAATCTTGTTTGGTAAATAGTTTTTCTTCTAAAAACTCAGTAAAACTTAATCTCTTGTCTTTGGCGTTTTCAAATTTTAATTTATCAAAATCACACAGTAAGTATGTCAATGGCAATGAAAAACTATGACGTCACGCTTTTGTATTCCAAACATTTTTAGAACAAAATATCGTTTTTGACAGTTCATAAAAAGTAACTCAAATGACTAGTAGTCATCTATCGTGTTAGGTGTTTTCAGTCACTTTTACACGTCTTTTTTAAACTAGATGGCGTCGGCATTTCCTATGACTATCCCTGAGAAGAAACGCCGAAACAAACTCAGGGGTCAAAGTCTATTTTAAAGTCCAGACAGATTATAATAAGGATTTATGTGAGACAAATATAGGGTGGAATGGGCTTTTGAAGAAAGAGCCATAGCTATTTAAACTAACCTGTCACAACAGAGGACAAGGATCATTCAAAATGGTGACAAATTAAAATAATCCATGGTCAAACATAACATAGCATCACGCCTGTATTAACCGAAGGATTAGGCAGAGGTGTACTATTGTACACAAACTGATATTATGGAGTCCCATGTAATAGGGGGCGAGCTAATTGCCATCTACTGGGCACAGTTCCAGACTCCGTGCTGCTACTGAGAATTTACATACAGAAAAACCCAATAACACTTTGCTCGACCCAGGAATCGAACCCAGGACCTCTCGCTCGGCAGTCGCGTTTACGATTACTGTACCAATGAGACAGTCTACTGCTCAATATCTTTATTCAATTTATAGAGAGATGAACGAGGTATGGTGTTCCTCCATTGAAAAGGGAGGATCCTCCGACCAGGCAAGGTGGTTAGCCTGGCGGGACGAAGCCCGACAGTTGATGTCGGACATTCGTATATGTGTTAGAATCGTTGTAAACTCACATAGTGCGGTCAGGATTTTATGTCGCTCCACTCCGATAGATGGCGCCCACCATGTGCCTAAGTGGACCGCAGTGTGGAGTCCAGCACACCCACCCACACTCCGTAGGAGTTTGTCCAGAAGAAAAAAGAAAAATGGCATTCACTTACCATGTCTCAAAAGAAGATCCATGGCATCTAAATGCGCATGTTCAGTGGCCACGTGGAGAGGTGTCTGACCGTCTTTGTTCTTTTCATTGACGCGTGCGCCCTTTCTGATCAGCATTTCCATTACCTGAGAGAAATATCATGATATTAGCATTTACATAGATATATAATATCAAAAACCCAATAACAATTTGCCCGATCCAGGAATCGAACCCAGGACCCACGCTCACCACAACAATGTTTAGTACGTAATAGTAATAAGCGAGTATAATGTAACTTTATATGTAAAGATTATCATCATCATCATCATCATCATCATCATCATCATCATCATGATCTTAGCCGAAAGACGACCACTGCTGGACATAGGCTCCCCCCAAGCATCGCCACATCGACCGGTCTTGTGCTGCCTGTATCCAATCTATACATAAGTATAACTAGGATCCGCGCGCGGCTTCGCCCGAGTGGTTATACGAACCCGTATATTTTTCCGGGATAAAAAGATGCCTATGTGCTATTCCAGATTATAATCTACCTCTGTGCCAAATTTCATCCAGATCCGTTCAGCCGTTCTAGCGTGAAAGAGTAACAAAGATCCATCCATACATTCTTACAAAATTTCACATTTATAATATTAGTAGGATAAAATTATAACAGGCCGATGTCTGTACATTATACATACTGGAGACAAACTTACATGGGGGTCTTTATTAGAGCAACAGAAGCCAAAACAACAGTTTTTAGAATTTTTGTCTGTCTGTCTGTATGTATGTAATTTAGAATCTAATGTTTTCCTGCGGTAAAATGGAGCCTATATTTCAAGTTAGACCTCTAGCAATACATCAGTGAAAACTGCATTCAAACCCATGCATTAGTTTTTGCGTGATGCGTGTTCATTTTTTAAAAACCATCGCTAATATCGCGACATGCCCCCGGAGACTAGTTTGGTTTGTACATGTCGTCCACCCATCCAGTAGTCGTCCTCACCTGCTTCCTCTTGGGGTAGACGCTGGCGGCTGCGCAGTGCAGCGGTCGCTCGCCGGTGCCCACATGCTGGAAGTTGACCAGCGCCTCCACGCTGCACTCACCGGGCAACGACGCCGTGCTGCCGCTCGTGGATGCTTGTGAGCTCTGCTGAAATACAGGCGTAAATACAACAACCTCATTGGGAATTATATGTTTGAGCCGTTTGGGGTTGAAACACTAGGGCCGTGGGGTCCGAATGCTCATCGGGTTTTCCGTGAAATCAGCATACGGTTAGTCGACTCTTCACGTGACAAGAGGGCTGGCCTCTACTTCGGTCAGAGAATCAGCATTGCCATACAACGTGGCAATGCTGCCAGCGTTCTGGGCACTTTTCCCGTTGACAGCGATGTGGACGAATTTTACGATGCCCTATGATTTCTTCCCCTCCCTGTGCTGAATATTGTTTTTTTTAAACCTTGCCCCACACTAGGAATAATACCTGTATCGTGGGTGCGTTTACAAACACATATATTCACATACAGAAACACCCAGACCCGAAACAACTATCTGTAGATCATACAAATATTTGTTCCATACGGGGATCGAACCCGCGACACGTAGTGCAGCGGTCGATCTCTCAACCACTGCGCCAACCGTGCCGTCAATTACGGTAGAGGTCTTTCAGTCTAAAAACGCACGCCCCTCCAATGTCTTTACCCGTACATACAAAATAGTATATAGACGCAAAACACGCGACCTCGTCAATATTATTTTCTCATTTCTTCAGGCATCGGCGAAATGTGGTTGTACAATACACTTCTGCCCAACTCTTCAGGGAATACAGGCGTGATGCTAGGTCATTTTTTTTTTTTAAATACCTTGTCCTACATTTGGCTTTCTCCTGTGACGTGGGTACAGTTTACAAACATACATGTCACATACACACACAACCAGACCCGAAACAACTTTTTTTTTTTTTTTTTTTTTTTTTTTTTTTTTTTTTTTTTTTTAAAATACGTTGCCCCACACTAGGATTTCTCCTGTGTCGTGGGTACAGTTTACAAACATACATGTCACATACACACACAACCAGACCCGAAACAACTATCTGTAGATCATACAAATATTTGTTCCGTGCGGGGATCGAACCCGCGACACGTAGCGCAGAAAGCCAATCACTTAACCACTGCGCCAACCGTGTCGTCAATATCGTCGTGTTATGATTAAGTTATAGTGTGGGGCAAAATGGAAAAAAAGCCTTGTTTAGCCCAAGCTGACAATCTTTTCACCAGAGTCTGGGCAATTCAACCAGCGTACCAGATAATCTGATCTTCAAACCAGTTCTCACCTGATGCTGATGCCCTGACACGGCAGACAGCTGCTTCTTGACCCTCGCAGGCTCAGCCAGTCTGCACGCCTCCAGAAGACAATGTCCTCGGTACTCAACTGAAACAATTATGTATTATTACAATATATACATTACACATATTGAGGACCCGGTTGGCGCAGTGGCTAAGACATTAGCTTTCTGCGCTACGTGTCGCGGGTTCAATCCCCGCACGGAACAAATATTTGTATGATCTAAAATTCTAAAGATAGTTGTTTCGGGTCTGGTTGTGTGTGCATGTGACATGTATGTTTGTAAACTGTACACACGGTACAGGAGGAAATAGTGATTGAAATCTTGACCAATTTTACACATAGTATCTGCGGATACATAAAAATACATAGTCATTTAAATTTTATGATTTTAACCAATAATTTTCCAAGAAAAATTTCGCTACGTGTATACATATTTTTGATGCTGACTGTACACCTCTGCGTAACTTTTCGGTGGAATACAGGCGTGATGCTATGTTATTATATGTAAAGTGGCTTTTTTAGTCTCATATGTAACCACACTAGGGGGAAATTCTCGTCATTAGAGATCATGTCGCGTTCGAGATAAAACCAAAAAGCAACCTTTCTTGTTCATGTGATATTCACATGAGATAAATCATACATTTTAACGCTTATCATGCAACGAATGGTCAGACGCAGTCGACATTCAAGTAATTTCTACTGAGAACTATCTCTAATAGAGATTCATGTCGAAGTACGAAAATGACCTCCCAGGTTAAAGACGAAGGTAACTCACAAGCCAGTCTCTCCTGCAGCTCCCTGGTGGGTGCCACATCCAAGGCTGACTTCCCGTGGCAGTTCAGCAAGGTGGGGTCCGCTCCTTCACTCAAGAGGAGAGAACAAACCTGGAATAAAATTGACGGTAAACAGACAAAAGTATACGTAAAAAACTGAAGACAAATTTCTGGATCTTTAAAATAGACCTTGACATAGAAATAAACTTAGTCCTTCGTTCCTAATATGAGCGTACCTCGAGCCTGGCCTTGCTGGCCGCCTCATGCAGCGGCGTGAAGGCCCACAGGTCTGTGGCGTTCACGTCAGCGCCCGCACGCACCAACAGCTCCGTCACCTCGTAGTGACCATACGAACACGCGTTGTGGAGGGGCACTAGACCACTGTGAAAGAAAAATAAAGACCTTGGTGAGTCCTGGAACAATTTTTGGATTATTAAACAAAACTAGTGGTCGCGTGAAGTACTTGAGCTAAATTCCAGGGTCGGGTAAAGTGTTACTGACTGAGGGGCTCGTAATTACATAGCTACTGCGCAGATTGGTCGATCTGTGAGGTTAAGCAGCGCTTGAGGTGACCAGTCCTTGGATGGGTGCGATCAGTCCTTGGATGCGTGATCATATTTCACACATCGAGACCTCTCCGTGCCTCGGAAAGCACGATAAGCGGTTGGTCCCGGGTGTGATATGAAGACCTATGACAGTTGTTACGGGTGTCAGCAGCCCAAAAAGTCTGACAACCAGCCTAACCTTAGAGTATCAGTGTCTCCCAGTAATTGGGTGGCGGAGGTCAGATGGCAGTCGGTCCGTGTAAAATACTGATAGTTTAGCCGCAACCGGTTAGATTGGAAGCCGACCCCAATGTAGTTGGGAAAACGCTAGGCAGATGATGTGCAGTGTTATTGAGTTTTTCTGTATGGAAATTCTCAGTAGCAGCACAGAGTTCAGCTCGCTGTTTATGTGACATGTATGTTTGTAAACTGTACCCACGATACAGCAGAAATCCTAGTGAGGAGGAATGTATTTAAAAAAAAAATCAAATTCTGGACACAGCTGGTAGCCATTCACCACGATGCTATACTCCTGATCAAACTCACCCTTTGTCCTTGGCATGTACATCAGCGCCGCGCTGCAGCAGGAGCCTCACGGCCCTCGCCCGATTGTACCCAGCTGCCAGGTGGAGGGGAGTGGATCGTCTGCCGTCACTGGCATGCACGTTAACGTTGAGGGGGGTGAGGAGGGACGCGAGCCGATCATCGGCCCCAGACCGGGCCGCTTCTAGGACATCCGCTGCGCAGTATTCACCTGGAATGTTGAATTATTACAGATTATGATATGACGGCTTCATTTGGTCTATTGGTTGCAAGCGCGACTGTTGAGCGTGAGTTCTTGGTTCGATTTCAGTGTCAGAAAAATTGTTATTGGATTTTTCTGGGTGGAAATTCAGAGTTTGGAGCTGTGCCCGGTAGATGGCAATAAGTTCGCCCCCTATTACATGAGACTTAATATCCTTGGAGATTCTTGCTGGTCTCCATAGGACCAACCCACTTTGAAACCGTGCACCTAAATTATGCAAACATTGCATTTCTTTATAAGAGTGTTTTTATATACTTTTTATGCCAAATTCCCATGTGAACGGGAAATTTCAAGCGTTTCGCGAGGTCTAAATTAAAACAATTATATCTGACAAGCGACTATAATTAATATCAAGCTGAGCTACAGCGAAGCATGGCCGGGTTTAGCTAGTTTTATATAATATCAAGTCGTTTTTATCACTAACCTGTCAACACAGGCCTGGTAGCGGTGTCGGCTAGGTCAAGCGGTGTTTTGCCTTCAGTGTTGCGAATATTGGGGTCGGCGCCGTGTTGCAGCAACGCTGGAGACGATACATTGCATGTTACATGTGTATTTTTTTTTTAAACTTTGTCCCACACTAGGATTTCTCCTGTGTCGTGGGTACATTTGACAAACATACATGTCACATACACACACAACCAGACCCGAAACAACTATCTGTAGATCATACAAATATTTGTTACGTGCGGGAACCGAGCCCGCGACACTAAGCGCAGAAAGCTAATCAGTTAGCCACTGCGCCAACCGTGTCGTCAAATGTTCACTTATATCTTATTTTTCATATTCTGCCTAGAGTTTTACCAATTATTTTATGGTCGGCTCCCAGTCTAACCAAATGAGGCTGGATATCAGTATTTTACAATGCGATTGCCATCTGACCTCCGACATACAATTATAGACAGACGCTGATACTTTAAGGTTAGACTGGTTGTCAGACTTTTTGGCCTCCTCTACACGATTGCGAGCGCGCAGATTGGCGACTCTGCACGCTCTCATCTAGCGACACCCGAGAAGACGGCGACGCGGTGTGGTCTCGTGTCGCCGTGCACAGCTGCGAGGGTAACGGGGGACCTCTGTACAGTCTCTCCCGGGACGTGCATGAAGGGGTGGCCTCTTTACAGTCATCCCCTCCGGGAAGTGCCCTTCGGCATGCCACCGTGGTGGGCTAAGGTGCGGTCTTCTAAGAGTTCCCGTGGCCCACTATATGGTGTCGAGGCGAACCACCCCCCCCCCAAGCGGAGGATAGCCCATGATGGGTTCTCACCACGCTAATAAAAAAAAGGCCTCCTCTGCACGCTATTCTTCGCTATGTTGAGATTTCCTAATCCAGTTCTTGCCGACTATTTTTACGATGTCATCGGCCCATCTAGCGGGCCATCAATCAGACTCTGGCATGTTCCAAACTCACCTATACACACATCGACCTTCCCTTTAGCCGCGGCTTCATGTAACGGCGTGTACCCCCAGTTGTCGCGAGCCGCAGGCGCAGCTCCCGCCCCCAGCAGCGCCCTCACCACATCAGCGTGGCCGAACGAGCAGGCGTTGTGTAATGGCTGAAGACCGCCGTCGTCACGCGCTTGTAATGCAGCCCCGGCCGCTATTAGGATCTCCACTACTTCCCTGCGTCCGTAACCTGGGGGAAACATATTTATTAAGAAAAACGACGTATAAACAACACCTTCTACATAGCGGGTGTAGTTATCTCAAGCGCATACATATCCTCCAGACCCGACCCCGTATTACATAAGAAAATCGGCCAAATGCGAGACGGACTCGCGCACCGAGGGTTACGTAAAAACTTGTAGTATATATTTTTTTGTTTTTAAAAACGTTGCCACACAAGGAGTAATACTGTATCGTGGGTGCGTTTAAAAACATATATATTCACATACGCAAGGACGTAGACACGAAAAAATTGCTGTAGAACATACAAATATCTGTTACGTGCGGGAATCGAACCCGCGACACATAGCGCAGGAAGCTAATCACAAGGTCGCAAGTGAGATTTAAACGAGAGGTCTGGGGTTTAATTCTCGGGTCGGGCAAAGTATTTTTCTGTGTGACAATTCTGAGTAGCAGCCCGGAGTTTTAAACACGGAACAAATATTTGTATGATCTACAGATAGTTGTTTCAAGTCTGGTTGTGTGTGCACGTGACATGTATGTTTGTAAACTGTACCCACGATACAGGAGAAATCTTAGTGTGGGGCAATGTTTAAAAAAAAAGACCTCTAAGACTTGATAATTTCAGGAATTATTTATAGATTAGAAAGAGACAGAACATTGCACTCTGCTAATTAAAAACTGAAGATAAGAGTTGATTGATTAATTAATTAAATGTGTAAGCGCAATCAATTTAGATTATCTAACATGTTCCGTGAGGCAATTTATAAATCAATATCTACTCTCTAATATAAAAAGAGCATAACACAATTCAGCATCACGCCTGTATTCCCCAAAGGGTTAAGCAGAGATGTACTAAACACTGACATTTCACGATGCCGATATTGAGTCCCATGCAATAAAAGGCGGGCCTATTGTTATTTACCGGGTACAATTCCAGACTTCAGAAAACCCAACATCACTTAAAAATCAAGCGCGACTACTGTGCTTGAGGTCCTAGGTTCGACTTCCGGGTCGGACAAAGTTTTGAGAGTCTCTGTATCGAAATTCTCAGTAGCAGAACGGAGTTTAGAACTCTGCCCGGCAATAGGCTCGCCCCCTATTACAAATGACTTAAAACCGGCATCGGCGAAACGTGCGTGCACAATAGTACACCTCTGCCTAATCCTTCGGGGATACAGGCGTGATGCTAAAATGTTCGTGGGTACGTTTATAAACACAAATATTCACAAGCACAAACATTCAGACCAGTGTTCACAACCTGAAGCGAGGCAGCTATCGTACAAGAGCCGTAGAATTATCGTATATGGGTCATCGTCATCATCACGTCGGGGTCACCACTATGGAGGAACGATGGTATGGTGTTCCTCCGTTGAAAAGGGAGGATCCTCCGACCAGGCAAGGTGGTTAGCCTGGCGGGCCGAAGCCCGACAGTTGATGTCGGACATTCGTATGTGTTAGAATCGTTGTAAACTTTCATAGTGCGATTTAGGGTTTGTTGTTGTAGCTTCACTCCGATAGATGGCGCTTTACTTTTTGCCATGTTGCGAGTAGTAGTCGCTACAATTATCGTATCCATCGGCGTGCACAGAGGTTTTAGACAGGGTAGGCAGAAAATTTTAAAAGCTTTACTTAAGCAAAAATACCTACTTCGTGTTGGTATTGGTACGTCGTCTTGTAGATTAAATAATGATGTATGTGATTTGCCACCTCAAATATCTTATAATGAATATTTATCTGAGCTATGTAGGGTAGGCAGTGTCTTTTTGTCTTTATGAACCGCACGCCACTAATCGTATCCATCAGGATAATGACTATAAGGATTGTATACACAATAACTGCCGACACTCGAACATAAAATATGCGAGACGTTTTAAGCACATATACGATAATTCCGAACGCTGACCCAGACCCGGAACAACTGTCTGTAAGTCATACAAATTGACGACACGGTTGGCGTAGTGGCTAAGCGATTAGCTTTCTGCGTGTCGCGTGAAGTGTCGCGGGTTCGATCCCCGCACGGAACAAATATTTGTATGATCTACAGATAATTGTTTCGGGTCTGGGCGTTTGTGTATGTGAATATATGTGTTTGTAAACGCACCCGCGATACAGGAATTATTCCTAGTGTGGGGCAACGTTTTAAAAAAAAAAAAAAAAAAAAAAAAATTTTTTCGTGCAGGAATTGACCCCATCACATGTAGCGTAGCAATCGAGCACTCAACCACCAACAGTGACGTCATTAAAACTATCCAATAACATTGTTAGAACGCAACAAAAGAATTAATATACAAGGTTTTAAGTCTTCTCGTAAAATTATTGAGGGAAATCGCAACACAAGGCCAGGGACTGAAGAACAGAAACAAAGAACTGAGTTATTCAGATTGAGTTAAAGATAAAACATTATTAGACTACTTGTTTCGTGTAGTGGTTGATATTCATAGTCAAAGTCGACGTTTTTTAATTCAACTAGGCATTTTCAGGCACTTTTAAAAAGTCGAGACTCTAGTCGGACGGTTCCAAAGTGGGTTGGTCCTATGGAGAAGAGACCGGCACGAAACTCCATGGATACTCTTTTCAAAAAATATAAAGTTAATTTACAATAAAGAAAAATACAACCTTATATATGTATATATATTAATATTTGTATGGATTTAGTTACCTATACCTATCCACAAAGGATTGAGCACAGGTATACTATTGTGCACCCACATTCGTCGATAGCCCTTGTAATAGGGGCCGAGCCTATTGCCATCAACTGGCTATCCAATGGCTATTTGTATCTGTAAATGCACACACGATACAGGAGTTATTCCTTGTGTGTGGGCTAAAAATAGGTGTATTTTTTTAATTATTGACTTTGGTTTAAACTTAGAGATTCAATAGATATCTTGCTAAACAGTCATGTGGGCAAAATAGATTTCATGTTGTTTCTACTTTCCGCAACTTGATAGCAGGACCGGATTTAAAGGGCCTGGGGGCAACGAAGTATCCTATGGGTTTCTGCCCCTAAATCTAGCCTACCCATCTACTTAACAGGTTAAATTTAGAAATCTGTAACGATCAGATTGTAAATGAACTCATTTTCAGTAATAGAAACACAGGCACAATTCCAGACTCCGTGCTGCTACCGAGAAATTCCATACAGAAAATCTCACAGCTTTCTACAAAACAGTCAGAATAACTCCAAGAATTGTACAATCAACTGATATTATTCACGTTTTGGATTAACAACACTTGTATAAATACAGACAATGATGACACATACTGTACATATCATATTTAATCAGTAAGCCTTATAAACAGATTGAGAAAGTGATATTGCATATTACAACCGAGTTGTTGCATTTTTATTTGCATGACCATAGAATTAACAAGGGATTGTAAAATTAGACTGGTTTAGGAGTAGGTTTGATTTCAAGGGGGAATTAGCAAGCAAGCAAGCTGCCCCTCTTGTTATTTGTCCGCATCCTTGTTAAGTTCATTACTATTTTGTGTATGATTACATCGTCAGGAAACTGGCATGTAGGACATGCCAATTTAAATGTTGTAGCCCTAAGAATTAACCTTTCAAAGTGGAATGTATGAAACATAACAACATTAGTAGCCGTAAACACAAATGCTAATATATTCACAATAAAATGCCTAATAAAGTCAAAAAGTTATTATGGAGAAACAAACTTTTTACATATAAGGTTATGTATAGCCCAATACTAGCCAGCATGGCACTTCAGTGTCTATATCTTATTAAATTGTTTCATATTATGATATTCATATAAGCATTTTAAGTTCTAATATTACTATGAAATGTAATGAAATGAAATTATTAATTTTGCAATTAGGATTTTTCAATCACTTTTACACATCTTTTTTAAACTTGATGGCGTCGGCATTTCCTATGACTATGCCTATATATATATATATATACGAAATATAAGGCCAACGAAATAATAAGAATAACAAATTGTAAGAGCCTTTATATGGCCTACACAATAAAAAAGTTTTAAGTAAGAGTTTGAGAATAAAATCATGAAACAAGAACAAAGAGATAGCCAAATTTCTGTTTCTTTTTAGCTAAAATTCCAGCCAAATTAATAGATAGTCATAGTTTTACTTTGTATGATTTCATATATGGTTTGAATAACACTTAACTAGAACTAATATACAGAAATTCAGATAGATAGTAAATACTTGTAGTGATTTCTAGTAAGAAATGTTAAGTAATATACTGCAAACTCAGTATTACAAAATCTCTTTATCAATTCTGTGAATTTTATATGTTATTGGCTAATTGATCCATGAAGAGTATCCATGGAGTTTCTTGCCGGTCTCTTCTCCATAGGACCTACTCACTTTGGAACTGTGCGCCTAAAGTCTCGACTTTTTAAAAGTGCCTGAAAAGGCCTACTTGAAATAAAAAACTTTGACTTTTGACTTTGATATAACATTTTCTTAAAACCACACTGACTACTTATAGAATTAAAATAGATTAACAAATTAATTTAAAGAAAATTTTCACTTTAAATACCTACAACATATAGCTATTAAATAACTGTTATGACATAACACAAAGATCTCAAAATAAATATTATAAATCCAATATGAAACGACACAATCTCACTGACAGAATGTTATAAACAAACTGAAATGTTACTCCACACTCAGCTTACCTCATAACGGACATAGCGTGATAATAAACAAGTCAAAATTATCAGAGCGTGACGACTTCGTTTCACACAGCAAAATTTTTGGGTTCTTGCAAAATTCAACATCATAACAACATTACGTCACGAAAACATGAATAAAACACAACAGAAGACACAAAACACGAAACGCCAATCATGTAGCGTATCTAATTATGCAATTTTTAGAACTTACGACTTCCTACTGAGTTATGTCTATCCTTTCACTAGTTTTTGAATACCTTTTTTTTTTACAAAAAATTGAATTATGATATGTTATGTACGAGTAATTACCTGCAGCGAAGTGTAGAGGAGTTGATTTGCGTCCGGCTGTGTCCCTGGCATTCACCGTTTGAGGAGTGATTAACTTTTTTACCCGAACCGCATCGCCTGTTTTGCATGCCTCGAATAATTCACGCAATGGATCTGTGGGCGGAGGTAACGCGTCAAGCGCCGATCCGAGTATCGAACGACGGCTCGACATGATGAATTCGCGTTTCACATTTATTTTTCGTGTATTAAACGCACATTATCGAGATATTATTAAATAAAAACACGTATATGCACAGCTGCTTGGTACTTTTTATTTGACAATTGGTTTTGGGGTTACTGCTCCAAATTTTTATTATCCCATATAATTGGTGAACTTGGTGTTAGAGATGAATTACACTCAAATTCCCATTCAATGAATGCTAGATTTACATAGATTTTTAATATTGAATAGCAAAATATTATTTAATTATTTTTAATATTCGTTAAATAAATTTATAAGACAGTTTGTACACTGGAGCAAATGAAAAATAACTTATAAAATTAAAATAAGTTTTCTCGGTATTCAAGAATTATTGACCTCAATACGATATAACGTTATTATAAAAAACGATACTCATACATATTAGAGGCGTCAGCGGACGTAGAATCTCATGGGTCACATCACAGATTTACCTATTTATAACTAAACGCTTTTACTTTGTTCATTTCATCACTCGCCAGTTTCGTCCGCCATTCTGTATCGACGTTGTGCGTCATTGACATCGATATTTTCAATTATATTCATTACTCTTATAGCCACAAATGATATGACTTGTCAGTATCATGTTCTCAATATATAAAATCTATTAACTATGATCGTGTCTCTTTTTCTCTTTCTCGTGGAACAAATATCTAGATCGTAAGTAGAGCTGTAATCCAAATTCCTTAAGAACCACCGAGGAATGGGGAAACTTATTTAGTATGGTATCACTATAAACCATAAACAACATTGTTATGGTCATAAGTTTAGGCCATAGAAACGATAATATTTTCCTTCCATAAATCATTTTAAATTTTAAGTGAATTTCAAGTTTTTATATTCAAAACATATTTTTCTCCTATTAATTTCGATAACTGTTATTTAAATTACCTATTAAAATTAAATTATCATACATACATACATAAATAAGTAAAATGTGACAAAAAATATTAATTCAATTATTGTATTGATTTTACGTTTTGTTACACATTCTATTACAACACTATATCATGTCTTTGTTAAATTGCAACCCTTTAATTTACATAATTTTTTTTTTCTGTGACTAAAGAAATTCCGTAAAAAATCAATTCAATTAATCAAAGTGTCTGTCACAAAATTGTTTGCTTTATAATTTGCATTTATTAGAAGTTTTTAAAGATTGGTATTAACAAAACGTAGTCCTCTATCTTGTCTATAGGCTTTAGTTGACGAAATCAAAATGGCGTCTTTTACGGGCTAGCGCTTATCCGCCGCATACTGAATACCGTTTTCAATAATCGTGGGTGTAACTAATTATTAGTGATTGTAACAATTTGTGAACGACTTTTCAGTGTTAAAGTGTCATTTTTTATATAACGGACTCACTGGAATTTGTTTCGATACATCTATACGAGCTCCCTCAAAGGTATGTCTCCTTTCACCTATCGAATATTTAATATTGATAATTGTCGTATTATCGCGAATTCGTCATGAAAAGTTGCGTTAGTTTCTCGTATTGTAGTGTCTGTGGCGCGTGGATGCTGAATTATCGCGGACGGAAGCCCCGTTCTTTAGATTAGTAGGTGAATGAGCGAACAGGTTTTTTTCGCTTCGAGGACGCAAGCTAAGGTAGGGTCAGATCTTCACTTTTGTCCGTTCCTCATTCTTGTCGCGCGTCGCACCGTCTACGGGTTTGCCTTAGCGTTATAACTACAAATATTTGTTGGTGCGTAGATCGGCTAACTTAATTAGTGAAGAGGCGCGGTCGGCTAGCAATTTCACTAGTTTCACTGACAAATGATGCAGTGTTTGTGTATTTTCTCGTATTTGGATTGCAGTGTTGTGACTTTTCCGTGTGCCAGATTGTTTATCGAGAGTTCGGACTACTAATAAACGAGGTAATAACTACTACACATGTAATACTAGTCTGTTCATAACACAATTTTTAAAATGATAGTTTCCAATTGAATTTGAGCCCATTAGTCCCAATTAGTGTGTATTAGTGGCACTAATTAAGGCTAATACCCATTTGTAACCAGTCTGCCAATCACTAGTTTTAAAATTAGGCAATTTTCTATAATACAACCTCTTTTCTGTTTTAATATTTTTTCTTTCAGAAATTCTGTAATGTTTCAAACTGATTGTGGGTGTGTGGGTTGTCAATTTGAACCCAATTATAGAATAAAATGAATCATCTTTGTAACAGGATGTGAAACAAAAATTATTAATAAACAAGACATTCAAGAATAGACGCATACATACTGCAACAATCTTTTTTTATCTGTTAAAATCATACACTTGTACCATTAAACTTATATGTTAAAAAGTAAATGGTTATACTGTTGTGACATGACAATATACCAAATTTAATAAGACTAATATTTATGAGTTATATTTTTTACAGATCGCAAAAGTTTAATTCAAAAATCCTCTATACAACAGTATTTTTTATGTGAATAGAAATACTAATCTCAATAGAATATTTTTTCACTTTTTATGGGTATTACTTTACAAGCATATTAGGTGTTATTAAAATGATGTTATTTTATAGTAAAACAATGTCAATGTGAACTCTCAAGTTGGATTAGATTTACTATTACTGTTAGTCTGCATCATTCCACTGCCGAGCAAATGCCTCTCACTGTGTTTTCCATACATTTCAGTTAAGAGTTTTCCAAGATTCTTCCAGGGTACCTAAACACAGGGTACATGGTATTTAAACTTTGTAGAATATTAATAAAATACACTGCAGTAATATTTATTGGTATCAATTTTGTGTTCATTTTAAATCTCATGCAGAAATGTTTGGTTAAATCACATGTTCAGGATGTTACGTTATACCACTAATATTAGCCATTATCTGTCTGTACATAAAGAAAAAACCATTTACAAGGACACATGGCGTTATTTGTTTGTGTTGTGTATAATAAATGATTTACATCTCAATAGATATATTTGAGATGTAACATGGATTATTTACATAGATATTTTTGAGATGATGCAACCTATTTTTAAAACCAAATAAGAAGTTGTTTTTATAATTTAACATATTAAGTAGTCTACATATTTTAGTCATGTGTTATTGACGACAAAGAATCACCGATTCAAAAATATAATTTTAATAATCTATCTACATATAAAAATGAATTGTTTTTCGTTAGTCTCGCTAAAACTCGAGAATGGCTGAACCAATTTGGCTAATTTTGGTTTTGAAATATTTGTGGAAGTCCATAGAAGGTCTATATGGTGAGGAAACCATTTTTTTTTTGTAGTTTAGTGTAGTGTTGTTCCTAATGCGGAAGAAATCGCGCGGGTCAACGAGTATAAAATAAAATTTTACATATACGTTTCAATATAGACTAACAATGTAATTTACAGTATAAGAATTAGTTATAGCCTCACTAAGAGGCAAATATTTAACTTGTGGTCTCCACACTTGAGATTAATAAACTTCGGTTAATAAACTGAAATAAATTATTTCTAATTATTTACTAACCACAAGTTATGAGCTATATTAGAAATATATTCATTTTTCATGATGAGCGATTGTGCCTCAATTGGAAGATAGAGGCAGACAGAAAGTTTGTTGACCAAGGTGATTGCCCGGTGCCCAGGATGCAACAATCATGGCTATTTTTACTCAAGAAGGATCCCTGAAACCTTTTGAGCTTAAATTGTGAAGTAAAATAAAGCTAGCATAGTAGCTCAGAGGTAAGAGCAGCTAGAGTACTGAACTAGACGGTTTCAGGATCAGTTCCTGCTTGTCTTTCGTTCCAAAAAAGTTTTCAGTGTTACTGAGAATCCGGGTGCACAAGGCAATCTCAGGTTTCCTCATCCGTGGAAACTCGTTCCTTGCTTCCTCATGTAATTTATAAGTCACACAAGGAAAATATATTACAAAGTTCATGGCATCATTATTTTATCATTTATTTCCTTTTGCAAAGTAATACCTATTTGTTATTAGTTTTAAAAAAAACTCAAAAACAAAACTAATAACTAAAAAGCAAAAAATAAATCTTTTATTATACAATATAGTAGTTGAAGAATATTGAAATCGGTGCCAAGTAAAACATAAAAGTAATATACCTTGCTGCTATAATAGCGACATTGAAACAACGAGTTCACGTAGAAATTGTCGAGTGCGGAGCGGATTATGCGTCGGACACGACAAATGCACTTCGCCAATCGTGTCGGTTTATCATTGCATGTTTTACTTGGCACCGACTTCAATATTCTTCAACTACTATATTGTATAATAAAAGATTTATTTTTTGCTTTTTAGTTATTAGTTTTGTTTTTGAGTTTTTTGGAGTCGGTTTTTTTTTTTGTTAAAAAATTTAATTATTTTACAATTTTGAGTGATGGGTAGACCTAGTAAAGACGATTCTATTGAAAAACTTTACAAAGGTCAAATGTATGTTGCCCCAAGTCGAGTGAAAACCTTAGACGGTATTGTACTATGTGATTTTAAAATCAAATAAATTACTTAGCCGACCACATGATGAAAACGCATTACGAGAAATGAAAAGATTAAGACGACTATTGTAACTAATACTGTGATAGTTTTGACTTTTAGAGGTTTAAAATGAGCCCAAACTCGAGGGGTTTACAAGTAGCTACTGAAGAGTTCCACCATCTATCTCCTGGCTCCATCATCAGACCCTCTATACCAAATGTTTTATACGGGACTCATCAAAATATATCGAGTGATCCCAAACTCGGAAGTTTTATTCCCTAACTCTTTACCGTTGAGGAGTACTATGACATCTATCATCAGCTCAGCATCATTAAATGATGATTTTCAGACGCCAATACCTAACTTATTAAGAAAAAAAGCTCAAACGGGCTATTTGTCTTACAATATTTGAGGGTATCCCTCGATTTCCCTAGGATCCCATCATCAGATCCTGACTTGGTGATAATGGGACCAAATGGGAAGCATACTCTTTCAAACAAAACAAGAATTTTTTAAATCGGTCCGTAATTGACGGAATAATCGCCCAAACACTATGTAGCTGCTATCAACCATTAAGGAGTTCCCTAAACAGTACTGCACCTGCATCACGGACCTTGCAGTGGCAGTTATTACCCATCTCGGTGTAAAGATCTTGTCAACACGAATAAAATAAGCCCAAACACGAGGTAGTTAAGATGTACCGTTGAGGAGTTCCCTCGATCCTCTGTCGTCTCCATCATCAGATCTGCCCTAAACCTCCATAGTATTGTAGTCTCATCAGATATACACATAAATATCAAGTTTTTACCCCATGCTCGCCTACAATTTTCAAGAGATGCCCTCGATTTCTCAGGGTTTCCACCATCAGGTCCTGACCTGATGACAATGGGACCAAATGACAAGCATACCCTTTCAAATAAAAAAAGAATTTTTGAAATCGGTCCAGGCGTCTTCGAGAAATCGAGTAACAAACATAAAAAAAAAAAAAAAAAAAAAAAAAAAAAAAAAAAAAAAAAATACAACCGAATTGAGAACCTCCTCCTTTTTTTTGAAGTCGGTTGAAAATAGCCACATTTGCTTCATTGGTCTAGTGGTCGCAAGCGCAGCTGTTAAACGTGTGGTTCTAGTTTCGATTCCTAGTTCAGTGTAAATGTTTTTTATTTTAAATAAACAACGCCCCACACTAGGATTTCTCCTGTGTCGTGGGTACAGTTTACAAACATACATGTCACATGCACACACAACCAGACCCGAAACAACTATCTCTAGATCATACAAATATTTGTGCCGTGCGGGAATCAAACCTGCGACATCTAGCGTAGAAAGCTAATTACTTAGCCACTGCGCCAACCGTGTGAAATGTTCACATGAGATTCACGTCGAAATATGGGCGTGTGCTAAACCTCTGCGTGACCCGTTAGGGACTACAATCGTGATACACTGTAAGTAGGTTCAAAATCTTTAAATATTTCCATGCTTGAAGTATCTAGACTTAAATTATAGTCTTATCTAGGCACAGGTATAGATAAAAACGATCACAGTGAGATAACACAGCCTCTTTATAGATAACGACTGTATCTTACTTAAAGATAAGGATAGGAATGTAGGTTTGGTGGCATTTACTGCGATAGTTGCTGAGTTTTATATGTTTAAGGCCTCTGCAGATGCCGGTTTTTTACACTACTGTCCAAAAAAGGAGTGGTGGACCCCTCACATTAAAAAGTGTTCCAAACGGTCCCCCAACAGCGATGGCAATTTATTTTTCTGTTTAGTCAGCGAGGAAATGAGTGATCTTTCGTTTTGTCTATACAGATTAACTAATACAACTTGTTCTTTTACTTTTTAGTTCGTTTTTGGCAGGATAGCCGTGGTTTTTATTTTTATGGTTTATATTTCGGTAAGACGGTCGTCAGTTATTGCCTTGAGGTTGAACGCTTGCCTTCCATGCTGGAGGGTTTGAATTTAAACCCTGCCCGCGCCTCTTTTCGGTAGCATGTGACGGTCAGAATTTGATAATCACTGTTTACTTTGAAGGAAAAACATTGTGAGGAAACCTGGACACCTGAGAGTGCACCATAAAGTTTTCGATGGTGTGTGTATTCAGTCAACCCGCACCAGACCAGCGTGGTGGACTAAGGCTTAACCCGTCTCATTCTGAGAACAGGCCCTTGCCCAGCAGTGGGACTATAATGGGTTGAATTTATTATTATTTCAGTTATAGGGAGAGACACATGTTGCGAGTTTGCGACCATAGTGTATAAAACGCTATGATTTTTTATATAATTCGTGCATGGTTTATAACAGGAGTATGTAATATTTCTCTACCTATACCTTTGGAGAATACAGGCGTGATGATATGCTTAGCTATCATAATGGATTATTCTGTTATAAAATCTAATAGATGTGACACCTAAGTTCGTCCTTACGTCGTCTCGATGTCAAACCGCAATACCTTGGCAAGGTTACTTAGCATTTAATCTTTTCACATGTCCTTCCTATGGCTTCTGAACTGGTTTTAAGGCCACGTGTGGAGGAACGTGGACAATATATACATATGTAAATATTCATGAATAAATAAAGCTTTTGCTTGCAATTGTGTACATTCAACATCAAAAATATGTATACACGTAGCAAAATTCAAACGCTTATTCTTGAAAAACTATTGGTTAAAATCATACCAATTAAATGACTATGTATTTTTAAGTATCCACCATCAGCCAGAAGACGCCCACTATTGAACGAAGGCCTCCCTCAAGAGGGGGGTTTGCCATAATCCCCACGCTTGGCGGCTTGGAGATCGCAGTGACTCACCGATTAGTGAGAGGACGCTGCTGTCCGTCCTCCGGTGTCTGGCCGCAGTTTTAAGACGTACCAGGGTCTGAGTATCCGCAGATACTATATCGTCGCTGCACTTTACATAATCGCTATGTGTTTTTGACACACTTTACAGGAGACGCATTTAACTGATTTTCTCGGAAAATACCCAGAGATAGCTACATTCCGTAACTCTTTAAATATTGCATTTATTACATAGCTTTTTTTACTGTATGTGCGTAATGAAATAACGATTAAAACTGCATAAAAAACCGAAAATAACAAAACAACACATAGCTACTTTTGCACGTGTGACGACGATATGTAAAATTGGTCAAGATTACAATCACTGTTGATATCGCTATTGAATTTCATTAAGTGTATAACATCTTTTCGATGCTGACTGTCAACATCAGTCGTGAGTAGTCCAGATGTCAATACTGGTAAATCGTGGAGTCATATAGCTGTTTCATTGGTCTAGGTGTAGCGGTCGCATTCGGCTGCTGAACGTGATGTTTTCAGTTTGATTGCCGACTCGGGCAGTGTTATTGAGATTTTTTGATAGAAACACCAAGAAAACTTGTTTTTTTATTTTGACACGTGCCTTTAACCCACACTTCGCCACTATAGATGGTCGCTCTTGCTCTACGGAAAGAGATACTAAAATTTTGACAAGCATTAGACGTCCGTTGCCTGTAAGAAGTTTAAAAGTAAAGATATCTATAACGTATGTGACTGCCTCATTGGTCTATACTTCTGAGCATGAGGCCCTAGGTTCGATTCCCTGGACGTGCAGTGTTATTGGGTTTTTCTGTACGGAAATTCTCAGTAGCAGCACGGAGTCTGGAACTGTCCGGTTGATGGCAATAGGCTCGCCCCCAATTACATGGGACTCTATTACGCCATCGGCGAAATTTGGATGTAGAATAGTACACCTCTGCCTAGCCCTTCGGGAAATACAGGCGTGATACTATGTGTATGTGTGTATGTTATCTCCAATACACTACGAGAATTATAATATATCGAAGAAACTCGATTTTAACATAATTTATAATCGTATCAGAACCCCCCCCCCCCCCCCCCCCCAAGGAATATGCAAACAATTTCTGCCATGTTTATTCTGACATATGACCCAAGAGAATTACCACTCAGGCGTCCCGTGCGAGTTCTAGTAGAAATATTCGTGTTATTTCTATACACAGACCACACGGCCGGCTTACCAACACTGTTCCTATTTCTGGCGCAGTTTAATTTGGGACATCTAAAAATAACTTAATGTAGTTGTTATCATTTAACCTTGGTTGAACTTGACCTGTTAAACTCATGACACACTACCTGTCTTGAAGGCCATGTTATGTTGTTTTATTTTAGTCTAACTGCAGTGTGGATAAACCAGTAACACAGTCAGCGGCGTACACAGAGGTTTTAGACAGGGTAGGCAGAAAAATTTAAAAGCTTTTCTTATCAAAAATACCTACTGTATGTTGGTATTGGTTCGTCGTCTTGTCGATTAAATAATGATGTATGTGATTTGTCACCTCAAATATCTTATAATAAATATTTATCTGAGTTATGTAGGGTAGGCAATGTCTTTTTGTCTTTATGAACCACACGCTACTGCACACAGTGCCTCGGAGCAATTGGTCACGGGTGTCATACGAATACCTATGACAGTTGTTACGGGTGTCAGCAACCCAAAAACTCGGACAGCCGGTCTAGCTTTAGAGTATCGGTGTCCCACTAATTGGGTGGCGGAGGTTAATTGGCAGTCACGTTGTAAAGTACTGATATTCAGCTCAATGTGGTTAAACTGGCAGCCGACTACAATGTATTTGGGAAAAGGCTAGGCAGATGATGCAGTTTGCAAAATTTGTATGTTATAACAATAGACAAAAGTGGCCCACCGTACAGTTTCAGCTGATTTTGATTGTCCGTTGAAGGTTCATAAAAGCATTATAATACATTAAAATACCTCCATGAAAATTCCTTACAAGGTTCCATTCGCACAAATTACAATAACTAAGGAAATAACAATAATAATAATTATTAATATTCAACGAAGCAATGTTACGATTAATATCGCCTGTAATAATCACCGTCCCTTTGAAATCGTTAATAGAACTCTCCATTTTAGTAAACCATCTCATATAATCTTCGTCAGCAGCACTTGGTTTTATATGCTCTCTCCTGGACAAACCCAGACTTTGATTTGTTTGGGGAAGCATGGAAGAAGATTCCGTCAGAATGCATGAAATCCTGTGAGAAGAATGAATGAGTGTGAATTTATTTAATGGCTCAATTTATTTCGTTAACCACAATTGTTTAAATAGAGTAATTGGTTTAGGCCGTTCTATTTAAAATGAAATAAATATATAATGTGTTTATTTCTTTATTTTTTCTTGCTGAAGTGGTTCTTACTTGTTTATAGTTTGACCCAAAGCCGATCTCTTAGCAGGGAAGTGCAGACTGATGGACGATGAAGTGATCATTGGAGTCCGAGAAAAGCCAGCCGTTGTAGTAAAATTTCGTGTTAACGAGCTGAACTGGAAGAATACTACAGTGTACCGTTTCTCCTACAGGATAGAGGATACACATAGCTACAGTTGAATAATCAAAACTGGAAGCAAACGTTCATGTAACATCCCCTCGTTACTTTGCAACGCCTGGAAGTCTAGTATAGGATGCAAGGTGTTAAGATGATTAGCTGCGAAAATATCTAGATAGAATACATAAAAGGAAAATCTTGAAGGTGAACCGCTTCAATGAATCATTATGTTGAACGGTAGTGTGGAATCTTGAAGTATAATTGTTTCTCAGAATCAGAACTTGGTTTAGTGACCGTTTTACGTCATTAGTTTTATATGCGAGTGCTGACAGCAGAGTCTATGGGATTATCTACGAGGTCTGCAGTTCGTAGTTATGACCGGTAGGTTCGTCCTACGAATAGAACGCCGCTGCATAGCCTTTTTTACACGCGGCCTATGAATCTTTGGCGAAGTTAATAAATAGGGCACGATGACCTTGGTATCTTGGTTTGAGGGGGACGCCAACATCTAACTTCCCCAATCTGTTGCGTATTGATACCAAGGGCACGTAATTCGCTGGCCAATGAAGGACATTACAAAACGTTTTTATTAGTGCTGAAACTCGGTGCAAATTCAACTGCCAACAGACAATTTAGACATCTCACAATAAAACAAGCATTCCCGTAGTATCTTTCCATTATAGAGGTTTCCAGGAGAACATTGAGCGTTTTCGACATACGCGGGGGTATGACATTGATCGCGCAACAGTACGATAAAGCGGTACCGCTTACAAGTTTCTTGCCCGATGGTAGTTGTCAAACACAAGTAATTGACGCAGCTCCCCTGGCAAATTACGTGCGTTAACAGCTCCGTTAATTTGTCCAAATGTTCATCTGACTTGGAGCGATCAACAAACTACAAACTAGGAAAAATGATGACTTTATCCATAGGCATCTGATCATACGTCATATGCCAGGTGGAGCAAATGCATAATACATTAAATTCCTCATAACTGTTTGGGCTTGTATGTAATTTACATAGTTTATATGTGGGACGCGTGACGTGTCAACATCCTATGTCTCATGTCCCACATGGCTGGAAGCGATTGACGATCATATAATCGATTTAACATACCTTTCACGCGTTTTCTTATTTCCTAATAATATATAGGCGCGCTTTTTAGACCGCCTTATTGGTGGTCGCTTGCGGCTGCTAAGCGTAAGGTCGGGCAGTATTGATGCTTTGTTATGTTATGTATAATCACGTGTTTTTTCAATGGGTTAGGCAGAAACTGTAGTGAGTTTCTTTCACATTTCTGCATTCCTTTTTCATGACGTAAACGCCCATTGATGAACAGGGCCTAGGGCCTTTAATAGACAGCTACAGAATAGAATATTATTATCGTCACGTGACGATCAGATCGATGATTGCAATTATGATGACCCTGCCAATGACTGCCTGAGTGATCTAGTGGTCATGAGCGCAGATACTGAGCGTGAAGACTTGGGTTAGATTCCCGGTTAAGTAGTATTGGGTTATTCTCTTAGAAAAAACAACATTTCTCAGTAGAAGCTCTGTGTTTGGATTTGCGTGTGGAAGATTAAAATACCCAATAACGGCATCAGCGAAATTCCCTTACAATAGTACAACTCTGCCTAACCTTCTGCGGAGTACAGTCGTGGTTTCATTTCCGTGGACAGAAATTGTAATTTCCTAATATTTCTGCGCAGGAAATTGCAATTTTAGCGCAGGATCGGGATTATGTCTGGTACATAACGGATAACGAAGTTTCACCCCCTTTATTAGACAGGCGGCAACGTCATTGGCTCGTTGTATGTATGTGTGAGTGCAACGTGCACACATGCAGCTGTGTGGGTGCACCGCTATCGGACACACCTGTCTGCATTACATAACCGCTCACAATCGCAGTTTTACTGTGAGGTCTACCACCCCCTACTGGAACGGGTGTGGGTATTTGTATGCACTTATACTAAATAGTACGTAGCATCGAGCTTTACCTGACATGCGCGGTATAGACGAGAAGCTTCCAGAGCCCCAGTGGAACTATCAGTCGATTTTCGAGTCTTAACGCGCGCGGTGCATTCCAAAATGCAGCGGCGATGGGTGTTGCATTTCAACAAAATGGCTGGCAGTTGGAGGAAGGTAAGTTGTTGTATTATGATATCATTTGATATTGATGCAGTATGGTTTAGGTGGTGATTAAGAGGATTTTTCACCAATTTTGGAGAGGAGGTCCATTTTTGCAACTGAGGCTTATTAAAATCGTTTTTGGGCACCGTTTAATCGTCCTCATTTTGAGTTGAGATTGAGGCGTTGCAGGCAAAACGAAATGGCGACTGGTCCTTGAATAAAATCTAAACCATCATGGACTTTAGATGGCCTGAGCGATGCAACGGCGACGATGAAGCTAAGCATATACCGAGTTAGGCAGAGATTGGACACATTTCGCCGATGCCTTTATTAAGTTCCAAGGAATAAGGGGCAATCCTATTGCCATTTATCAGGCACAATTCCAACTCCGCACTGCTATTTAGAATTCGACAAAAATAATATCATTTGCTCGATCTGGGAATTGAACTTATGTCCTATATCAGACCATTATGCCATTGAGATACTTTATCATCATAACAAAATATATTTAAGGAGTTTACTTACGTTTTTCCGGACCGTCAAAACAGCTAAACGTATAGCCGGCAAAATATCCGGCTTTGGATGTCATGGCGGCCATTTTGCCTGCCAGTTGCCTATGCTGGCGGCACACCCTGCCAGTTTAAGTAGTCTGGTTCCTAATGGCGGCCACTAACTATAGTTTCGACCACCCATCTTTTTAAAAATACGTTGTCCCACACTTTTTTATGACCCTATTCATATACATGGACACGCACGTCAGACCAGCAACTATTATCGGCAGGCCATACAAATATGTGTGGGAATAGAACTCACGACTCGTAGCGCAAAAAGTGTAGCGTTCAGCCACTGTCCTGTGCTGTGGAATTATAGATTCCTCCTCATGTTGAGCTCGGTCACAAGGGTTTCAAAAATTATCTTCGCTTCGGCCTGCTTCTGAATGTATCGTATTAGATGTTATCGTGTAAGATATACGGAATATGATAAATGCCTTCACGATAAACCGTATCATTGGTAGACAGCTAAACTATAACATAACATCACGCCTGTATTCCCTAAAGAAATAGGCAGAACTGTATATGTACGCCCATATTTCACCTCTCTTTGTCAAGTTCCATGTAATGGGGGCGGGCCGATTGCCATTTACCGGGCACAGTTTCAAACTCCGTGCTGTTAGTGAGAATTTCGTAACCCAATAACACTTTAGACGACCCGCGAATCGAACCCGACTACTGCACGAATGTCGCAGATTTTTTCTAACACCGTTAGGCAGAACTGTATTGATAAATATTATCAATCATCTTTTTGTCTGGCACATCATGCTCCATCTTTGTGCATAACCGAAAACCTGTTTTACAGTGTAAGCCATGTTTCATCTCAATCAGTCGACCAGAAATTGAGATACAGCTTGATCTCTTTACAGCATGCGCTCCTACACAAATCAAAGTTCATAATATGCTGGTTTTCCTTACTAGTTTACCTGCTGTCAGTACCTAGTATTAAGGCGTGGCACCCAACATAGATGCACTGTATATGCACAGGCTGCATTTCAACCGTTATTGATTGAAATTGCACAATGTACTTGTCTATGTACGAAGTACCTCCCCGTTTCCCATCCCCCTAGTGTCTATCTTAGGACCTCCTGAATCGATATTTTTGCGTTGCGCAATAGGTTGGGCGCTGGGAACGTTTGATTTATTCTGTTTCTGCCGGTACTCCGTCTGGTTTGGACGTTTGAGGGTTAAGATGGAGGACTTGGAGAGTTTGGCTGAGTGCTCTTGTCATGTAAGTGATTTTGTATTATATTATATTTGTATAGGATTCGTTTTGGAATACCGTGGACAAAGAATTGGAAATCCGGGTTTCGCTGGATATAGAATTTCGCTTTGGTCTTTGTTTCTAGGAGTTTCTAGAAAATGCTGGACTTTTGATTGGTCTTTCTTTTTGGTTCTGGACATTATTAAATTGGGAAAAATATTATGCGCAGTTTTCTGTTAGAATATATTTCGGTTTTCGTTAGAGATTGATAATGATTGTTACTAAGTCGGTTCTTACTTTAATTTCGAGGAAAACATTTAGGTTTTCTGATCAGAAATTTCGTGTTTCTTGCCAAGTTATCGGGATTTGGTTGTTTCTAAAGCCATTATTGCTTGGGAAAGTTGTTTTTTTCTTTCTTTAAACATTCCTGATGTGGTTACGGTACTGAGGTGGCGTGGCAATCTTAGTTGCTAGGCAGTTTTGGACGGCGCGCGGCGTCCACGTATCTTTATAAATGCTTCTTCATGACATCTTTTGCCTTCTGTCCAGTCTGCACGAGCAAGGGAATTCTCATGCTGTAGTGAAAGCCAGTCAGCTATTTTGGTACCGAGGTTGACCGCTCAGGGAGCGCCAGATGAACTTAAGTTTCATTCTTGCACCCCCTTATGCTAATTAATGCCGGAGATAAAGTAAAGTAATTAAGTGATATACCTAATTAATTTATTAAGCTCCGGCATTAACCTTTAAGTGTTCCATAGACGGCGAGTGATCTAATTTTAGTCTTACGTTACCCCTCTTCGCTAGCTTTGGGATTTCACGCGTTGAGACACATTAATTGACAGAAGAAACATATGTATTTTAAATTACTAATGTTGTTATTAGTTCCTAATTCCTATTTATTATTTCTGCAGTCGTCTGAGAGAGGTCACATCACCGTCTATGACCTGGCTAAACCACCTCAGTACTTAAAGGTTAATTAGCCTCCAATCAGAACAATACAAATGTCATTAACATAAGCTAAACGTTCAAGCGGACAACGACGTGCTGTTGGGCAGTTTGTTCCAGCTTTTTCCAGCTTAAGCCGTAGGAAGCTGGAAAGGACTAACATATCAATCCGACTTGATTTCAACATATTAGTTTTATGTTGAAGGCAAAAATAACTACAACTAAATAAAAAGAATATTATAAAACAGTTCTCTTCTCCATAGGACCAACCCACTTTTGGAATTGCGGAACTAAAATCATAACGTTTTAAAAGTGCCTGTAAAGCCCCAGATGGAATAAAAAACTGACTTAGTACAATTTTTTTAATAATAGAGTTGGGAATTCTAATACATGCAACCCGGGCGGTCGTTTTTCGTGTGTCCCCGTTCTGTAAGGAGACTGAAATCTTTAAAGCGTTTTGTTTTTGATTTCGGCGGAACATTTTAAATCTAGTCCATTGCTCCTGAATTTTGTGCATGTAATAATACCGGAAATTTTCTTACTAGTTTAAGACTGGCGTGACAATCACGTGCGTGTTAAAAGTAAAAGTTAAACGCTTAAAACTCTATGGGCTATGCTTACGAGACTTTATAATCGTATGTACTATATCTATGTACCGCTAGCCCACCACCACTACCACTACCGCTGAAAAAAAAGACAAAAAAGTTTAAATAAAAAAAAAAAAACTATAAATTTTATTGTACAATGACGTAAGCAAATGTTTGACTCGTATCAAGAAAGCGAGGAATGCGTTGGAATCGAAACCGTGTCAGTACGTGTGACACTGTAAGAAACACTTTGACTTAGTGCTTAGCTGTTACGACGCGACTCGACACCAGGCGTGACTTGCGAACAATACGATAAAAAAGAAAAAGAAAAATGAATTAAATATGTACTTTTATCAAAATTATAAAATAAACGTATCTTTATAAAAAATGAATGTTTAACTATTTAAAAAGAGAAATAGTTATTGAATGTAAAAATATTTATTATTATTAAGTACTAGGTAACTCGTCATATTGAACTAAGGGCCTTGTCGATTTAAAAAAACAATGAAAAAAGCGGCAAAATAAAATTGATGAAAAAAAAAATTGTTATTAAAAAATATTTATTAGAAATACATATTTTTTGCTTATTTTTTTTTTAATTTATGAATTTAATTAAAAAAGGAACATATTTCACATTTCCAAATTTTTTTTTTTTTTTTTTTTAATGAAAATGTATATCGTTAAAAATAACATATTTTTAATAAAAATGCGTGTTCTTATATTTATGGCGCGGAATGCGTTTGAAACGAAAGCGTGTCAGTGTATGTCGTTATGTATGAATAGGAAACAGTGCAATCCACTTGCTAAGTGTTTATCTAATATGTGAATATGTTTGTGCTGCCTGCCGCACCTCGAAAACTGGTCTCGCAACCTAAACTTGGTAAAAAACGAGAATATACGCAAAAAAAAAAAAACATTTAAAATTCAATAAAAAAAAATAACAAAGAATTGAGATTTCTAGCCATTTATCAGACTTAATCAGACTGTTGAGCGTGAGGTCCTGGGTTCGATTCCCGGGTGGGGCAGTGTTGGGTTTTTCTGTATTGAAATTCTCTGTACCAGCACGGAGTCTGGAACTGTGCCCGGTAGATAGCAATAGGTTCACCCCTATTACATGGGACTCAATAACAGCGTGGGTGTACACCTCTGCCTATTCCTTCGGGGAATATAGTGATGTTATGTTATTTATCCGTTGTGATTTCGTGAATCATATGCAATGAACTTTGACATGAGCCAGTAGTCTGTAGTCCCAAAATGGACTGGCGCAATCATAAAAGAGTCACGGTCTTTGTGGCGTAAAGTGCTAACACGATGTATCAATATGTCCAAACCATTCATGTTCAGGGTTAAAAAGGCCGTCTAGTCATTAGCGACTCAACTAAGCGTCGCCTAACCTACGATCTGCATTGTAACCATCTAGGTAAGAGAATCTCCAAGGCCTATTTAAAAGAAATTTGGAATTCAGAGGCCCTATTATAAGTTTCTTGCGACAAACTCGATTTACGCATCGAATGCGTTCGGCGCTCCAATTGGTGGAGAGCACGAAACAGACCAAGCCAAACCTCAGTTCTTTCTTTCAAACAAAACAAACAGTAACCATAAAATCTGAATGAACAGTTCCATTCTCCCCATAAACTTATGGAAACTGTTATAACGGTACCACATAACACTGCTGCTAATTTGTTTAAACATGACTCTGATAACAATTAGCAAGCATTGACGCTCCTCTAATTAGACTATGAATATTTATACTGGATGCCGGGCTACCTTACCTAGTTGGCTAACACAGCGGCGTGCACAGAGTTTTTAGACAGGGTAGGCAGAAAATCTCAAAAGCTTACTTACCAATAATACCTACTGCATGTTGGTATTGGTTCGTCGTCTTGTCGATTAAATAATGATGTATGTGATTTGCTACCTCAAATATCTTATAATAAATATTTATCTGAGTTATGTAGGGTAGGCTGTGTCTTTTTGTCTTTATGAACCGCACGCCACTGTTAACACTAGGTATTTTAGTGGCAGTAGAGTACGATGTTAGCTCTTAGGCGGTACTACAGTACTATTTCACTCGTCATAACAACTATGTGTTCGCGTGGTGTTAATATTACCGTTATAGAAGGCATTCTAAGCCTTAGGTTGAGCAAGGCATCATCATTACTCCGTATTTTCTTTGTTGTCTCGTCCCCTGATTATGAAGGAGAATTCTCAAGTACCAAAGTGACATTAACCGCGCACAATTTCGGACTATCAATGGGATTTTTTAACAAAACACCCTAATAACTGACCGACTTGGATTTCGAACCTGGATATCACGATCGACAACCGCGCTTAGGACCAATATACCAATAAATTCCGACCTTACACGTCAAGTTTATAAACCCGTGAAGATGCTCGGATGAACTTGATACGTACAACGCCAAGCTAGACCCAATGACCTCCATCCCACTCCGAATCAATCCGGTCAGCCAACGGTAACAGAGTTTTCCTAAACGTATTGAATCCACCAAATATGCAAATACTTTGAATAGCGACCGGTTCGTGGTATATAGGATCAATGATTTGATATAAACACTGATAGTTTGGCTGTAGAATGCTTGTATTCTAAGTAGGCGAGTCTGTTAAACCGTCTGCCACGTTAGTTCAGGTGGTAACAAATTACTCCTGCTGATACTCAAACTAGAAATGTATAGAAATAGCCCACAGTACCGCAGCATTAAAGTACAGTAATACCTCGACTTACGCTACCCCGACTTACGCGAATCTGGAGTTACGCGATTCTCGAATCTCATCGATTCGTCGTTACTTTGCTAGCTACACAACTCGATTACTCACTCCCCCTCATTATTGTTCAGCTAATGCACATGTTCGGACGTTTCGCGCGGAATCAACGCTTAGCTATAATTTATTTTGTGTTCTTTATTTCTGAACTACGGAGTGTGAGCTTGTTGAAATTATACCCTGAGTTACGGTAATTCGACTTACGCGGTTACTGCTCAGTCCCATCTATCGCGTAAGTTCGGGGTATTACTGTATATAATAAACTAGTTGTTGCCGGCTTTCTGCATTCAATTTTTATTTATTACTAGCTGTCACCGCGTTGCTGCCACAGAAGAAATTTAGCTCTTTCAAATCATTTGCCGGTACGAAACGCGCGCGTTCCCGCAAGTGCAAGCAATAAGTTGACAAAGTTTTATCGCAATCAGATGAACGGTACCTACGGCAGCGCATAAAATACGAACAAACAAGAATAGAATAGAAACATTAATTTTTTATATTTTAAATTTAATAACTAACACTATGAAATTTAATAAATAGCTGAAAAAAAAATCTGATGATTTGTATAATTGAATGATTTTAAAGACACGTAGCGCTATCTAGTTTGTCTATTGTTACGTTAAAATATTCAGGATGAAAAGTAACGTAAGTCATTCTCCAGGTTACCTATTTGTAAAAAAAAATTACGATCGGTTCAGTGGTTTAGTCGTTATGAGTTAGCAAACAGACAGACACAGTTACTTTCGTATTTATAATATTAATACACCCGTATTTTTCCGTATGCCGTTATTGAGTCCCATGTAATAGGTGGTAAGCCTATTGCCATCTACCAGGCACAGTATCAAACTCCGTGCTGCTACTGAGAATTTCCATATAGAAAAACCCAATACTGTCCGACGTGGACGGGACGCGACGCGACGGAATCCAGAACTTCAAAGATAGTCCAATGAGACAGAACTTAATTTCATCTTGAAATTCATTGCCAGAATGATATAATCGCGTTAAGCGGTAGACCCGTTAGCCGCCACTTGTTCATTTAAAATCATGCGCGGATCAGAATTTTATTATCACTTGCGTTAACGGTGAAGGAAAACATCGTTCAGTATCTCTAGTGTAAGTTTCTTTTGACAAATTTGATTTACTACATCGTAAAGACCTTATGACTGCTATTCCAAAACGATTGCACGTGTGGGCGCGCCCTTCACACTTAGGTGTATGACATCTTTAAGACAACGGAGGCTATATTGCCTTATACCTTTTGGTGAAATGGTGTGCGCTAGCTCACATGTGGAAACGTTTTTGCTAAGCTTTAATTATTGTAATAGCATTCTTTAATGATATTATTTTTTCATTATTTTATAATGACAGACATGGGAGTGTTGCTGGGGAGTTTGTTGGGCCGTTTCTTTTCCCCAAGCTAAAACACATAGGAAGCGGTCAAGGGGCGGGCGTATTAGTTCTGTCCATAATATGTTTGACGTTCAAAAAGCACTAGTAGTAGTCTATTTTGAATAAATTAATTTTGTATTTGAATTTGAACGCGTTCGGCGCTCATATTGGTCCGTTTCGTGCTCTCCACCAATCGGAGCGCTGAACGCGTTCGATGTAGTAAATCGAATTTGTCAAAAGAATCTTACACTAGGGGTACAGAAACTGCGCTCAATGATAGCATTCATAAAAATAACATGTTGTGTTATACATATATTTTTGCCTTATTTCCGTTTCAAGATGTCTGTCCGAGTTGATGAGTCAGCCCCTTTGATATTTTAATAGAAATGAAAAGTTATATTTAATGGTGTCAACTTCCTTTTATTTTTATATACTGATGTGCATAACAACATCACGCCTGTATCCCGGTGGTCCACGCCTGTATGAAGGGTTAGGCAGAGGTGTACTATTGTGCACCCACATTTCGCGGATGCTGTTAAGTCTCACGTAATATGGGGCGAGCCTATTGCCATCAACCGGGCACAGTTCCAGACTCCGTGCTGCTCCTGAGAATTTCTATTCAGAAAAACCCAATAACACTTTGCCCGACCTGGGAATCGAACCCAGGACTTCACATTCAGCAGTCACGCTTGCGGCCACTAAACCAATGAGGCAGTTTATACTGGTGTGATATTTAAATATTCATATTAGATACTTTTCGTTTCCGCTCGCGGCTGCGCCCGCGTGGGATACGACCCTGTACATTTTCCCGGGATGAAAAGTAGCCTATGTGCTATTCCAGACTATAATCTATCTCTGTGCCAAATTTCATCGAGATCCGTACAGCTGTTCTGGCGTGAAAGAGTAACAAAGATCCATCCATCCTTACAAACTTTCACATTTATAATATTAGTAGGATAGGTTTTTATCCCGGTAAAATGTACGGGTTCGTAAACCACGCGGGCGAAGTCGCGGGCGGAAGCTAGTTAGTTATAAAGTTGTAAATAAATTGTGTATAACAATTGAATCGTGTTGACGTCATCCGTTGACTGGAGACAAACATTAGGTCATGGTGAGATTATGTTGACTCGCGTAAGAACCGAGTTCATGGAATTATTACTAAATAAATAGCTAATTGAATAGGCCAAACGGCTCTGTGATATATATATTTTTTTATTGTATTATTAATAAAATTTCACAGAAGAAAATCTTATAAGTAAAACAAAACCGTTTTCATGGTTTGTCTGTGGAAACAGTACCCCTAGTGTAAGTTTCTTTTGACAAATTCGATTTACTACATCGAACGCATCGGACCAATCGGAGCGCCGAACGCGTTCTTCTTTATTTCGCGTATTTCTTTTTAAACTTTGCCTCATACTAGGATTTCTCCTATATCGTGGCTACAGTTTACAAATATACACGTCACATGCAGACACAACCAGACCCGAAACAACTATCAGTAGATCATACAAATATTTGTACCATGCGGGGATCGACACCCGCGACACGTAGCGCAGAAAGCTGATCGTTTGGCCATTGCATCAGCCGTGTCAAATGACGATGAACTACATCGTGCTGCAATATTCTGCAGGCCTGTTCCAAATATGATAGCATCAATGACTCAAAATGCTCGTCATCGCAGTCGGTGTCCGCCGAGTGCTTAACACCACCGTAATGACGGGGTAAGCATAAATATCGGTGACGTAGCAGCGGTTTGATGACATCATGCAGTCTGGACAGGGTATGGTCCAAGCCATAAAATGATAAAGGATATGGAGTTCTGTCCTACTAGAAAACTAGTCTGGGACACATACGCGAAAGACAAAGCCACGCAACTTGATTCGAACAACGTCGTTGCGCGCGGAAGAGCACTTTGTAAATCACTACATAATTTTAAAAAAGTCCCCCGCCGCGTCTGTTTGTCTGTTCACGATAAACTTAAAAACTACTGAACGGATTTTCATGCGGTTTTCACCAATAGACAGAGTGATTCATGAGGAAAGTAAATTGTCTGAAGTATGACGATGATAGTTGAAGATGTCGGAAATAATCATGTCAACTGGGAGCTTTACTGGCGTGCGCCGAGTAAATGCTCGACAATCTTCATTGTTAAGTTTAAATGTTTTAACAGGACGTGTTTGTCGGATGATACGATAATTGCCCCCCTTAATGTTTTCTCTCAGAACACTTAAAAATCAATCAGCACTACACCTCAAAATACGAATATCACACATCACATTCACGAACTTTCGCAGTCTGTGCGAGTTTGTTTGTTAAATCGCTACCGCTTATGAAATCGGACCATCTCTTTTCCTAATTAAGATACAACTCACGTGGTGATTAAGCTCGTCTCACAGTTGGCGCATCTGTCTGATGGCTTAATGTAGATTTCGTCTACTGAGCGAACACATGGGAATCGCTCATGTCGTAGTAGAACGATTAGCCAGTCAGCAATGGTGGTGACGAGGTTTTCCATGTGCTAGACATTTTCATGTTTCGTCACTAGTGAGAGGCCTTCCTTTCCTTGTATCCAATAAAGCCTGTAGCGACTACTACTCGTAACATGGCAAAAACTAAAGCGCCATCTATCGGAGTGAAGCTACAACAACAAACTCTGAATCGCACTATGAGAGTTTACATTGATTCTAACACATATACGAATGTCCGACATTAACCGTCGGGCTTCAGTCTGCCAGGCTTACTACCTTGCCTGGTCGGAGTAACCTCCCATTTGATAGGAGGAACACCATACCTCTTTCTTCCACAAGCCTAGTGTCACCAGCCAGGCACATTTCCTGATTCCGAGCTACTATAAAATTCTCCACATAAACGCCCAAAAACACTTTGCCAGACCTAGAATCGAACATACAACCTTGCATTCAGCAGTCGGGACTGATCATTAGACCAATGAGACAATTTTTTTCCTCTCACACGAAGTTAAATGATACGATGCGTCTCTTCTAATTGCAATATCTTGCCGTCTGGCTAATTGTAAATTTAATTAGTCTTTACTTATATATACTGGAACTTGTAGATATATATCGTGTTGGTCATAAAAATAAAAAAAAACCGGCCAAGTGCGAGTCGGACTCGCGCACGAAGGGTTCCGTACCATTGACTAGGTAAATAACAGTAGGTATTTATTATTAAAGTAAAAATACAACTGAGTATTTTGTGAATATTTCAAGTGCCTACCTGTTGCCATTATTGATATCGAGCAAAAAAGGGGCAAAGAAATCGCGTTTGTTGTATGGGGCCCCTCTTAAATATTTATTTTATTTTGTTTTTAGTATTTGTTGTTATAGCGGCAACAGAAATAAATAATTTGTGAAAATTTCAACTGTCTAGCTATCGCGGTTCTTGAGATACAGCCTGGTGACAGACAGACGGACGGACAGACAGCGAAGTCTTAGTAATAGGGTCCCGTTTTTATCCTTTGGGTACGGAACACTAAAAAGTACATAAAACACGAGCTCATCTTCATATGCCCTTGAAAATGTAAACAAGACTTCAATCATTTAAATAAACGGTACGGTTGATGCCACGGTTGGCGCAGTGATCGAGGCATGCGCACGATACAGGAATTATTCTTTGGGGCAAGTCAAAAAAAAAATCGTAGACATTATATATGATCATATTTAACAACAGACTGCTGGGCGTGTGGTCCTAGGTTCGATTCCCCGGTCGGGCGAAGATTTATTGGATTTTTCTGTATGGAAGTTCTCAGTAGGAGCATGGAGGCTGGAACTGTGCCGCTGGATGGCAATAGGCTCGTGAAATGTGTGAGTACAATAGTACACCTCTGCCTAACCCTTCGGGGAATACAGGCGTGATGTTATGTATTACAAAATATCAACCATTTTAGAAATCTTCGAGTACTTACCAATACTGTGCAATATCGATACATACTATTGCTAACATCGACGCAGATTACCTAATACTTACTGCGCCTGCGTAACGTGCACATACCTATCTAGTACGTCTAGGAATTCTGTTCAACCCGTTATCAAGAAAGCGTACTTATGTAGAGACGATGCCCACATAATTTGTTCGGTTTGTATGATATATATTTTAGTTTTCAATGTTGTCAGTCAGTCAGTCCGTCAGTTGGGACAGGTCAACTCAAAACTGTATGGCTTTATTCTCAAAAGGCTATTCCTGACCCCATGTTCTCACATAATCTAAAATAAATGTCTGGACTTAAAAAAGAAACCTTTGAGTTTATTTCGGCGTTTCTTCTCAGAGGCAGTCAGTAGGAAACGCCGGCGCCACCTAGATCTAAAAAGGACTTGTGAAAGCTTCCTATACGGAATTATTTACAGAAAATAAATCTATATTTCATTATCATTATTTCATTATTTCAATGGCGGGCTTCACAAATTTAATAACGAATGGTCCACACTGGCTCTAGACCGAAATGTCTGGAAATCATCATTCCATCACCATCATTTAGATGGTTGGCAGTCCACAACTGTGCGTTTCTCTAGAAACTTTCTGCCTCGCACAACAAAACTGTGGAATGAACTGTCGCCTGCGGTATTTCCGGACCAATACGACCTTCAAACCTTAAAAGGCCGACAACGCACTTCTGACTCCTCCGGTGTTGCGGGTGTCCATGGGCGACGTTAATCGCTTACCATCAGGCGACCCGTCTGTTCGTTTGCCGCCTATGCCATATAAAAAAAAACATTGGTGGTGGCTGGTGGATTTAGAGCTGAAAATAAAAGATTGTAGCAGGGTGAACTTTGATATACAATAGTAACAGCAGAACACAATTTTCATGGGTAAACCATGGCTACGCAAGAGAAAGAGGGAGCACACTCAGATTCGACCTGTCAAAACCAAATTGTGACATTGACGTTTATAATATTGCGTTTATATTCTATCAACAGTGGCCTTTGCCCAGCAGTGGAATGATGCAGGGTAACAGAAATAGTATTTTTTCTAAAACGTTTGTCCCACACATTGATTTCTCCTGTATAGTGGGTACAGTTTACAAACATACATGTCACATGCACACACAGACGGAGCCGAAAAATCTATCCGTACAAATAATTGTTCAGTGCGAGAAGCGAACCCGCGAGATGTAGCGCAGAAAGTTAATGGCTTAACCATTGTGCCAACTTTGCCGTCAGTCCGATTATATCTAATCTATATAAATAAAAATGAATGTCCAAATGTGTTTCTAAGCGCATAACTTCCGAACGGCTGCACTTATTTGGCTAATTCTTTTTTTGTTCTATTTGTAATTGTCAGGAGAAGGTTTTTATGTGAGATTTTTTTTTTTGAAAATCCACCGAAAATGTCTGAAATTTGAATGGTATTTTTGTATGAAATTTACGATTTTGTTCATTAGTAAACTGAACCCGTGCGAAGCCGGGGCGGGTCGCTAGTTTTAAATAAATTTAAAAATAGTTAACTTTAACCATAACACAGTACAGTAACCAGCATTCCTTATCAATTGACGTATGAATCATGAAACATAATTATAATAAATTTAACTTTTTATCAACTCCCGCGCACGCTTCCGTTGGTACCGTTGGTTGGTCCGTTGATAGCGGGTGATAGTGGGTGTTTTAAATTGGGTTCATCGCATCTGAATGTCGTTGAATGTTTTGGTGATCTGTTTGTTATAACATTACATAACAATTATCAACACCTTATCGTCTCCAAGGGCACTAATAGTGACTGAGAATAAGGGTTACCAGATATGAGGTTATCTCTATTAAAAGTTCATTCACACCCGCAACACCGGAGGAGTCACATGTGCGTTGCCGGCCTTTTAAAAAGGAGTACGCTCTTTTCTTGAAGGTTTGAAGGTCGTATTGGTCCGGAAATACCGCAGGCGACAGTTCATTCCACAGTTTTGTTGTGCGAGGCAGAAAGTTTCGCGAGAAACGCACAGTTGTGGACTGCCAACCATCTAAATGATGGTGATGGAACTGCTGTCGCGTAGAACGATGGCGGAAAGAGACGGCAGGGATCAGTCCGAACAATTCCTCGGGGCACTCCCCATAATATAGGCGATAGAAGACGCATAGCGAGGCCACCTTCCATTAGATGCAGATGTTAATGTCAAATAATATCATTTTTAATAAACTATACACATAAACTATAGACGACACGGTTGGCGCAGTGGCTAAACGATTAGCTTTCTGCGCTATGTGTCGCGGGTTCGATTCCCGCACGGAACAAACATTTGTATGATCTACAGATAGTTGTTTCGGGTCTGGTTGTGTGTGCATGTGACATGTATGTTTGTAAACTGTACCCACGACACAGGAGAAATCCTAGTGTGGGGCAACGTTTTTCTAAAAAAAAAAAAAAAAGAAAAAAAAAAAAAAAAAACTATTTAGGGCTCCGTCAAATATTTTGTTTTCCATAAGGGTTCCGTCGCTAAAAAAGTTTGAGAACCGCTGAATTACACAATTTCATCAGTACCCAAATGCTGCAAACATATAGTTAATGCCAAATGTAGACAACCTTGGTGCTGATAACACGCGCAAACACTACATAACTTAAGTAAAATGGTGTTTACAATAAAAAAGAAACGCTGCGTTTGACGTTTATTGATCTATCAAGTGGTGATGGTGGTATTGGGTCTTTCTGTATTAAAATTCTCAGTAGCAGCACGGAGTCTGGAACTGTGTCCGATAGATGGCAATAGGCTCGCCCCCTATTACATGGAACTTAATAACGGCGTCGGCGAAATGTGGGTACACAATAGTACACCTCTGCCTAGCCCTTCGGGGAAAACAGGCGTGATGTTATGTTATGTTTATGTTATACTAGCTTCATTTCGCGATTTCGTCCTTTGTCCGTAACTTAATTTATAGCCCATATCACTCGGGGATAATATAGCTATCTATCGGTGAAAGAATTTTCAGAATCGGATCATTAGTTTCGGAGATTACCCCGTACATACAAACTAATTTTACATCTTTATAGTATTAAGTATAAATTGAAACGTTCAGTGTAGGCTTCAAGTCGTGTTTAAAGGTGGGCGTTAACTGATACATTTATGACTAATAGAATGTTGGGCAAGTTTAGACTTCGTTACTGATAACATGTGTAAAAACAATATTATGTTACTTTTAGTTTATCTAAACCAAAGTTAGCGAAGAAACCTCGGCCTTTGGAATACTGAAACATGTTTCTGTGATGCCAGATACAAGTGGTTTAGATTTGCTTGACTAAAGATAGGAAAGGCCGCCAACGCACTTGTGACTCCTCCGGTGTTCCGGGTGTCCATGGGCGACGTTAATCGCTTACCATCAGGCGATACGTCTGTTCGTTTGCCGCCGATGCCATAAAAAAAAATCACGCCTGTATCCCCGAAGGGTTAACCAGAGTTGTACACATGATATTGGGTCTTGTCTAATAAGAGATGTGCCTAGGGCCATCTACTGGGCACAGTTCCAAACTCTGTGCTGCTACTGAGAATTTCCATACCGAAAAACCCAATAACAGTTTGCCCGACCCGGGAATCGAACCCAGGACCTCACGCTCAGCAGTCGTGACTGCGAACACTAGACCTAGAGTCTTATGCTTTAATTTATAAACTAGACTTTAACTCGTAAGGAATACTAAATAGATTTTTTAAACGTTTGCATCAAATATGACCTTGTCAATTCGACTCGGAGAAATTTTTAACCGACTTCAAAAAAGGAGGAGGTTCTCAGTTCGACTGTATGTTTTTTTTATGTTTGTTACGCGATCATTCCTTCAAAAATGGACCGCTTTAAAAAAAAAATTTTGTTTGAATGGATATGCTCTCAAGTTGGTCCCATTGTCACCAAGTCAGGATCTGATGATGGGATCCTAGGGAAATCGAGGGATAACCTCAAATATTGTCGGACGAATCGCGCGTTTGAGCTTTTTTCTTAATAAGTCAGGTGTTAGCGTCTGAAAATCATCATTTCTTGATGCTGAGCTGATGATGGATGTCATAGTACTTCTCAACGGTAAGGAGTTAGGGAATGAAACTTCCGAGTTTGGGTTCACTCTATATATTTTTATAAGAGCATTAAATATGTCTTAGCATTAAGAGTTTGTTGGTGATAACGGGCGGTACCTGGGCCTCCACACTATGCAGTTTTCTGCGTTGTGGACCGCTTGGTACATGCTCCCTTCTATAGCCTTATTACAGTCTTGAGCGAACCGACCAAAAATCGCGAGATTTAATATAACACGTGGATATACTCCTTAACAGACAGATAAACAAATGAAAAATAAATATATTTGTCCTCAAACAAAGCAGTTTTTATGTCACGTTTATTTTACTCGCGTAAAGCAGTATTTGGTTACTATGCTAATGAGTAGTGAGACTTCATGGTATTGTGAGATGTCGCCTAAAAATTTACAATTTACGCCTTTTACATCTATTCAACTTTTAATATTGTAGCATCACGGCCAGGCGCAGTTGCAGTCAAATACTTGGGCGGATCATATTAACACTAAAATGACTGAAGGTTGAAATTGAGCAAATTAGAATTTATTTCATAAAACATTTAATATAAATATAAAAAACACCTATTTTTGATTTAATTGCTTAGACGTTTTAAGCAGGAATTTAATGATTTGTAAATTGTCTATTTTTAGGTTTGTCAATTTGACGTGAACAATTGGGGGGGGGGGGGGGGACCTGGCGTGATCATTGCCAATAACTAATATTTCCTCCCTTTTGTTTTGTCCACAGAGATGCAAAGAGACAAAGTGGCGGTGTGACACAATGTGTAAGGACGGATGAGGCGCCCGCGCGCGCTTACGCGACGCGCACAATAACAATATGTCGTTCTTTAATAATCTTAAGAAGGTAAGCAATCTTTAGAAAATAAATCCGGGTTACTTGGTTTTCTCCGGGTGTCATAGAAAAGCTCGAATATTATTGCAATACCAAGACCATTGAGAAGGCTCTATTAATTACTGGACTGACTTATTTGGAGACGGTAGACGACTTGGTGCTTAGAGGGTCTGTGGTCTTTAACCAGCTCAGCGATGTGTCTAATTGAGGACTGGCCAGTGTCTTTCAGGACATCTATTGACAACGAAACCACTCGAACCTTAGCTTTTCAGTAATTTTCTAATCATAGATTCAAAAATTATACATACACTAGCCTGATTCACGGCCATTTAAATCGTGAAAAGGTGTATTTGTTATATTCTTTCTTCATTTTTCGCAGTGGCATATTTGGTACAATGGCATGGTACTCGTTTGTCGGTTGTGTCGGTAAATGCACCCAGGAAACCAGACAAACCCTGACTTACTTAAAACACCCAGATTCGGAAAGAACTTTTTTCATCCGAATTTTTAGCATTCCCTCATACTTAACTTTGGTATGCAGGTGCTGCACCTGGGCAGCGGCAATGATGCCAAGAAGAAGAAGGTGTTCAACAACATCCGGGACAACAGCGACCCCTCGGAGAACTGGGACATGGTCGGCGAGCTCGGCGATGGCGCGTTTGGAAAGGTTTGTGGAGACCAATTACAGTTTCCAGTGATAACTGCAAGGGTGCAATCGGGGAGCACTTGAGGGATACTTCTTTATTGTATCACTGAGGTGGCAAACAGGTATAAGGCCCGTCTGATGGTAAGAGGTTACCGTAACCTATCGACGGTTGCAAAATCAGGGCCATCGCGGTGACACAGTAAAAATATTTTCATCCTCTATTTTGAAGTACACTATACTGTAGTCTCTATGCGAAAACCTTGGTGGGTGGAACACTTTCAAGTTGGTGACAATTCCTTTCAATTGCTAATAGTTTTAACTAGGGTTTGGCAAGTCTCGACATTCTGAAAGTCCCGGGACGTTTCGGAGTCATGTGCGAATCACAATTTGATTATCACTTGCGTTTACGGTGAAGGAAAACATCGTGGGGAAACCTGCAAACCTAAGAGGTCTCCATAAAATTCTTGATGGTGTGTGTAACCTGCCAACCCGCACCGGGCCAGCGTGGTGGACTAAGGCCTAACTCGTCTCATTCTGAGAGGAGACTTGCCCAGCAGTGGATCAGATGGCTCGAATTTATTTATCAGTACACCTCTGCTCATCCCTTCATGGAATTCAGCCATGTTATAATTATAACCAATTAATGTTCTCCCGCAGGTTTACAAAGCGCAGAACAAAACGACAGGCCTGTTCGCGGCGGCGAAGATGTGCGTTTTGGACAATGAGGACGACCTCGCAGACTTTACCGTTGAGATTGATATACTGTCTGAATGTCGACATCCGAACGTCGTGGAGCTACACGAGGCCTACTTCATAGACAACAAGCTGTGGGTGAGTTGGCGATTAATTTTTTTTTTTTTTTTTTTTTTTATATAAACAATGCCCCACACTAGGATTTCTCCTTTATCGTGGGTACAGTTTACAAACATACATGCACACACAACCAGACCCGAAACAACTATCTGTAGATCATACAAATATTTGTTCCGTGCGGGGATCGAACCCGCGACACGTCGCGCAGAAAGCTAATCGCTTAGCCACTGCGCCAACCGTGTCGTCAATTGAGTGGTGATTTGTCTAATAGTCCAATATTTTGCGCTGTGAGGCTATTTTTAATTTATATAACAAAGTGAGTGTCTTTTGGTGATTATCAGTGACAGAAATAGGTAGTGGTCGCAAGCGCGGCTGCTAAACGTGAGATCCTGGGTTCGATTCCCGGGTCGGGCGAAGTGTTATTGTAATTTTCTGTATGGAAATTCTCAGTAGCAGCACGGAATCTGGAACTATGCACGGTATATGGCAATAGGCTCGCCCCCTATTACATGAGACTCCGGCATCGGCGAAATATGGGTGTAAAATAGTACTCTGCCTTCATCCTATGTTGTGTTTATGGTGATTTGACTAAACATATATAATTTTCCTACTTTTTCCAGATGCTGCTCGAGTATTGCGACGGTGGCGCCTTAGATTCAGTTATGGCGGAGCTGGAGAAGGGTCTTAACGAGATCCAGATAGCGTACGTGTGCAGAGAAATGTGCAGAGGACTTGAGTTTTTGCATTCCAGAAGAGTTATACATAGAGATCTTAAGGCTGGAAACGTATTGGCGACAATGACCGGAGGCGTGAAATTGGGTGAGTCCATATTAATAATAGTTTTTTTTTTGGTTAGTGTTGTATTTTAGGCGTGAACTTAAAATAATAATAAAATATGTTTTTATTTATTTAGACCAGTTAAAGGCACTTATGAATAGTTAGGCTAGTTGCCATGTCGATGTCTGAATAATACTAGTTTTAAGCTTACTGGTATCTGATCTTAACCTGCTGTTAAATTTTATCTTGACTGTGATTATAAATTTCTTTTTGTTAAATAAATCAGTTTAAAAGATTGGTTTAGTTCAAATAATCAAAATAGGTAAAGAGATATTTGACGGCAAGTTTTGATCATAAAAGTTAATAATTCTGTTTGACCTGCTGATAAATGTGCTGGTTGCCTATCCACGAGTTATCTGACAGATAACTAAAATGCTGATTTCACAAATTTTTGCTCAGTAGATAGATCTAGCAGATTAACGTTGTTTCATTAACAGCTATAGCTTTTATCTAACATGCATTTTTATCTGTTAGATTATTATCAGACACTTTATCAGCACGCTCTAATAAAATATAATTTAAAACCTTAAAGTCTGATTAACTCCCAGTTTTTAGAAGCTTTTTGAGTGCACTTATAAAATATAGCTTAAAACCTTAAAGTCTGATTAACTCCCAGTTTTTAGAAGCTTTTTGACTTTCGATTAACTGCTATTAAATATCATGTCAATAAAATAAAACTCCGCCAACCCAGCCCAGCGTGATGGCCTAACCTTTCTCATTGGCCCGTGTCTCTAACAGTGGGGCACTAAATATTGGCTGAATTATTACAAACGCTGACAAATTTAACGAAAACTAATTGGCAACGTACGTGACGTCACATCACGCCTGTATTCACAGAAGGGTTTGGCAGAGGTCTCGTATTGTAGGCTCTCGTTTTGTTGCCGTTATTGATGCTTAGTATTAGTTAGATTTTGCGCTTCCCTTTTACGCTAAGAACTCACGGTGCGACGCCGTGTAGCGTTCGATTATTATCTGCCATTTGGCTATAGATATTTGCAGCGTAACGATTTTTTTTGTAATCGATTTTCAGTCGTAATTTCAATGAAAATAAGGATTGATATAGTGCGGCGCCCGCGGCGACTCGCCGTGAGTTCTTAATTAAAATTTTGTCTGAATTTAAAGTTTTAAAATTTCTAAACCCAGGGAGATATTCAAAGGAAAAAATGTAAATCATTCTCACCTATAATAACATAGTATTTACGCCTGTTTTCACCGAAGGGTAAGCAAATTTGTACTTGTACATTCACCTTTCTACGATGCTTTTATTAAATCCCTTGGAATAGTCAGAGTGTGTTATCCAGAGACTGCATCATTGGTCTAGTGGGTGGGATTTCTGAGCGTGAGGCCCTGGGTCCAAACCCCGGGTCCTGCAAAGTGTTATTGGGTTTTTCTGCAAGGAAATTCTCAGTAGCAGCACGGAATCTTGACCCGGGTACGTCTTAAAACTGCGACCAGACACCGGAGGACGGGCAGCAGCGTCCTCTCACTAATCGGTGAGCCACTGCGATCCCCAAACAGCCTGCCAAGCGTGGGGATTATGGCAAACCCCTCCCCACTTAGGGGAGGCCTTCGTTCAGCAGTGGACGTCTTTTGGCTGATGATGATGATGAGCACGGAATCTGGAACTGTGCCCGGAAGATGGCAATAGGCTTGCCCTATTACATGGTACTCAATAACGGCACCCGCGAAATGTGGATGTACAATAGTACACCTCTGCCTAACCCTTCGGGGAATACAGGCGTGATGCTATGTTATGTTATTGTCCAGACAATTCCAAGCACCAGGCTGATATTGACAATTTCATAACTTTTCTAAAACTTCCATATTCCGAATCGAACCTAAACATCACTATTAACATTCGCGCTTGCGGCCAATACGGCGTTCAATATGCTAATAATCTTTTACAAAACAAGTTTCCACGCATCATTTTTTCCTCTGAACATTCTCCGCGGGTACCCTCATCCGCGCCGTGAGTTCTAAGCGTCTCCACCACCGAGATCAACACCTTCGGTCTCCGGTCAACACATGCAGTCAGTCATACATAGAGACGTGAAGAATTCACCTTCAAATCTCTGTGTATGATTGGCTGCGTGTGTCTATGCTTCTTGAGCTGTGGGCGTCGACCTGGGTATGTAATATATGTATGTATTGCTGTCGTTTGCACTCGGATAGGTTAGGGGCCATCCATAAATTACATCACACGTTAAGAGGGGGGGAGGGGGTCGACGAAGTGTGACATTGTGTGACAAAGGGTGGGAGGGGTCCTAAGTTTCGTGACATCACATTTCAAAATCTAATATATCTAAGTATTAAAACGTGAAATTTGAACTATTAACGAAAATTTTAAAAATATTTCCAACTCTATCTATGTGAATATAAGATTTAAATTGTTATGGTGGCGAGTTCCTTGAGAGCCTCGCCGTGGTTTCAAATAAATGGAAATAAAACTAATTTCGGAGCTGCTGTTTTAATTTAATAATTTTTGAATATAAAATTGCAAAATTTGTGACGTCACACTAGGGAGGGGGGAGTCTCACAAACGTGACCAGCTGTGACAAGGACGGGGGAGGGGTCAAAAAAGCATGAAATTCGTTTGACGTAAATTATAGATGGCCCCTTATGTATATTTAGGCCGATATCTCACTAGAACACAGTGTTACCTATCCTACAGTTTTAACTCTAGATTCGGTTTTTTACAAATCTTGACAGTTTTTAGTTTAGTACCCCAAATCTACAGTTTCTCCCTGGCATTGGTATGCTCTAGTACAGTCAGCATCAAAAACATGTATACACGTAGCGAAATTCGGAAGCGAGTTTTTAAAATTGATTAATTTTGCAAGATTGTACAATCTTACTTGTAACTAAAAAAAAAAAAAACGAAATAAACAATCTAGATTTATGTATTTCGGTCTAGATTTATTTATTTTACATTACAGTTTACTACAGTTTTTTTTTTACGGTCATATGCAGTTTTACTTTGCGACAAGGTTGGCAATACTGCTAGGACACCATGGCGGTGCCGGTCGCAAATTAGCTAATTGGTTGTGCAACTAAGTGGGCACCAGGTGAGGTACCCCCCATAGAGCTGTATACATTTTGTTGGTAGCGCGACTGGTTTTGTCGCCACTGGTGTCCTTTTTTTTTATTTGCGTGGTGAGAACCCATCATGGGCTATCCTCCGCATGGCGGGGGGAGGGATGTGCCGGACTCCTACCGGCTAAACTCACCACGGTGGTCAGCCTCGACACCGTATGGTGGGCTTCGGGAACCCTTAGAAGACCGCACCGAAGCCCACCACTTTGTCATGCCAAACGGCACTTACCGGAGGGGGTGACTGTAAAGAGGCCACCCGCTCGTACACGTCCCGGGGGCCACTGGTGTCCAAGTGAGATATAGGCCTTAGAGATTGGGTTAATATTTGGTTCATACTAAGCTTGAATTGGTTTTAAATGGGCGTTTGTGCACTCACTCGTATTAATGAAAATACATCATCATTACCGTCTCATTTACGGCACAGGCCGCACTCAGAATGAGAAGGGTAAGGCTTTAGTACACCACGCTGGTCTGGTGCGGGTTGGTGGACTACACACTAGCAAGAATTTTCTATGGACATCTCTCAGGTCTGCAGGTTTCCTTCATATCCATTATTCACGATAATCAAAATCCGATCCGGATATAATTTTGAAAAGTCAGAGGTGTGGACCGGGTTTGAACTCAAATCCGCCTGCATAGAAGGCAAGCGTTCAACCGGTACGCTATCACAGTTTTAGCTATTAACATTAAACATTCAAGCATCAAGGTATCTATATTTTTCTAATTTAAAAATAAAAAATCTTTGCCCCATACTGGAAATAATTCCTGTATCGTGGATGCATTTATAAACTAACTCATTTACAAGGAACAACTATCTGTATACAAATACTTGTTCCGTGCGGGGATCGAATCCATGCCACGTACCCCAATAGTCGATCGCTCAACCACTTCACACGTGCCTTCAATTTACATTCTACTAGCTGATGCCCGCGATTTCGTCTGCGTTTTTATCTAATAAGTGTTTTGCTGCAATAGTAAAAATAAGCCTATGTCCTTATCCAGGTCTCAAGCTACCTCTTTGTTAAGTTTCATTACAATCGGTTAATTGGTTTAGTCGTGATGAGGTAACAAACAGACAGAGTTACTTTCGCATTTATAATAGTGTGGATTATCTGCAATATAGAATCTTTTAATCTTTTTTATCAGAAGTACATACAAGTGAGTGCAAATTCGCCAATTTAGTTTAGTAAACTAGTATTTACGGATTTTATATACAGGGCAATTTTTTTATTACCATCCAAATTTTCATAGGTTGTTCTGCCAATTAATATGGTCAATTTTCACTATGGGACCAACTCTGAAGCTTCTGTCGTACCTAAGTATTTAGAGTATCATAGATATTTTACGTTATTATTATTGTGTGGTTCTGTGCAGTATCACTCGAGTCGAGCGATATTGTACATAGTTTGTGCGCCGTTCGATATATAGATATTGGATATTGTGCCGATATATAGATATTGTATCTATATACGATTTGTATCGCCCACCCCTAGTCTCGTGTTTTGCGCGCTGGCTTCAGTACTGGATGAGGTCCACTCGGTGAATGTTGTGGCGATGCTCACAATATGTAATAGGTAGAACACCCTGTGAAAAATTGGATAGTGATGAAAAAATTACCCTGTATATAAGTTAACACACACATTTAATTTTTAGTCGAAATATATTAATTGTTAGATGTCTGCTTATCCTTATATATCAAATACAATTATATAGATAATGTATGTAATTGGTAGATTTACTAAATATTTATTAAATTAACATAACATAGCATCACGCTTGTATCCTAGAAGAGTTAGGCAAAGGTTTACTGTACACCCACATTTCGCCGATTCTGTTATTGAGTTCCATTTAAAAACCCAATAACACTTTGCCCGACTCGGGTATCGAATCCAGGACCTCTCGGTCAGCAGTCGTCCACCACTACATCACTGAAGGAGTCTTATATAGTCTTTTATAATAGTATATAAGATTTTATAGACTGTGATCTTAACAAATTTTGTGAGATCAAATAAAATTTTTGCATCTATATGTAACCTGATTAAAAGCAAAAATTCCCCAAAAAAAGTATATTTTTCGTCGTGGTGCGCATTTCAAAAGTACGCATATTCACATACCAAGAAAAATCTTTACGTATTACGCATGAACTGAATAAAAAAAAAGAAAAAGTAGGTACCTATATACAGTAATACCCCGAACTTACGCGATAGGTGGGACTGAGCGATATCCGCGTAAGTCGGGGTATAATTTCAAAAAGCTCACACTCCGTAGTTCAGATATAAATAACACAAAACAAATTATAGCTAAGCGTTGATTCCGCGCCAAACGTCCGAACATGTACATTAGCTGAACAATAACGAGGGGGAGTGAGTAATCGAGTTGTGTAGCTCTCAAAGTAACGACGAACCGATGAGATTCGAAAATAGCGTAACTCCAGAGGCCCTAGTGTAAGTTTTTTTTGACAAATTCAATTTACTACATCGAACGCGTTCGGCGCTCCGATTAGTGGAGAGCACGAAACGGACCAATCGGAGCGCCGAACGCGTTCGATGTAGTAAATCGAATTTGTCGAAAGAAACTTACACTAGGGCCTCAGATTCGCGTAAGTCGGGGTAGCGTAAGTCGAGGTATTACTGTACTGTATGCTAATATAGATTTCGTTTTACAGCGGATTTTGGCGTGTCAGCAAAGAACAAGTCGACATTACAGAAGCATGACACTTTCATCGGGACCCCATATTGGATGGCCCCGGAGGTGGTGCTTTGCGAAACGTTCAGAGATCACCCTTACGATTTCAAGGTGAGTCACGTTGCAACACACTAGGAATAATACGGTAGGTGACTACTAGTCATCTGAGTTACTTTTTATGAACTGTCAAAAACGTCATTTTGTTCTAAAAATGTTTGGAATACAAAAGCGTGACGTCATAGTTTTTCATTGACATACTTATTGTGTGATTTTTATAAATTAAATATTGTAAACGGCAAAGATAAGCAAGAGATTAAGTTTTACTGAGTTTTTTAGAAGGAAGACTATTTACCAAACAAGATTTCAGAATTTATTTTTGATGCAGTCATCTACCCTATTCCTGTATCGTGGGTACAAACACAAATATTCACATGCACGAATACGTGCCCAGAACAATTATCTATAGGTCATATAAATATTTGTTCTGTGCGGGGATCGAAACCTTGACACGTAGCGTAGCAGTCGGTCGCTCAATCACTGCGCTAACCGAGCTGTCAAGAAGAAAACTCAATAATTGTAGCAGTACAAGTAACTACCTTATTAGTCTGATTGCAAGCGACTGCTGAGCGTGAGGTCCTGGTTTCGATTCCAGAGTCAAGCAAAGTGTTATTGGGTTTTTCTTTATAGTAATTCTCAGTAGCAGCACGGAGAGTTAAATACTTGTTTGCAAGTTTGGAATTACAGAAAATACCAACAAAATTACCAAAACGGATTCGAACCTAGGACTTAAAATTCAGCAGCAGCGCTTACGACCCCTAGACTACTGAGATACAATAAATATAATTATTTTTAATTGTTATTATAATTTATAATTTTATCATTTCTTCCAGGTCGATATCTGGTCTCTTGGCATCACACTAATAGAGTTCGCTCAGATGGAGCCCCCTAACCACGAGATGACGCCCATGAGAGTACTCCTCAAGATCCAGAAGAGCGAACCACCGACCCTCGACCAGCCCTCCAGGTGGAGCAAATCCTTCAACGACTTCATATCCAAAGCACTTGTCAAGGTAAGAAGCATCACCAGAAAGATTTAAGCCAGCCCATTGCTGGATGTCGGCCCCTAGAGAAAATGAAAAGCGGTCACCCGTCCATGGACTGACCGTAGCAAGAGCTGCTTAACCTTACAGATTTGACATATCTAAATACAAATAAATAAAATTGAAGTGTCTGTTTGTAATGTCAAAATAACGGCTTTTTACTAAATGCATATGAAAGTATATACGGTACTTATAATAAAAAAACGGCTAACTATCTGTTTCGGCTAATCTCCGAAACGGCTGGACCGATGTTGATGGGAGTTTCACTGGCAGATAGCTGATGTTATATGGAATGACTTAGGCTAATTTTTATTTGAGAAAAAGAATTAGAGTTCCGTGCTAAAAATGCACGGGTTCGTAATCCACGCGGGCGCAGCTGCGAGCGGAAGCTAGTATGTATGTAGCTATGAGTCCCTAATTTTTTTCTCATCTCCTTTTTTTGTCCACTGAAATATGAGTTATCTCGCGAAAAAGAAGCGGAGGAATTCTACTATTTCACTTTTTTCCCCATAATTCTAACTTTACCACACTTCGGTTTAATTTTTCTTGTCACCAAATAAAACCCAACATTCATCCCCCAGGATCCAGAAAAGAGGCCGACAGCGATCGAGCTAATGAAACACGAGTTTGTGAACGGCAAGCTAGACGCCAAGCCTCTGAGGGACCTTCTACTGGAGTACAGAGCTGAGGTGGTGGAAGAAGAGGTGCTCGACGATGACTCGGAGGTCAGTACATAACAAATAACGAGGATTTTTATCAATACATATATGACATCGCTAAAACAGACCTTATGTCAACGGAGTAAGGTTTATTTTTCACTGTTTTTGGCCGAGGGATCGCGGGGTGGAGTTAGACTCGAACGAATTCGATCGAATCGATTCTAGTGAAATCGAGTGAGGTAATTATTGTGTATCGATACCTAGAACACTAGCGGAAGGTTGCACACTTGTATCGTAAGCGATTGGGAAGAAGAGTGGGGTGCGTCTTTCTTATTTTTATTGAAATATCTATAAGTATTAAATTATATATGTAAAATTAACTATGGGGCCATCCATTAAGACTAATCCCCCCACCCAAAATCACGTGTATTTTTTAGTACCTACAGAGAATCTTAAAATTTTTAGAATATTATCTTTAAATACAGGTATAAAGTATAATCTAATTATATTATGAAATTAAGGACCATGATAAAAATGTCTAGACAGAAAGGTTGCAGGTTGTTTTTGACTGGCATAAAAATAATAATAAAGGAATGGTGTTATCATGCGAAAAACATATATTGTACTAGTACATGAACATATTTAATATACATACATTGTCCTCGGATCACGGATTAGCAAGCGAAAAAATAAATACACGTGATATCTTACTACACCCCCCTCCCCCCTTTGTGATATTTCGTGATTTTTGCCAAACCCCCTGCCCCCTTTCGAGCCTCACGTGATTAATGTACGGCCCCTATATAAATAATATTAACACGTGTTTGCTTCCATTGCACGCTTACTAATATTTGCGTCTTTTTGACTTAACTCACAATGTGTAGTCAAAGTCGAGGAGAGGCAAAAAAAATAAGGAACAGTACCAGAGAATTGGTTAGTATATAATGTTGATAAGTATTTTATATAATATGTATGTGTATATCACATTGTATCATCATCATCATCATCATCAGCCAAAAGACGTCCACTGCTGAACGAAGGCCTCCCCCATTTGGGTGCCATAATCCCCACGCTTGGCAGGCTGCTTGAGGATCGCAGTGGCTCACCGATTAGTGAGAGGACGCTGCTGCCCGTCCTCCGGTGTCTGGCCGCAGTTTTAAGACGTACCCGGGTCTTAAAACATTGTCTCACATTGTATATATTGTCGTTAAAGTTTTAACACCACGTAAGTAATTTTTTGTCGGTTTTAGACATTTTGATGCCATTTGCCAGAGAATCGGAAGATGCCATGTTTCAGCCAATCAGAAACAAGCATCGTCCAATAGAAACTCGTAAAATGAAATGAATATAAAATGGTATTGTACTGGTGTCAATGTAAAACTATGCAGCTTTTTCATTCTCCTGAAAAGTTGCTATTTTTGACATACGTGGTGTTAGAACTCCAACGATGATATTTCAATTTACCCCCAATATATAGACGCGGAGTAGTCATTCAAAGAAGTAGTGATAACCTATATTGCGACCGGATAACTCAGTCAGTAACAGGAACCGCGCGGGGAGCGGGTGACGATTCCCTATCGTCATCCCACTTGAATTTAAAAATAACAATAAAAAATATTTTATTGCGAATTTGCGCAGTAATTATGAACCAATACACAAAAGTCACCAGAAAAAAAAAAAAGACAAGAACAAAGAATTTTATCCAGAAGGGTCTGAGTTCTGACCCTGACCGTACTTCTGACTTTTAGAAAGGTGTTCCTCTTTATATCTTCATCCACATTCATACTTAAAACTCTTCTTAAAACATACTTTTCATGGTATAACGACAAAGTCTTGTCTCAACTTTTCTGTCACCAGTGTCATTTCTTCTGTTGTATCTTCTAAACTAAGTATCACATGGGAATTGCTCATGCCGTGCCATTTTTATACTTCATTGAATATACACTTTTTTTATTCTATCCATATTTTATGTCGTAATTGTATATTTTATACAGGGTGAATTTTCAAGTGTGCGCGGATAGTTAGATAGGAAACTATATGAAAAAGCAAATAATACTCAAAGGAGTATTGTTGGTGTGTTTGTTTTATAAAAAAAAAAAAATCCCCACACTAGGATTTCTCCTGTGTCGTGGGTTTACAAACATACATGTCACAAACACACACAACCAGACTCGAAACAACTATCTGTAGATCATACAAATATTTGTTTCAGGCGGGAATTGACCCCGTGTAACCTAGCGCAGAAAGCTAAAAACTGTGCCAACCGTGTCGGGTATTAGGACTGATTTTGATAAAAATAGCTAATATTTAAAGAACTATAATTTTCCTATCCTATAAAAATAACACATCCTGTATTATCTTACACCAGCCAATACTTAAAAGGATCACATTCTGTGAAGTAATGTCACACGTAATTCACCCTGTATAATATATAATTCATATTTATATTTCTCGTCATATCGACTCGACCAAATTAACATCGTGAACAAATGATAAGAATATAATGTTCTTAGTTTTACGTTAATGTGACTTGTGTATGGTTTACATTGCAAACGAATCGGATTGCCAGCCGCCAGAGCCTCCGCCTGCGTCGAAGGTACACCTACTGTATATACGTACATTTTTTTATTTTTTTTATTTGAGTGTTTCAGCCTCATTGGTCTATATTTTTAATTATTTATTTTTATTTACTAACTAGCGACCCACCGCGGCTTCGCGCGGGTGCCACTTACATTTTAATGAGATTTTCATACAAAAATATCATTAATGATGATGCAAAAATGTTAGGCAGAACTCTAATATCACAATACAAAACAGATTTATTTAAATTCAAACACTATATACAGAAAACTAATTAAGATTTTACTAATTATTTACACTAATGTAATTTTCTATATATAGTGTTTAAATTTAAAAATATCATCAAAATTTCCAAATTTTACGGTGGATTTTCCCAAAAATGGCTTTCATACAAATCTTGTTCTGAAAATTATGAATACAACAAAACAAAAATCAGCCAAATCGGTCGAGCCGTTCTCAAGTGATGCTCCGTCATACATGTGGCAAATGATTTTTATTTATATAGATATTTCTGTACGTGTGTATGTCACTGAACTCCTCCTAAACGGCTGCACCGATTTTGATGAAATTTTTTGTGTGTGTTTGAGTGGGTTCCCGGATGGTTTAGATTCACAATTGGACCCGGTAGGTGGCGCTGCGATCTAGTTCTACGACAGGTTCGGGCAGGACAACGTCTGTCTGGTTCGCTAGTGATTTTTTTATAGATGTATTTTATATTTTTGTAAATTAGATGTATTTTGTTCAAATATTAATATGAAACATTAACCCTTGTTCGACAGGAGCCGCGCAGCTCTCATATGCCTATGGAGGAAGATGACTCAACATCTGTCCGGTCCGGCGACACGCCAGATGTCAAGAGTGAGTACCTTTAATTATTATTATTCTTCTTTAATTTGAGAGCTCAGCTCTTGTCGGAGAAGCAATCGTCACTGTTCTCTATAGTGATATAATATATATCTCTTAATGACAGCAGATGTTCCCGTTATACATCAAATAAGTTTGCTGAAAATTTCATTTGAATTTGTCGTTTTTTCAAGAAAAATATTGTAAATGTCGTGTTTAAAAAAAGCAAGGAAAGATTTATATTTCTTGGTTCATCGTCTCGTCCTCGGAGTCGAACGTTTGACCTTACGTTTGTCAGTTGCGCTTGAAACCATTACACAGCTGATCGTATTAAATTCATAATCGAACATTTAGCTTGCATCCCATCTTATTTTAGTTTACCATACTTACCCCACAAATTTGTCCACAGTGTCGGAGGAACCGCAAGCGGGCACGACGCCGGTCGCGCCGCCCGCACGCTCGCCCCCCTCGCCCGCCCCCGCCGCGCCCGCCCCGCTGTCGCCCGCCTCGCCCACATCGCCCACATCACCCGCCGCCGCCAAGAGGCCGCACGAAGACGAACACCCGCCTGCTGATAGAAAACCACCCGTGAGTATTCTATCTTGGTCGTATTGTCTAATAAAATCATCATCATCTGCCTAGTCTTTTCCCAATTACATTGGGGTCGGCTTCCAGTCTAGCCGGTTGCGGCTGAATATCAGTATTTTACACGGAGCGACTGCTTTCTGACCTCCGCCACCCAATTACTGGGAGACACTGATACTATAAGGTTAGACTGGTTGTCAGACTTTTTGGGCTACTGACACCCGTAACGACAGTCATAGGTCTTCGTATGACACCCGGGACCAACTGCTTAACGTGCTTGCCGAGGCACGGAGCAGTCGATATGTGAAAAATGGTCACTCATCCAAGGACTGACCGCGTCAAGTGCTGCTTTACCTCACAAATCGACTGGTCTGCGTGTTAGCTATGTAGCTACAAGCATAAAATCACACAATACGGATGGTTGGTCCGAATTTCGGACGCATCTCGGCGGATATTGTATTTTTTGGGTAGGAAATAATTAAATAATATTTATAGCTACCAAACCTAACAAAACATTCTGTCCACAGGCACCAAAAAAAGAAAAAGGCCCCGCGCCCCTCCCCCCGTCGGGCAGCACCCCGCCCCCCGCGGCCGCGCCCGCGCCGCCCCCCGCGCGCAAGCAGCCCGCCCCGCCCCCACCCGCGCCCCCCGCGCCCCCCGCGCCCGCCCCGCCTGCGCCTGCGCAGCCCGTGTCCTCGGTGACGTCATCGTCGTCCGTGTCCACGTCAGACGCTTCTGCGGAGACGGTCGTCTCGCCCGCAGTCAATGCTGGCAGGCAGATTGTAGACCAGGTAAATATAACCATCGTTGATATATCTATATAATATAAATAACGCGCAAATGATTGCCTCAATGGTCTAGTGGTCGTAAGCACGACTGCTGAGCGTGAGGTCCTAGGTTCGATTCCCGGTTCGGGCAGAATGTTATTGGGTTTTTCTGTATGGAAATTTTCAGTAGCCGCACGGAGTCTGGCACTGTGCGCGGTAGATAGTAATAGGCTCGCTCTCTATTACATGGAACTCAATAACAGCATTGGCGAAATGTGGTTGTACAATTGTACACCTCTGCCTAACCCTTCGGGAAATACAAGCGTGATGCTATGTTATGTAATACGCAAATGTAGATCAAGAAACTTATTGAATAACCAAGCTTCAATGTAGGATAAATCATGTTATCATGAATATCAAATGGGTCACTGGACTTCTCTGAAATAATAAAAAGTCAGGTTGTTGATGTAGCGACTACTACTCGCAACATGGCAAAAAGTAAAGCGCCATCTATAGGAGTGAAGCTACAACAACAAATCCTGAATCGCACTATGAAAGTTTACAACGGTTCTAACACATACACGAATATCGTAAAAAAATTATATAATAATCTCAATAAAGAATATCTTGAAAAGTTTTAAAATCAAAATGGTTAGAAAATAAAGAATAAATTTCTTCACAGGTATGCAGGGACGCAGAAAAAGCAGTAGAAGATAAAAAGACAGAAAAAGAACAACCCAAACAAGAGATTGATACACCAAAGCAAGAAAATGATGTAAAACCAACAGAAACATCGAAACCAGAAGTTAAAGAGAAGAATTATTCCAGAAGTAACTCATCAGAAGACCGAGTAGACAGAGTAGAAAAGAGTAGACCGAACTCTTTACACGAAAGAGACATAAGAGATAAGAGAGATTCGCTAGACAAAACTGGTATTGAATTGAATAGGGTTAGCGCAGAAGTCAATAGGTTAGAGAAGAATTATTCTAGATCCAATTCTGTTGATGAAGACAGGTTGGATGAGAAGAGAAGAGAAGATAAGAGGAGTGATAGGAGATCGCAACATAATGCTGTTGAAATTAGGCCTGTTACGGTGAGTTTTTTAAAGTATAATCATTACATATTATAAAAAAGTCCCTCGCCGCGTCTATCTGTCTGTCTGTTCGCGATAAACTCAAAAACTACTGAACGGATTTTCACTCGGTTTTCACTAATAGACAGAGTGATTCATGAGGAAGGTTTAGGTGTATAATTCGTTAAGATTTTGTGTAAATTGGCTGAAATATGACGATGATTGTTGAAGATGTCGGAGAAAATCATGCCGACTTGGAGCTTTACTGGCGTGCGCCGCGTAAACCAATAGATTTATACTTATATCCGTATTATTGAAGAAGGCTGCTTTTTGACTCAAAACACGAGTGCCTAGTCCATGCGGGTGAAGCCGCGAACGCGTTCGGCGCTCCAATTGGTGGAGAGCACGTAACGGACCAATCGGAACGCCGAACGCGTTTGATGCGTTAAATCAAGTTTGTCGAAATAAACCTACACTAGGACCACAGATGACCAGCTTCTTACAGCGAGCGAAAGAGAAATCGAAAACGCTCACACAAAAAGACGGGTAGTTTGATATATTTGAGATCGCCGTACCTATCTCTCGCTGTTTGAAGCTGGCCTTCTGTGTGTTTAACATGATTTTTAAGCCATGTGAGAATTGCCTCTTGACGCTTGAACGATTATCGTGTCAAAGCTTATGTCGATTCGAAAGTTTTAACAAATTTGTTTGTGTTCTAGCCGCCCCAACCCAAAGAGCCAGACCCGCCGCGAGAGTTGAAGCCTGTCGCGCCCGCGCCGCCCACCGCGCAGGCGCAGCAGACTGTACTCGTGGCAGCAGCCGCCGTGTCGCCCGTGGTCGTGGCTGTCAACGAGAGCGTGGTGCTGGTGGAGCCCAACAGTCTGGCTGCCACACCCGCTGGTCTCGTCACCGTCACCACCACGCACCCGCCCGTGCTCAGCACTGCCAAGCCTGTGAGTACACACTACACAACGAGAGCGTGGTGCTGGTGGAGCCCAACAGTCTGGCTGCCACACCCGCTGGTCTCGTCACCGTCACCACCACGCACCCGCCCGTGCTCAGCACTGCCAAGCCTGTGAGTACACACTACACAACGAGAGCGTGGTGCTGGTGGAGCCCAACAGTCTGGCTGCCACACCCGCTGGTCTCGTCACCGTCACCACCACGCACCCGCCCGTGCTCAGCACTGCCAAGCCTGTGAGTACACACTACACAACGAGAGCGTGGTGCTGGTGGAGCCCAACAGTCTGGCTGCCACACCCGCTGGTCTCGTCACCGTCACCACCACGCACCCGCCCGTGCTCAGCACTGCCAAGCCTGTGAGTACACACTACACAACGAGAGCGTGGTGCTGGTGGAGCCCAACAGTCTGGCTGCCACACCCGCTGGTCTCGTCACCGTCACCACCACGCACCCGCCCGTGCTCAGCACTGCCAAGCCTGTGAGTACACACTACACAACGAGAGCGTGGTGCTGGTGGAGCCCAACAGTCTGGCTGCCACACCCGCTGGTCTCGTCACCGTCACCACCACGCACCCGCCCGTGCTCAGCACTGCCAAGCCTGTGAGTACACACTACACAACGAGAGCGTGGTGCTGGTGGAGCCCAACAGTCTGGCTGCCACACCCGCTGGTCTCGTCACCGTCACCACCACGCACCCGCCCGTGCTCAGCACTGCCAAGCCTGTGAGTACACACTACACAACGAGAGCGTGGTGCTGGTGGAGCCCACGGTTCAAATTAGGTCTAGATTTTACCCAAAATTATCTCTCGACACTGTCCCATCCGTCTAAAGATCTCTCTAACATACGCATATAACTCATATTCATCTTGTTTTCTTCGACAGCTCCCTCCGAACGCCGTAACAATATCCACAACGCCCCCCATAGCCGACGAAGTCGTGATAGTCGGCGCCGGATCATCCTCAGACGATGACTGCTTCGCGCCCTCGTCGCTCGACTCATTGGACACCCACTGTTACAGCGGTCAGTATCATATCAGCTCGTAAACCTTTATGCTGAATATAGGCACCCTTATTTCCATTGGAGGGGCTCGAGAAACTGCGAGATTAACCTTCGCTTGCTGTCAGTCTTTGGATGGGTGACCGTCTTTCAGACATCTGGACCCCTCCGTACCTCGGAACTCATCTCGTACAGACGTCGAACAACGTCGATCGAACGTCGTAAGCGTGATTGTTGAGCGTGAGGTCCTGGGTTTGACTCCCGGGTACGGCAGTCTTGTTGGGTTTTCTGAATAGAAATTCTCAGTAGCACCACGGAGTCTGGAACTGTGCCCGGTAGATGGCAATAGGCTCGCCTCCTATTACATGGGACTCGGATAACGGTATCGGAGAAATGTGGGTGTGCAACTGTACTCCTCTGCTAACCCTTCGGGGAATACAGTCGTGATGCTATGTTATGTGATGAACTTTTGGAAGTTTGGTTACATTCGACAGCAGTTCCATCACCATCATTTAGATGGTTGGCAGTCCACAACTGTGCGTTTCTCTAGAAACTTTCTGCCTCGCACAACAAAACTGTGGAATGAACTGTCGCCTGCGGTATTTCCGGACCAATACGACCTTCAAACCTTCAAGAAAAGAGCGTACTCCTTTTTAAAAGGCCGGCAACGCACTTGTGACTCCTCCGGTGTTGCGGGTGTCCATGGGCGACGTTAATCGCTTACCATCAGGCGATCCGTCTGTTCGTTTGCCGCCTATGACATAAAAAAAAAATCTTTATCTGGTCTTCCTGGTCTTTCTTTGCGTATGATCATACCGGATGATCTATATATATATTGATGATCCTAACTAATATTATAAATGCGAAAGTAAGTTTGTTTGTTATCTTTTCACGCCTAAATCACTGAACCGATAATCATGAAATTTTGCATTTAAGTTGATAGTTCAGGGATACAGAAAAGGACCAATCCACGTGAGCGAAGCCGCTGGCGAAAGCTAGTAATATTATATACTTTTGTATGTTTACCATAGACTTAGAATTTCGCTTACGCTAAAAGACCAACAAAGCGTGGAAAAGAGATATCATTTTAATATGAACACTACCCGAGAAAGAAAGAGACAGATGTTAATGTCAGTATGATACCATTTTTTTTGTAGTACCGTCGTAGTAGTATCGGTACCTATCGTTACCCTTGCTTTATTGTCAAATGTATTTTATTAATTTATAAAATAATCGTGCAATTATTGGCGATAAGTGATATTTAGGCAGTCATAATGTCATGTTCTTTTGCCATTTGTAACGTGACATAGAGAAATAATCCAAATAATTATACGATTCACAGGTAAATGTGATTTTTTCATCGTACGTTTTGAAACCATATTTTGTGTACGTACTAGTATTAATTCGCCGAGAAAACAAATATTACCATAGTATATTAGATTTTCTTCCGATACGTGGTAATATTTTGTAGATAAAACAAGAAATAAATAATATTTAGTGTAAATATTAAAATGTATGTTTAGGCCAGGGTCAGTCATTTCTACAGTCAGTAGAAATGACTTCACGGATATCGATAAAAAGTCGATAGATTTTTATCTGATTATGGTAATATCATACATTACTTTATCATTATCAGTGCACAAAACTGTGACTAGTGGATAGCACGAGGTTAAATCTTTGTACTATACTTATCTGAATGCTGCATACAACATCATCTTAAAATTATTATTATATTTTTTAATACTCATTGTATTTTCATAAATAAAATTATTTTATCCGTTTATTAATTTACAATAAGAGGATTTAATTAGTAGCGTATATACCTCTATTCATTAGGGCAAGATTTAATCTATCGATACTATACTATATTGACAATGCAAATACACAACCCTATTTTCATCTGACATATCAGTCACTAACACATATGCATATTATTTTTCGGTATCTCCTACAAGCTGTCATTGTTCATCTTTTACATTCTGAATCTATGATGTTTACAGAAAAAACTCGCGGGCGTCGTCTGGACAGCAGCGAGGTGCTCATCTTGAGCCCCACGGCCGCCGCCACCGACTCCGGAGTGTTCGACGACAGTGTTACCAATGGACTGAACCTGGTGAGTCTACCTAACCTTTACAGTACTCCTCGGAGGTCCCAGGAGATGCTTTAAACATCTGTAAGGATTATTATTATTATGGTAGTTGCGTATACACATGCGCAACATATACAGGGTGGAGACAAAATAACGACATTTTTTGTTTAAACTTTGCCCCTCACTATGAATTCTCCTGTGTCGTAGGTTTCGGTTTACAAACATACATGTCACATGCACACACAACCAGACCCGACAACTATCTGTAGATGGTACAAATATAATATTTGTTCTGTGCGGAAATTGAACCGAAAAGCTCATGACTTAGCCACTGCGCCATTCGTGTCGTCGAAATTAAAACACGATCGCTACTAGTCAATCAAAATACTTCAAAAATGAAAGAAAGAAAGAAAAGTAAAATTATTTATTGGACGACACAAACGACACTTCATAACTACATAACAACGCTCACAGTTTACAAGGACAAATTATCAATTAAACATGTAACGTAAAAATAACAAACAAAGACATTACAAAAACTAAATAAAAAAATAACAACAATAAAATAGGCAGCGGCGAGCCCAAGCACCTGCAATAGTGGTCAGGCATCGCCCGACCTGCTTGCTTGCACACGCGCATCAGTTGCTCATAACGTTTCAGGCGGCCGTCAACGTCGGTTGTCGATTGGGCCCCGTGCAAAACGTGCGGTTGAACTTGCGGCGAGCAGTCTGTTAAATGGACCCACAAATCTACATACTATATAGTTTTTAGCTTAAACTTTACTGATGCATTTATTTCTTGCTCACAGGATACCTCCCACGTGTCAGTGGTAACGGTTGGCAACGAGGAGGTCCGGGTTCGAGACTCGGCCGCGACACACATCGCGCTCGGCTCCGTCAGTACGAGGCTCAGTCCTGACAGCTTTGAGAGGTAAGGATAATTTTATTGGTGACGCCATATTTCTTTCTTATTTTAATTTTTATTTGAGTAAGGGAAGTTAATTGAGAAGTTTGTATAGATATTTCATTTCGCCGTGCAGTCAGCTTCAAAAATAGTATACATTTAGCAAAATTATCCTATCCTATCCTATCCTACTTCCTACTATCCTACTATCCTACTTCCTATCCTACTTCCTATCCTATCCTACTAATATTATAAATGTGAAAGTTTGTGAGGATGGATGGATGGATCGTTGTTACTCTTTCACGCCAGAACGGCTGAAAGGATCTGGATGAAATTTGGCACAGAGATAGGTTATAGCCTGGAATAGCACTTAGGCCACTTTTAATCCCGGGAAAATGTACGGGTTCGTAAACCACGCGGGTGAAGCCGCGGGCGGAAGCTAGTAGTTTATATATTTCCAGATACTAAGTGTAAAATTTCTTACACTGCCTTAATTTTAGTTTGCACACAATAAGCTAGATGAATGCATCAAAAATAAATTCTGTAATCTTGTTTGGTAAATAGTTTTCCTTCTAAAAACCCAGTAAAACTTAATCTCTTACTTATATTTGCCGTTTTCAATTTTTAATTTATCAATATCACACAATAAGTATGGCAATGGCAATGAAAAACTATGACGTCACGCCTTGCTATTCCAAACGTTTTTAAAACAAAATATAGTTTTTGACATTTCATAAAAATCTCAGACGACTAGTAGTCATCTACCGTATTGTTTTTTGAGACGGTCACACATTTGTCCTGCTTGATCCTTAAAAATAACAAGAATTCCATTTACTCCTAGTTTTTACAACGATATTGATGTAGCATTGCAACTTAGCGCGGTTTCAATACGTCAGAAATATGATTGCATTGAAAATGTCAAAATATGCAAATGAAACCTACTGACTTTGAAGGATTGTTTCCGCGTTCTGCGTTCGCTTTGACCGCAGAACGCAGAACTCATTCAAAGTCAAAGTCAAAATTAAATATTTTTATTTCGAGTGGGCCTTTATAGGCTCTTTCAGAACGTTGTGATTCTAGGTGTACGGTTCCAAAGTGAGGGTAGGTCCTATGGAGAAGAGACCGGCAAGAAACTCCATGGATATTCTTTTACAGATTCTCTAAATTCTTTAGATTCTCTTTAACAATAAATTTTAAATAATTTATCAGCAGATCACAGTCAGATAGTGGTTCGGTCGCATCATCGTCATCCCGGGTCGCGCAAGACGCTGACTCCTTAGCGACTACGGCGACTACCGCGACTACGGCCTCGCACGATGACCAGCTGCACCTGGCACATCTTAATGGAGGAGCTAGGTAAGCAGGTTTGAATATTTAAAGTGTGGTGTGTAAACAAGGAGAGAACCTCCACGAATGACGGAACATGAGATTATGTGGTTACCCCGGGCAGTCAGCCTCGATACCACCATCGCTGACTGGATAATCTTTCTACTATGGCATGAACGATATCCATGTGATAGCTCGTGGCTACACGATGGAATAGTGGTTAAAGTTCCATGTTACGAACTTGATTGGGTTTAATACTACAGTCCTACAGTTCCACAGTCCCACTGTACTACAGTCCTACATTACTACAGTACGAGCCCTATAGTACTACAGTACTACAGTACTACAGTACTACAGTACCACAGTACTACAGTACTACAGTCCTACAGTCCTACAGTCCCACAGTACTACAGTACTACAGCCAGCGAGAAAAGCAAAGCAGGCAGATCGCAGCGCTTGTTGCGATCTGAACCTAACCTAACTTGTTTTATGATTACCGTGGTGAGAACACATCATGGGGGGCAGAGGGGTGAGCTGGACTCCTATCGGCTAAACTCACCACGGTGGTCCGCCTCGACACTGTATGGTGGGCTTCGGGAACTCTTAGAAGACCGCACCGAAGCCCACCGCAGAACCTAACCTAACCTTAGGGTATCAGTGGCCGAGGTCAGATGTCAGTCATCGTTGTACAATACTGATATTCAGCTGCATCTGTTTAGACTGGCAGCCGACCCAAACATGGTTAAAAAAAGATTAAGGAGAAGGTGATATAGTCAGATTTTTCTAACTGAATTGTCTGTTTTGTTACAGAGTAAACACGGACAGTCAGAACTTGGACAACGGTGAACAAGTTGTGTTGAGGAGAAAGCAGCAAGATGGCCAACCTGTTAACAGGATACAGAGGTAATTACATTAAACGCAGCGCACGCGCAGCATGAGTGGGACTTGCTTTTGTCCGATCAACGTCTGTAGGATTCTTTTTCTTTTTTTTAAATTTTAGACAGAGCTAACTTAGAATCTTAGATAAATATCAAGTTTTGGAACTAGACACTGCTACTGACTACCTCATTGGTTTAGTGGCTGCAAGCGCGACTGCAGAGTGTGAGGTTCTAGGTTCGATTTCCGGGTTGGGCAGTGTTATTGGGTTTTTCAGTATGGACATTCTCAGTAGCAGCACGGAGCTTGGAACTGTAACCGGTTGTTGGCGTTAGGCTCTCCTCCCTCGCTCGAGACTCCTTTGAGTATTTTTTGCTAATCCTTATAGTTTCAGATTTGGCCATTTACTTGTAAAAATTTGCTTGACGACACGGTTGGCGCTGTAGCTAAGCCATTAGCTTTCTGTGCTATGTGTCGCGGGTTCGATCCCCGCACGGAGCAATTATTTGTATGATCTACAGATAATTGTTTCGGGTCTGGGTGTTTGTGTATTTACCGGTATTTAATTGTTGGCTACCAGATAATTAATTGATATTAACACTCTGTTACTAGGTCGAAGGAGGACATACACATGGCTAACTTGAAGAAGAAGACCCGCAAACGTACCAGGAAGTTCGAGATAGATGGCGTTATAGTCACCACCACCACTTCCAAGGTGAGATAGCTGAAGGAAAGAAAGAAAGATTTAATTTGATATTTTATCAGTACAGTATTAAAGGGAACTTTATTACATGATTGACGGCACGGTTGGCGCAGTGGTTGAGAGATCGACTGCTGCGCTACGTGTCGCGGGTTCGATTCCCGCACGGAACAAATATTTGTATGATCTACAGATAGTTGTTTCGGGTCTGGGTCTTTGTGTATGTGAATACACATCATGCCTCAGAGAGCACGTGTCGCCGTTGGTCCTGCGCCTGATCTCTCTCCGGTCGTGTCGGATTGCCGTCCCATCGGACTATGAGAGTGAAGGAATAGAGAGAGCACCTGTGTTTGCGCACACACTTGTGCTCTATAATATCTCCTGCGTAGTTGGCTAATCTCCGGTGAGATTGGCCGCCGTGACCGAAATCGGTCAGGAGGACTATTATTACATGAGACTTTCAACATTGGCGAAATGTGGGTGTACAATAGTACACCTCTGCCTAACTCTTCTAGGATATAGGCTTTATGCTATTTAAACACATCAATATGTTTCCCATTTCTAGTCGAAAATAATGTCTGAATATTTTATTTTTTGACGTAAAATTTTTCGATTTGTGTCTTATGTTAAAAACAAATAGTTTACAAATGAAAACTTCAAAAGAACATATATTTTGTTTTTTATTTGTTATTTATTTATTATGTATAAGTAGGTAAATGTATATTTATTATATTGAGATATTTGTTTATATAAATGTTTATTTATGAGTTAATATTCGTACACCGACCATTACCCTCTATATTTTCTTCCATGATTCTTTCCATGCACTGGTTGTCTGGAAGAAATTGCTTTTAGCGATAAGACCGCCATTTGTACCCTATGTGTAAAATGTATTTTCGTTTCGTACTTTTTCCTTTGGTGTTCAGTAAAGAATACTCTCTCTATCTATGTTAAAATGTTATTCTTTTTCAGGTAATATGGGGCGACGAAGAGAGCGGACGCACTTGGGACGACCACGCGCTCCGCAAACAAGAGTTGCGCGAGATCAAGATGTTGCAGAAACAAGAGCAGAAGCAGTTCCAGGACCTGAACGCCAAAGAGAGCCAGCTGAGGGAACAGCAGGACAAGAGGTTCGTATTTTTGAGCTTAAACCTCCCTTACTACAGAAGAAAAAACTTGTAGATCATACAAATATGAGTTCCGTGCGGTTATCGAACCTGCGACACGTAGCGCAGCAGTCGATCTCTCAACCACTGCGCCAACCGTGCCGTCAAAAACTTGTAATCTCGTAATCAAATACATAGTAAAACTTAGAGACATTCACATATATGTACATTTATGTAGAATATAGACAATATAATCACGCTCGTATAGTTTTGTGGTATTTACAGAACTGGTCTCACGAGTCGTACACATTTGATATGACCTGCGCAGTAGGCTAGATGACTGCATCAGAAATAAATTCTGAAATCTTGTTTGGTACATTGTTTTCCTTCTAAATACTCAGTAAAACTTTATCTCTTACTTCTTTGACGATTGAAATCTTTAATTTAGCAAAATCATACAATAAGTATGTCAATGGCAATGAAAAACTATGACGTCACGCTTTTGTATTCCAAACATTTTTAGAACAAAATGTCGTTTTTGATAGTTCATATAAAGTAACTCAGATGACTAGTAGTCATCTACCGTGTTGATACAATTTAAACAACCAATCAGAACGCTCCAACATAGCGCATTTAAAACGCCACTCTGTATAGATAAAATATAATATGAAACCTCACAGGTTCGAAGCTGAACTGGTGTCCCTCGGGCGAGCGCACGAGTCCGACCTCGAAGCGTTAGCGCGAGCGCAACGCGCCGCCGCCGAGCGAGCCGAGCAACAACTCGAAGCTGAACTTAGGCACGCCGCCAAGAGACTGAGAGCTGATCACGAACGAGACCTGAGGCACTTCAGAGATACTCTGAAGCAGGAGCTACGGTTGCTGAAACAGGTGAGTCCCGTCTAGATTCGAACACGCGACCTAACATTATAAGTCTAGCTACCTATACAGGGTGAATTTTTCAAGTGGGCGTGGATGGTCAAATCCGAAACTATAAGGAATAGCGAAAACTACTCAAAAGAACCTCGAGCCCGATTTTGATGAAAACTAAAACTGCATCATTCGATTTTTGAAATATCAATACTCCTAGTCAGGAATCGAACCCGTTGATTTTGAAAAACAAAACACACTGTATTATTACGAGATCCGATAGTGTCGCTAATAAGGATCAAATTCTGGGAAGTAATGACATATTAAAAAAGGAAAACGTGAAGACGTAAAAAAAATTGCATAGACTTACATTACGAGTACTGATATTCAGCCACATCTGGTTACGATTGGAAGCCAACCCCAAAATAGTTGGAAAAAGGCTAGACAGATGATAATTGTTCTAGCATAATAACCATATGCCTAAATACTCACCCCATTTCCCCTCCAGGAAGTGGAACTAGTTGCAAAAGATCGTCGCAAAGAGGCCTACAGACAGCGACGGGCTCGCTTGGACGCCGAACATGCGGAACGAGAGCGAGCCTTCGTCGCTGCACTCGCTGAGGCTGGAGACGCCGTGCTCAGGAGGATACACGACGCCCACAGGGACAGGCAGGCCCTCGCCGACCGGCAGTATCTACAGCAGAGACACCAGGTGCGTAGCTTGATATCTATGCATATGCCAGCGGATTCGACAGACGTGGTCCTGCCCGAAATGTGGCAAATAAAAAATCCTATAACTCGATCGCAGTGCCACCTACCGGGTCCAATTGTGAATCTAAACCATACAAACACATACAAAATATTTAATTAAAATCGGTCCAGCCGTTTATGAGAATTTTGTGACATACACACGGACGGACAGTAGAATTATATATACTTCCTCTGTTTGCGTAGGCCAAAGGAGGGTCTCCTTTTGGCCTACGCAATATATCAGTGATTGCTCTAGTGTTGCGGATATCCATTGATGTTGTTGGCTTACTATAAGCCATCTCCTTCCACCTAATCATAATATTTGCCATTCCACTCACATTAAACTTTCCTTCCTTGACTTTGCTCATACCATTTTCTCTAAACCCCTTGCATTTCTTACATTTCCTTCTTTCCCCCATCTCCCCTTTAAAGTTGACAACACTTTCGCCCACGTTACAAAAATCCCTGCACATATTCTACGATTTTGTTTGGTTTATGTATCTACATATGTTGGTTTAGCGAAACGACGACACGGTTGGTTTTTGACGGCACGGTTGGCGCAGTGGTTGAGAGATCGACCGTTGAGCTACGTGTCGCGGGTTCGATTCCCGCACGGAACAAATATTTGTATGATCTACAGGTAGTTGTTTCGGGTCTGGGTCTTTGTGTATGTGAATACACACCGTGCCTCAGAGAGCATGTAAAGCCGTTGGTTCTGCGCCTGATCTCTCTCCGGTCGTGTCGGATTGCCGTCCCTGAGGACTATGAGAGTGAAGGAATAGAGAGAGCACCTGTGTTTGCGCACACACTTGTGCATTATAATATCTCCTGCGTAGTTGGCTAATCTCCGGTGAGATTGGCCGCCGTGACCGAAATCGGTCAGGAGGACATTATTATTATTAAGGTTTAGCGAAGATTTCCGAAAATTGCCGAAGGTGTCCGACTCTCCGTAAGGGTTGGGCTGGAACATGGTTATCTATGCGTGATATGTGGTCCACAGAAAACCATGTTCCAGCCTGACTACTTGACGGACGCTCTACTGTCCACAAGTCCTGGGATATGCCGTGAGTTCTTAGTGAATACAGATAGTGCCATGCACGAAGACGCGCCCCACTCTTCTTCCTAATTGCTTACAGTACAAGTGTGCAACCTTCCGCTAGTGTTTTAGTTCTGTCGATACACAATAATTACCTATGAGTGCACACGCACACTACGAAATATTAACTGATCACGAAAGAGCATTACGGTCAGCTGGAAAGCCTCGACCAAAAATAGTGGGGCGCGTCTTCGTGGATGGCAGTATATATACTGGTGTTGATTCTGTTGCTTATGATGTAAAGTTATTGATTTTATGGTATACTGCCTTATTGGTCTTTGTGGTTCCAAGCGCGATTGCTGAGCGAGAAGTCCTCGGTTCAATTACCATGTCGGGCAAAGTGTTATTGGGTTTTTCTGTATGGAAATTCTCAGTAGCAGCACGGAGTCTGGAACTGTGTCCGGTAGATGGCAATAGGCTCGCCCCCTATTACATGGGACTCAATAACAGTACTGGGTAATGTGGGTGTTCAATAGTACACCTCTGCCTAATCCTTTGGGGAATACAGGCGTGATGCTATGTTATGTTATGTCTCTTTTTAACAAAAAAACAAGAGAAAAGGATGGTAGATATTTAGTTTTGTCAAATTAATTCTCTTGCTGTTGTCAAGACGGATTTAACAACGCGCACTGGTATGCGCCGAATGCCCGACAGATTCCGAAGGGTTCCGAAGACGACGATCTCTGACGAGTTCCGATGACGTCATTAGATTCAACGCATCTGTATTCTTTCATATCATTGGGTGATCTTATTTTCTTTCAGCGCCAATATGTGTGCGAGTTTATCTGAAATTCCGTTAACTTCAGCGCGTTCGGCACGTAATTGCGCATGCGCATAATCAGTGTTTTTCAATTATTTTTGTAATATATAGTGCGATCTACAACAAAATCAACGCCATTATATATAAATTGTTATTATTGCTGTGTGTTTAAATTTTGTAGGTATTATTATGTTGTGTTATATCCCATTTTATTTGGGGTCGGCTCAATAAAATTAATCTTGCGCCGACCCCAAATAAATTAGGATAAGGCACTGACCTATATCCTACAAGTACGCTGGTTCAAATGAGGCTTTTATATCGTCGCCATTTTGTCGCTGATGACATTGTGGTGAGTACAGACGTCCAGAGAAATAATCAGTGACGAACATCGTTTGATGTGACGAACTGGAACAAAAAAACGTGTGTGTACTTATGTACGCACGTAAGAAGTTATACTTCTTATTTATTTTTTTATTTCCACTGATACGAAACACGTGTTACAGATGCACAAATATTTCAATAACTACCTTGAATATAGCTATCAATTCCCGAGAAAATTTAAGAGACATTTACCAGTCGACTTCATGGTGTGCGCGCGCATCGTAAGAATTCACTCTCATCGAGCGCGCCAAAAGAAGTATAACTTTAAAAATAATTGTAATTTTGCTACAGCCAAGATAGCGTAGTTGTATTATAGAGGTCGACTAGCTTCCGCCCGCGTGGATAACGAAACCGTGCATTTTTTTGCACGGAACCCTAATTCTTTGTCTAAAATAAAAGTAGCCTAAGTTACTCCTTATAACATCAGCTATCTGCCAGTGAAAGTCCTACCAAAATCGGTCCAGCCGTTTCGGAGATTAGCCGGAACAAACAGATAGACAAAAAAAATTAAAAAATTGATTTTTTTTTGTGTTATAAGTACCGTATATACTTTCATATGCATTCAGTAAAAGGCTGTTATTTTGACATTACAAACAGACACTTCAATTTTATTTATTTGTATTGAAGATGGGGATCGTGGTTAATTAATGAGAACTCGCTCTTTCTGTGTTCTAGATAATGAGAACTCGCGAGGCAGCGTTATGGGAGCTAGAAGAGAAGCAGATCCACGAACGTCACCAGCTGGCGAAGAGGCAGCTGAAGGACGAGTTCTTACTGCGGCGACACCAGATGCTGGTCCGTCATGACAAGGAGTTGGAGCAGATTAAGAGGTAACTTGGAAGATGATGATATGGTTGGTGCAGTGGCTAAGCGATTAGCTTTCTGTGCTATAAAGTCAAAGTTTTTTTTTATTTCAAATTGGTTGATCTGGTGAACTTCGCATCACCTAAAACCGTTGTCACCGTCACCGTTGTCCTGCCCGAACCTGTTTTAGAACTCGATGGCAGCGCCACCTACCGGGTCCAATTGTGTTTTCAAACCATCCAGGAACCCATTGAAATATCAAACAAAATTTCATCCAAATCGGTCCAGCTGTTTAGGAGGAGTTAAGTGATAAACACATGCACAGAAGAATTATATATATTAAGATTATCGATCCTAATCAACCTTCCAAGTCCAATTCATCGCCACTTACGCCATCTATTGAAAGTAATTCGAAGTATAAAAAATAATTCCCATACAATATTACCGTTACCGTTTTTTTCGATTTTTCGGCTATTCCTTTAGATATTTCCTAATTATTTTTTTCCTGATAATTACCCTACTTTCTAACATATATCTTTTTCTTTAGGAAAAACACCCGTAAAGAAGAGGAGCTAGCGAAATGCCAAGCGTTAGAGAAGAGATCTCTACCAAAACGGATCCGCGCCGAACAGAAAGCTAGAGAAATGATGTTCAGAGAATCTCTTCGGATCAGCGCCATGAATGCGCCGACGCACGAAGATGAACGGGAGAGGCTTAAGAAGGTAATTATAGTAATGCCGAGACCTAACACGCCGCGTTATGCGCTTTGCGGTCGTTATGCATTATTATCGTTCATTATGCAGCACGTCGTGCGTGGTGGGGCGTGTTGTGCGGGACGGGCCGTGTTTTGAAAGAAAAAAAAATAACTTTATTTTGTTTGACTTTGCCTCATTGGTGTTAGTGGTCGCCAGCGCAATTGATGAACGTGAGGTCCTGGATAATCGCAGCCTAATTACCGATGTAGCGACAGGCGTAGATCGCGCGATATCTTCTGTCAAACGTCATTTTTGTGATATATAATGTATTGGCTGACAGTGAGATTGCTGTCGCATGGCTGTCGCGTGGCTGTCGCTTTCGTAATTAAGCTGCAGGTCACCTATAGATAGCTGCACTATCCCTGAGTGCTACAGGCTATAAATTATATATGTAGAGCTAGTCTTTCATAAACTCTTATGATGTTATAATGGTATTGTTTAATTTTGTCCAGTTCCAAGAAAACGAGAAGCGTCGCTACAGAGCTGAGCAGCAGCGACTTGCGACGAAGCATGCCAAAGCCAGAGAAGAGCTTAAAGCGGCTGGAGAGGTGAGACTTTCATTTATATATATATTTTAAATGACGTTGTCCCACACTAGGATTTCTCCTGTATCGTGGGTATAGTTTACAAACATACATGTCACATGCATCGCCTGATCTCTCTCCGGTCGTGTCGGATTGCCGTCCCATCGGACTATGAGAGTGCAGGAATAGAGAGAGCATATATCGGTATCGGCAAAATGGATACTATCGTACCAGAGGTGTACTATAAGTACCAATTTTGCCGATACCTGTATATGTGAAAAATGGTCATCCAAGGACTGACCGCGTCAAGCGCTCCTTAACCTCGCGAACGGTTGATCTGCGCGTTAGCTACGTAGCTACGAGCCCCTCTGTACTGTATTTCGATCAAAGTAAGGTTCATAATACAAAAACCGGGGAAGGAAAGAGGAACATCCTTTAAACACACTGTTATCAACACCAGGCCCTACTCCGTGAGCTGGAGCAGTACCAGAACGAGAAGCGCAAGGCCCTCATGAACCACGAGAGCAACAAGATGAAGGCCGTCGAGGAGCGTTACTCTCAGGAGCTGAAGGAGTGGCGCGCCACCCTCGGGGACAGGAAGCTGGTGAGTACCTCGACTACATGGAGGGCACACTTCAAATTTGTCTCTGATATATTAATTTTTAATATATTTCTTGTCTTTGTGTTGAAAAAGAAATGTTAGTCACAGTTTTGTATTCTGATAGACCTTTTTCCAATAAATAATTTTGTTGAATAAATGCATAATTTTGTATGTAATTTTGTTTGCGATTATTTCCATATTAAGACCAGATATGGAGGTCGCTTTTCGAAAAAATCTGCACCCTTTAATGGTATAGAGATGTGTGGAAGAATTTGTGGGTGGACTTTGCACAGTTGTGTAAAAACGAAAAATTGACATCTTACAAATTAGCTTTTTTGTTTGTGTTGTATGCTGTAACATGTTCAGAGACATTGAAGTGTGGCCTGTTGTGTAGAAAATATATTTATAATATACACCGCTAATTTTTAATTACTAGAAAAGGCAATCAGTGCGAGAATTACATTGTATATCGAAAAAAGAAATATATTAAAAATATTTGTCCGGGATTTACAATCTGAAATTTTTCTAAGCTCGCGCAGGCTTGGCAATTTCACTGATAATACATGAAATATTTGTAGTGTCCACAGGACATAGTTATTTTTTGCTTTGTCCAATTAATTATATTTTTTTTCAAGTAAAACAAACGCATAACTGCATCAACTTTAATTACAATATGTATACACGTAGCGAAAATCAAACGCGTATCTTGGAAAGCTTGGTTAAAATCATGAAATTAAAATGACTATATATTTTTATGTATACACAGATACTATGTGTAAAATTGGTCAAGATTTCAATCACTATTTCCTCTAAAAATCGCCTTTGAAGTATACATCTTACTGATGATTGACCGCGTGTTTTAAGTAAACTATTCTATATGAGATTTTTTTCTGGTTGTTGAAATTAGTGGTGTATATTGATGTGATATCGTCCGGTAATTGGTTGACATGTGTGGACAGGGGAAAGTCTCGTTAGACGATCATGAAGTATATAATATGTATATATATATATAGATTGAATTCACTTGTACCAAGAGCTGTATAGGAGAAACAAAAAAAAAACTCTATGTATTTGAGTTTGAAACTATAGGTATTGCCGGACACAGGTTTATATCCGGATAAATACCGGATAAGGTACATAGTAACCGGATAACCGTTGCACCTCTAGTAATATTTCCTGACTATTTAGGTACAGTCATTCAAAGTCAAAGTCAAATATTTTTATTTCGAGTAGGCCTTTACTGGCTCTTTCAAAACGTTGTGATTCTAGGTGCATGGTTCCAAAGTGGGGGTAGGTCTTATGGAGAAGAGACCGGCAAGAAACTCCATGGATACTCTTTTAAAATAATAGTTTTAAACTGGTTACAATCTTTAACGGTAAAAACTATGCGAGTACAATGCAAGCCAATGTGCGCAAAACTACACATTAATATAATAGTTAATGATTTCCCCTGTCCACGCCTGTACCTATCGTAAATGTTTATCCCATAGGTTGTTAAATGTTCTGTGTTGGTCATATGCCAATCTCGCGATCTTCACCAGAAATATTCAAGATGTTGACGTGTTTCGTGAATGTTTTCTTTTGCAAATTAAAGCGTGATGAATGCATGATTATATGCTACTGACTGTATTGTACTCTATAATATTGTGGCGAGATACATAAATACATAAAGTGAAATAGTGACAAAAAAATCTAGAATAAGTCCTTTTTTCCTAAATTACATAAATGTGATTGATAATTGTAGTTAATTTCACATTACAATGCGATCGAGATAAGAATGGGAACGTCAATGACCTCTATCTGTCAACTGTCACTTGAAATGTATGATTTGCAAAGATATTATTTTGTGTACATAACTTTATTTTTTACATTATTTGTCAAACTCTTAGTATTACCAAATCTATTGAAATTTTAATTTATTTAAAAAATAATATAACATTTTTTTTGTAACACACGTCACAATATGGCGGATATCTATTCCTATTCTTAGTTAGATTGCATTCAAATTTTAAAGCAACAAAAATTCTCTTGACAATATTATATTTCGATACAGTCTGTAGCATAGGTATTTGGATATACATAAGGCATGTGTTGTATGTAGCTTGCAAAGGATTGGGTGGACTGTACGCATGTGTTCATGTACTTTATGGCAAGGGAATTTTGTCATCAATATATTTAAACTATTTTAAAGTAATCAAATATGATTTTAAGTTTCGTAAATGTTACCGGTCTTGCGAGATGATAGTTTAGAGTTCTTTATATTTCTTATACAAGTTTTTATAGCTTGTTGTTTAGTTAAAAAGAGAGAGAGTTTAATGTGGGGATTTCCGAAGACATTTATTATTCACTACCTGACCCGACAGACGTTTCGGCGTTTCTTCTCAGGGATAGTCATAGGTAATGCCGACGCCATCTACTTTAAAAAAGACGTGTAGAAGTGATTGATGAAGGGAATTCATAAAAATCTCATAGAAAAAAGCGTTGTTATCGAGATTCGAAGTTAAACGAGAAGTTATATTGATGGTGACAATTTCTCTTGTCATATATATAAGCATGTTTGTTTATAGCTTGGTTCGACTAATGTGTGGTGGTGGGTTACGGAGAAGGCTCTATAGACTGGTCCTGTTGAGTTCTGAAACGTGTTCTCTACAAATAGATATGTTTATACTGACAAAGAAATTAGAAAAGCAATATTAAAACCTATAACAAGTGAGTGAAGGTTGAATTTACATTGTTTCTGTCATTTTATATAGAAAGTTGATGGTTTTATTAAAGAACTGTCGCGGTTAAATTTAAAATTGATGGTACATTTGATTATTAGCGCGTTTCAGAACTCACAAAAACCAAAGCAAAAAGCTATACGTTGTATTCGTCCAGTGACGTCGGTTTAATAAATAAGTGTAGTCTCACAAAGCTAATAACCCGTATTCTCGAACAGAACATCATTAAAACGTTCGAGAAGCAACTGGATGATCACGAGAAAAAGTTCGGTATCCCAATACCGGACAGAGGTGTGTACTTAAACGCGCCATGGCCTAAAAACGTCCTCCAGCACGTCCTCGCCGCGTACCACCAAAGAACTTCCTTCATAGGGTCCTTGTCGCGATCCAGGACCAGCTTAAACTTCTTATCCGCTGCAAACACTCCTAACATGGACAGAAGACGCAGCATAAGCCCCAGTAGGGCCACTAAATCAGCAGCGACATCCGCTAATAATACAACAAAACGCGGAAAACTGACGAAAGGACATAGGTACGCGTCCACTTCCAACCTAAAACTGGTCTCCGACAAAATATCTGGCTTCTCAGTCTTCAACTCCAGTGATGACTGGAGGAGAGAGCCGATCATGGCGTATGGGGTTGACAGACAAATTGCCGAAGAGAAAATCGAAAGACCGAAAGATAAAAAGTTGAACCGACAATCAATGTCGGAGCACTTGCTAAAGGTCACCGAATCACCTCAAACGATGAAGCGAAGTATATCGCAACAGAGTTTGAAACAAGACAGAGCGTTGGAGGCTGTAATGATTGATCTGCCGTCGCTTGAAACCTCTTATAACACAATGAGGAGTGACAGAAGCGATAGCACATACACTATAGATTCGAACGAAGATTTTGAAACCCATTTTAGTCGTTGGGGGCCCGTTAGAGGGTCCAATAGCTACTCCAACACTGAAGTCCCTGTCAGTCAACTTTCAACCCTTAATTTAAAGATAAAGAAGTCAATTTTAAATGACAAGACTGACGGGCCGCCGGATTCTATTGTCTGATTTCTTTGGATGTGGGAACGAGGGTTTCTGATGTATCGCGGTCCAATGACGGGTGTTGATGGCGCTTGTGTTCATAATAACTTTTTTGGGGAGGTTTTACCTAATTTGCAGTGGCATTTTAAAGTGTGATTTAGATGACGATAGACGCTACTACTCTTGATTCCACGTATGAAGACACGGTAGAGCCATGAGCCACGGTATTGGCCATGGCAGCCCTCTGTGGCTCGGTTGAAGTCTCCATTTTAATCAATGAGTTCTTCAAAAATGAGTATTAATAATTTAGCAAAACTAACTTTAGCTTCTTGCTCAGAGGGGCAATTCTTGCGCGTTTCGACATGAGTCTTTATAAAAAGAGTTACTAAAATTCTTTACTGTGTCCGACCTCTTGTTGCTTGTTGAGCGTTTAAAGAAAAGATATTTCACTGTCATATCACGAGTATTGAGAAAAAGGCAGGCGAACGATGTCTCATTTTTTTCGATGTATCTCGATTTTGACATGATTTCTAAGAATTGTCATAATATAACAAAATAACTCTCTACTTTAAACGCCTCAAATATATCTTGTTAAGATAACGCAATCAAAATCTTAGTGACTATAGACATGGAGAATTTCTATTTTATTATTTCGAAGCCAGCGAGAATTGCTCCCTACAATAAACCATAGCTTAATGGTTCTGCCGCCAGCGTGCCGCCTATTTGATGGTTAACCGAACGCTGGAAAAAAAATCGAGGTATTAATTTGCGAGTTGTTATCGAACAAACAGATGAATACGGTGTCTCGAGCACGAATTTTGACAGCTGTTTCATATCGAACATGCAGTAGGACACACGTAATAAGGCCCATCCATATACCTGCCATAATTTCAATACGCGAAAATTAGTCAACCAATCAAAAAGCATCATTACTGTGCTCCAAAACTTCGGTACGGCAATCAATTTTTACACTTTAAGTGCAAAGCGTAAGGTTCATTTTAGTAAAAAAAAAATTGTTTCGTTAATCGTTGTTTTCGGGTCGAATGAAATAGTTTCTCGATTCTGCAGTAAAAGAGACTTGGTAACACAAACCGCTGCATAACGAATCATTCATGAGTTGAACGATCCGTGTGTCCAAATTCTTTCGCTGTAGATTCGAGTGTTCGGATCTGTCAAATGTTCGTGTTCGAGATATGATTGGTGAGGTGTTATCAACTGACTCGCACAACCAAAATTGTACCTACAGCATGATTTTATATTCACAAAAATTGGCATGTTTAATATTGTATTATACCGTGTTTTAAAGTGTTTTTGCATAGTAAACGGCATTTTTACTGTTACTTACGACTTGACTTTGCAATGTTCTTGAAATGCGTGTGAGTTTATACGAGGACATGATTTTAAAATTCGAAATATATGTTTATTTTTATTTTTATAAATGTCATTTGCATGTAAGAACACTTTGACACTACATTCTTTATATTTTAAGGCTTTTAATTTAATATTATGCTTCTAATAACTAACCCTTTTTAATTTATAAAAATTGTATTTTACAAAATTGTGTTCAAAAAATGTACAGGTTGTTTTTTTTTTCTTATATTCTGAATATAATTCTACGGTCTACATACACTTAAATAAATCTCTCATTTGATTACCAAAAATCAAAATGGCAACTTAATTGACAGTAGTTATCTGTTAGACATAAAAATATAATTGCTCAATAGGTTCCTAGGCCCGATTAAATAAACAACCAAAATCTTTCTTAAAAATACGACGTAACAACTATATCGAGTCACTTAGCGGGTTACTTAGAGGGGCTCGTAGCTTCATAGCCAGCGCGCACCAAAACATATTTAATAAATAAAGTCTTGCCAAAAATAATTGCAATAAAAAAAAAAACTATAAATAGGAAAAGTGCTTTCCATTATGCCTAAAGTTTAATCGCTTTTTGCGGAATAAACGCGACAATACGCGTTTCTGTATGTGGCTGGTGTGTTTTACGTCTAAACCAGTTAAGTGACGAAAAGTAGACAACAAAGAAACTAATGACTGTCGGTCGCCGGTGTCCGATTGCAGATTCATGAATAAATGATAATTTAAAAGTCCTTTCGCTTCCATTATAATGTAAATCACAAAAATATCCTTATAATAATCATTGTTGTCACAAACTTGACATTAGAGGCCCTAGTGTAACATTCTTTAAATATCTTCGATCTTACGCATTGACCGCGTCTTCCGCGATTGGCCAGCTCCAAGCTTGATGACCAATCAGAGTACCAAACGCAATCGACGTGTAAGATCGAGATTGTTAATGGAAGCTTACATTAAGAGCATATATGTGGGGTGCAGGTACCAATTGGTAGGCGTGTTTTAATGATATTATTTATATCAGATTGGAAAGTAGGTCCATCTCATTTAAAGTGCTGAAGTAGTGTTTTCTGCTTATTAAGGGGTAAAGTCTTCCTTGAGGATTTGTTTTACAATAAATGTGTATATTTCGTCAAAATATGAGGAGAATTTTTTGCCTTGAAAATAAAAGTGGCTCTATCATTTTTAATCCTCAAAAATATTACAGCGTTAAGTAGAGTTACGCTTTGGGGGTCGCTGGATTGTTAATTTTAGGATATTTAGAAATATTTCTAAATTATTTCTTGTTAGCTGACAATTGCTATAATCATCATTCAGTCTATTATCTATGTCATACTGCTGGGCACGGCCCTTTACTCAGAATGAGAAGGGCTAGGCTTTAGTCCACCACACAAGCCTAGTGCGGTTTAGCGAAATTTTCGATGATGTGTGTAGTTTGCACACTTGATGGACTTCTTTTCTCTGTAATATGCGTCTATTTAGTTCACTTGTAACGCAAGTGATAATCACATTCTGACAATTGGTACCTTCACCCCAATTGATACTCAAACCAACTTCCATTTAGCCAAAGCTTTGCTTCCCTAGTATTTATTGGTAGATTAGGAATAAATAAGAAATTTCTTGAGTAATAAATTAAATATTTTCTACAAATAGAGTTTATGAATGATTGAGGGGTGCGCGACACATTTGTGAAAAAATTAAAAATGTTTTTAAAACATCAAACCTTGATGATTTTAATGTCTAATGCAAATAATTGTAATGTGAAGCTTCGCAGATAAATAAAAACTGTCTTTCAATAAATATTTACTTATAGTATATAATTTTTATGGAGCTCTTCGAGTCTGTTTTTTAATGCAACGAAGCTCTTTTGTGTAATATAATACAACTGATTAGGACGAGATTTAAGTCACCTATAAAATTATGTGTGAGCGTTGCGTAGCGTTGCTCAAAATGCTTGTAAAATTATTAATAATAATAGGTCTAAAAATGTCATAAATATTAGCCTTTAAAAATTGCGGGGGAATATGAAAAAAATAAAGCTTCCAGTAGTGTCGGTGAAAAGATTTTCTCGTTTAATACTGTCGGTGAAAAGATTATCTTCGCTTAATATTGTCGGCGTTCGGCGAACCCACATGTCGGCGAAAGTGGGGGTTTAGGAGTAGATTCGATGTGCCTCAATCCAAAGTCTTAGGTTAGAAAAAATATATTAAAAAAGTTGAATTTGATATTTTTAATCGTTATATTTATTTATACAGGTTGTTTTTTTAAGATAAAAAAATTGTTTGATATGATTGTGTATTTGGTTCTGAAATAACACGTGGTCATAGTTTTGTTAATCCATGCAGCTTGCAAAATCTTCCTCAACAAAATATACATGATGCCCAATGAGTTCTACGAGTACTTCGAAGGAACATAAAGATTCTTCGAAAAACAAACTGACTTCCACATATGTTTAAACAAAAAAGGCTTGTTCGGTTAAAGTCAATAAAATCAGCTCAATTTCTCCAAAATCGTATACACAATTATAACTAACTTCGGTTTAAAAGAACATTCTGTATATCATACGACTCCTGCGAAGAGGGAACAGCAAAAATAGTAATATTAATATTTAACTCAAATTACGCGTCGCGTAAAAAGGGTAAATCGCGGATTTATTGTCAAATTTACGCGCGTAAATAGAGCGATAGATTGACATGAATAATACGTTTGAGGGGGTTAATAATACTACCCGTGATAATAATATGCGTCTATTTACTTAAATGTAGTACTACGATCTGTTTGACTGTTTCGGTGTACTACTATTATTATTGCTTCTATCAGATTTGGCGGCAATTTAAAAACGTAGTCATTCAAAATTCATACATTCCATTAAATATTAAACGTTATTATATCCTCGTTGAACTAAGTCCTTGTTTCTGATACGGTGATTAAATCTCTGATCGGGTCCAATCTCATGTTAGGTGTTGTGATTGGTTGGCAATCAATCATATCAGTTGACATTAGATTTTACGGCTGATTAGATTTGAAAAGACTTTGAGAAACTGGATGTTATTTTGAATAAACTTCCAAATATAATGAACATATTCATAATTATTTTATAACAATTTCATTGTACAAATACCTACCACGTTTTTACGTTTATTGTAAATTAATTTTACTTATTTGTTTTTTTTTGACGATATTTTTTAATTATATTATTATTAGATTCTATTATAATAACAGAGCTGTTTATATTGTTTGACTGTTTCATCGCATACATTTCAAGACGTATAACTATACACATATGTATAAAGATAAAAGAAGAAATGCGCTTGTCTTAGTATAAAATTGATTTTACTTTGGCGTAACTAAAGAACACCAACTTAATAAGAGAACTAAATCTAAATTTTTATAAAAAAATTGCAACTATTATGCTTCTTCAGAGGAGTGTCTAGCCTAGATATAGTCGATAAAGTCGTTTATGTTAATAACCGACTAAGATCTCTGATACGAGTTGAAACAATATGAAAATTTTATAAAAATAAAATAAAATTGTTCAACAAAGTTGGTGTTTCCGTTACGCCTATTTATATTGGTTACATAGTTTCTGACTTGATTCTGATAATTTGATATTGAACAAAACGCTTGTTGCAGTACAACATTACGCGAGTTAGTTTAATGATGTTGACACCGTTTACATTTCTGGATTTATAAATAAATCACTTCATAAAACTGTAATAATGACTGAACTCAGCAAAATTACTCTGAGTTTTTCACCGACTTCAAAATCCTTTGAGTTTGTTATAACGAGAATCGTAAGTTATATTTCGATGCGATATTTTAAAATAAAAATTTAGTGTATGGTGATGCAACAGTCATAGATAAAACGCATGTTTAAAACATGTTTAAACCCTGCCGTTACATTAGACAATCTTAATCATAAACCTTTACGCTTTACTGAAATGATTGTTTGACCCCAGGTTTAGAATGACGGGTCTGTTAACCTGTTAATATGATAAGACAATACTGTTTTGACTCGTCATATTAACGGATTAACAATCCAATTCTTGTTACACCTTGCTAATACAGATTGACCGTTTTTTTCGTAAAATACAATCGTTATTATTACTGTTTGTCACGGAAAAAATAAGTCTACTCACGTGTGAACTTTTTCATATGAAATATTTGTTGTTAATAAGGATACGTGCATTAGCCACGCTTCATTTCAGGGTAGCCATGGTGTAACATGAATCGACCTCTTTTGCCGTACTCAACTTCGGTAAAATAACAATTCATAATCGTAAAAATAGGGTTATACCGTTTACATCGGGATGCATGTTACGCTAACTTTACGCGGTAAATGTACTCGGCCTTTTACTGCAATATAATTGTTTTATTTTACTATTATGCATGTATCAAATAATATTAACCCCTTTTTTGTAATGTGCCTGCATTTTAAATGTAATGTTTTTAAAAAGGGTTTGCATTTTAACTTGTGTTCATAAGAATGCATAGCGTACAAATGATTATCCAAGTTTAAAAACAAGAATAATCATTTCTGTAAAGCTAACCCTTAAATGTACAAGCTAGCGTAAAACGTTTATTTTACGCGAATATACGCAGATTTTACGCAATTCTGTACGCGTAATTGTAAAATGTCATTTAATTATTAAATAAATCATTTATATTACGCAAATTATGATGTAAATAAAGATGTTATGTTTCATATGTTTTGCTGTTTTTTCTTTAAGTTGGTGGTGGGAGTTGTCTTACTTTTGAAATATTAAATTCCAAAGTCTTGCTTCAATTATAATTTTTTGTTGAATTTTGATTTAAATAAAAAGGAAAAATTGGGTAAATAATGTGTTACAGTAATTATATAGCAAAAAATCTTATCAATTTCTGAGTTTGCTTTGAGCTAATGCAAAAAGTTGACCGACATGATCTACGCAAGGCGTCATTTTCAAAATTACGCAGCCCGTAATTCTAAAAATTACGCAAATTTCAGATGAAGTAGTATGTCTTCACACATAACTACAAGTGTAAATAAAGGCTATTTAACACAGACATATCAGTCGCAACGCATGAGCATGTGCTTCGATCTGGGTATATTGTTACTGATGTTTAGCAAAAATCCTTTTTTTTTAGTTTCTCGTCACTTAAAAATATGTGACAAAGTTTTTTAAGAGTCTTGTAAAATATTTTTGGATTATTTCATCTTACTTCTGGGTTAAATAATAAAATGTTACTTAGGTAAGATGTCTTTTAATATAAAAATACATCTCTTCAGAGACCAATCTTACGCGTTTTGTATCAAATAGTTTACATTTTTGACACCGCTAAGAAAAGGTTTTTGCAAACTCAGTAACAATATTCAGTATATCTTAACGCCGTGGCATTGAGGTTCTGGCTAACAAGGACTGGACTCCGCTGGACGCATGGTATGTGGTTTAATTTTATCACCTTATTTTGACCTTTCACCTACCACCGACGGCTATAGCCGACTACGCTCTGGGCACTGTCGTCTATGGACGGTGGTGGCGAATTAAAAAATAAACGCTCTGGCTGCAGGAAACACGTAACGCTTAGCTTTTGCTGGACATTGTTCCGTAGGAAATATCCTTTTTCGCAGCTAGCTACTGACAAATATTTTGCTTCCCCGGAGACAAAGATTAATTACGAATATTTTAGTCCCGATGAAGGGGGAAAAGCCGATGTCTACCTTAATAGACTCCAAAAATCTAGATATGACACATCACTCCACCTCCTTACAGCTTTTTCACAATTTTGGAAATCTAACTAAATGCGTTTGTTGTGTAACTTCAATATATTTTTAGGACGTAATTTGCCGGCGGTCTCGTTTTTCCTGCAGTCAACGTGGTGTCTCTTTCCTAACGGCATGCAATTATTAATTAGTTTCACAGTGAAGCCGATTCCAAACATTAATTAAATGTTTGGAGAAATAGTAATATTTTTTGCGTAGTATTAATCCTACAGCCGTACGGAAAGGGTTGAAAATGCACGAAATTTTGCACGATTTTCCATATTAGTTGGACTAAAAATAATTATTATTAGTAATATATTTCCCTTTCAATCTTTTTGTACATAAAAGTGGCATTGGATTTATGTAAAGTGTCATCGAATTTAATTTTAGTGCGGCTTGATAATACCTATGTTACGTCATAATAATCATACAGATGAAAGATTTCTCATTCTTTATTTTATAGTAATAATTTCAGTCTTACAATCCCCCTGCTAACATTTCCTGCGGGTCTTAAAAGGCCTTTAGACGTCGCATAATGATTCACTTTCACATTTCATCACAAAATTGCTGGTTAATTGACTTTTATTTTTAGATTATATAATTTGAGTGCATTTGGTAGCATCTCACCTGACGGTAATTGACGATGCTGCCAAGAATGGATTACCCAAGCTCAAATAATCTCTTTCACCAACTTACGCGTTTGACAGTTAGTATGGGGATATGTAGACGAATCGCTCAATATGAGCAAGGCCTCCTGTTTGGTACTTTAGTACGTAAAATTCAACGTAAAACCTCATCACATCCGTAAATTTCCAGGCACTTGAAGAGGAGTTCACTGTCCAGTTAGAAGAGCAAGAGCGACAGGCGGCAAGCACTCGGATACCCCCACCATCGTCCACAATGCCACAACACAGTTCTACTCTACATTCTTCACGAACAAGCCTGGCATCCAGTCATTATGATTAGAAATCGCAAATAGATAATTTCTGCTTTTGTTAACTGGTTGTGTCGCTTCAAGAGGTCCAACATTCTGATACACCCACCTTAAGCTACTCTACGTTTATCACCAGAATCTGGTGCACAGTCATTACGACTAGTCTTCAAAAATAGGACACTAGCGGCTAACTACTGCAGAAATTTCCGGAAATTTCTGCACTAGTCAACTGCTTGTGTCGCTAGATGGCGCCGTGTTCAACGTGCAAGTTTACGTCTATGACAAGAGATGGCGGTGTTTTCAATTGTTGTATTGAGACTGTTTTACGGATGCGATGTGAAAAAATTAGACTGAGAAGTACATACTAATGCAATGTTTTAATTAATGTAGTAATGTATGTATAATAATGCACTGAATATATAAAATAACTTGTTATGATTTCGATAATCGGCTCAGGTATTTCAAACAAGTTTCCAGTCCTCTGAATTTCAACGACAAATTTTCTCCTTTATATAGAGTTTGTTTGGAAAGGAGGCTATACTTTTCAAACTATAGACAGATATTAAAATCCAGTATTGATCTACTTAATTAGATATATTCAAGGGGGCATTTTACATTCATAACGAACGAGCTTGGCATCATGCATTACTAGACTTTATAAATGGGACATAAGCTGCTAACTATTGCAGAAATTTCCGGAAATTACTGCAGTACTTTACTGGTTGTGTCGCTAGATGGCGCTGCGTTCAACGCGCAAGGATACGTCTTTGGCAAGAGATGGCGTTGTCTTCAACTGGTGTATTGAGACTGTTTTACAATATTGCGATATGTAAAAATTTGACTGAGAAGTACATTCAGGGAGATAAGTTGATACAATTTTCGTAATTTTGAAATTGATTTATCAGAGAAGATAATTATTGTTTTTAACAAATCGTCTCACTAGTCGACAGTTACGCTAATCTATAATAATTAATTACAGAAAATGCTGAAACGTGATGATCAGCTACTTTTGTCGTTGACTGCATATACTACGTATGTAGTTATGTATGTACTGGAGATATGAATAACTCTATGATTCTGGTAATCGGCTCAGATACCTATTCAATGTATTTCCAACAAGTTTAAAGTCTAGAAAAAAGGCAGACGTGTCGGCTTAACACAGTCCAGCGCTGGACACAGCCTCCTAATTTCAACGACATCCGTCTCTTTAAATAAAGTATGTTTAGACAGGGGGCTATACTTTTCAAACTATAGAGAGACATCAAATCCCAATATTCTACTTAATTTATTCATCGGGGCATTATATTAAAACTTAAAAAGAGTACACAAGCAATTGTTTAGCTTATGTAACAAAAAAAGCTATTTAAACAAACCAGTCATTTTTAGCTTCAAATCAAGGCTCAATTCGCGGGGTAATTATAAAAAAAATGTATAAATTAGGATTTTCGATGAATTTTTGAATATACATAATTAGATAGATTGAAAATTTTGCTGCTAGAAATAACGTTGAAGACAGCTCAGATTGCAGGCTTGCGCAGTTTTTGGAAATAATTATGTAATTTATATAAAACATAATCCATTCTTCTAAAAATCGGTTACAATAAACCTATTTTTTCCCACTGGACTGTACCTCAATTATGAGTTTTTCACTATTTACTCTTATAGTAAATGTAAATTTTCTTGCAAGCGATTTTAGTTCTTATCTTGATTATGTTAGGGATAAGAGTCGCTAACTTGACATCTCTATAATATAGTAAATCAAAACTTTACTATGACACATATGTCACATAAGCGATTCTAATCCCTAATGTAACCAAGTTAAGAACTAAAATCGCTATAATGAAAATGTACTTTACTATGATAGTAAATAGTAAGAAATCTCGTGATAGCGGCACTGATCTGTTATTCGTAAAGGTTAGATTGGTGGATGTCACAAGTCTTCAATTGTTGGGTCCGAATAAAAATGTTATATTTAAACCCGTATCACGAGATCGTCATAAATGAGGGCTTAAGAGACATCATCGAGTATTTTGTTTTTTATTTAAAAAAAAAGGAATTGAGTAGGAATATGGTGCTTTTGCAAAGATTGATAACTAGTTAAAATGGTTCATGATTGATCTAACTGAATATTTTAAGTCAGGTTGACGCTACGGGTTAGGCTAGTTCCCCTAGAATTGTATCTGTTTTACACCATAATACAGGAGAAAACGAGACACGAAAGTTAAAAAGAGATATGTAATTGTGTTTGAAGTTATTTTTCATTGTGAATGTTACTTAAAATCGGGAAGTACTACTTAAATATTGTTTTAGCAATTCGTCTTGGTCGTGATTCATTCGCGATCACTTAGAATCGTGGTCTTTAAAAGATTGATATGTCAAAATGAGGTGAGAACATGATCGGCCACAAGTCTTTCAGATTGTAGTGTAGGTGTTTCAATCGTCTAAGTCATAATTGCCTTCAAAATTATCAAAATATAAACACCAATTGGGTTTTAGATATAGTTTAGCATTGCTAGGTTTGTGTGAAAACTGTTTACATTTCGGCCTAAAATGTTTCTATTTACAGTTTTTTTTTTTTGTAAAATTACCTATTTTGTGTGTTAATATGTATTTTTTTTAATCAAGCGAAATTGCACTGACTAATGTCTATTTTGTAGACATATGTCGGCAAACGTGCGGTGTGGGTTTTACTGTGAAAGAGACTCAATAAAATTATTTTTTACATATTGAGACGGGAATATACAACGCCTTTTTGCACTAAAATCTGCCTCGTTACAAGTGCACCGATTTTTTAATGAAACACAAAAAAGGAAATCGGAGGAATCGGAAGGAGTCGCTTAAATAAGAGGAATTACTTAATAATTTAATTATTTGTTAAATATGATGGGCCTTTATTAGTTTCAAAGCGATTCCTCCAAATTCCTCTCAATTCCTCTTTTGTGCTACGACATTTTTACACTGAGATTGTCAGCGATTTTGCTCATTCAGCTAAATGCTTACAATGTATTCCATAATATTAAGATTTAGGTATATTATGTGTGTTACAAAACTTCATTACCCGTTTTGCCCAAAAATGGGATTCAACGATTCATTTGAAATAAATTTGCAAATTACAGAAAAACTTTTGAAAGATGTAGCGCTAAAATTTTAGCGATTTTTTGAATTTTTAATTGAGAATTTGCAAAATTATTTCAATATTTTATAAACCCCGGTCTACGATGTAAATTTTGTACAGATTTTAATGTATACACACGATAGTCAGCTTAGGTTTTGACTGACTTGTAGATAGATAGGCGAAGAAATTATTTTTTCATGTACAGTTTAAAATAAGAAATGTGCCTACCTAATTTATAGACTATCAGTATCTCTAAACAGCATGGGTTCCGCTACATTGACTGTGTTAAAAAGTAAAAATAACGAACCGTTTTACGTTGAATTCAGCTTCTAATATGCGGCTGAATATCAGTATTTTATTCAGAGTCAGTTTTAAGGTCGGTTTATTTTAAAATACAGTCGTCATTTATTAAACAAATTCGCACGGTTTATGTGGCTACTCTTTTATGGGGATTGCAGAAAACGGCAAAGTAGAAAACAATTAAACTATCCGAAGAATTATTGAAATAAATGAACATCTGTTCTTTGTCAAGCTTTACGTTTTGTTTGCTTTCAGAGTGCAATGCCCATAAGACGAGAACCTACAATCTATCCTACATGTTCTGCCTGCCATAACATTTTATTTTCTGTATTTCTGTAAAAACCAAAGAGATCTTTTCAATCTGTTTTAAAAGCGTGTTCAAATTTGCGGTTAGTTTGAAAATATATTGTAGTTCAATTTATATATGCATTCAGATAATCACAATACAATGTATGTGTGTCATCTTTTTGTAAAGCCTCAGTGTACTATTGTACCATATAACAGTCTGCTATTGGCCATTCCTAAACGAAAGACCCTAAAACTGCAAAGCACAAGAAGGTAATTGCTTTTTAGGGTTGACACGCAGTGAAGAAAATAATTCAAATGCCTAAATTTTTGTCTAAACAGAACAAATATATCACAGGGAAATTATGGAACTAGTGATTTCGTGAAATCCCTATGTCTCCCGTGAATTCGTGGTAGGTATCTCTAGGGATTTTACAAAATCGCTGGTTCATATATAGAACTTTTGACCACGCTTTTGAACGCGCTAGTCTTTCGGGATGATCATAAAAAGACGTAGATGTATCTTGTGTATTTTTAGGTCGGAACAACGATTAAAACGTGTTTTCTTAAATTATTATTATTATTTTTAATAAGATCTGCGTTATTTTGATAGTTGTAAGTGTAAAGATTTCTTTTTTAGATTTAGAAGTGAATTCAATCTGTTATTGTGTACATTGCTTGTCTTAAATTAAGTTTTGTAACTTTAAACGGCAATGTAAGTAAAACAAGACATTGAATTTGTATTAAAAGGATAAAATTAAAGAATGCTCAATATTTGAAATGAATTTAGTATTTTTGCGAACCATTTTTTTTTTGTGAAGATCATATTAAAAAAAAAGTAATAACTATAGCTAAAAAAAAACTTTCATATCAAATTTGGCGTTCGGTAATTTTGAGTCCTCAAACTGATTAGTAACTTAAAATAAAAACTGAACATGCGATTTTTCGGCTCTCATAGACATTGTAGAGAGTCCGAAAAAAATTACATATTTTTTAAAATAATAATTTTCTTTAGGAACTTATTAATTTGTAAATATTGAACATAAATGTAACCTAATTAAAGCATTTTTACTCTGTATACATTATTTGAGAGATTACCACAGTATTTTGTGTAAAATTTTATTTTATTATTTTTTTTAGTTTTAACAAAATAGCCATAACCATCATTCTAATGTTAATTTTTGTCAATTAAAAGTGACTAAATTATTGTTAAATTTTTTTGAGATATAAAGGAAATACACTTTGTACTTTTGAGTTTTATTTTCTGCACGGCCCATTAATGAATGGGCTCTACAAGCGCCACGCCTTTAGATAATAGTCTCATCGAAGAATTGTGCCAAAGTTCATTAGGTACACTGCAGATCAGCGCCATCTATGTTTATGTTATTGTCAGAATGTTTGAAATTTTGCGAGACGCATGTGTGAAAGTATTGTGGGAGATTTATATTTTTGTCTGATTATTTTATGTTGTATCTAAATATTGTAATTGGTTCCGGCCGTACTTTAGTATAGCTGCTTGATACTAGATGTCGCTGTTTATAGTAAAACTGCAGCACAACTTCTATGAACTTCTGCACTCCTGGTACTTTGAACGTCTCACGCGATACTGGCGCCATCTTTGGTCACATTCATTCACTTCTGTAGTTAATCGGGGGGCACGGCAGTGCTCCCGCCAAGTCGAGCGCGAAGCAAACACTGCCGTATCATCCTTTACTGGAACCATTTCGATGCATTTTCAGGCCCCTATTTGAGAACCTCTGGATAAGACCAGAACGCAGAAATTTTCGTCATCCAGTAAGCTATAATCACATACTTAAAATCCAAAATTTCAAGTCTGTGTAGGTCATTTAGTTCCAAAGTTAAGCGAAAGCAAAGTTTCGCATTTATGACACTCACTCACTCACTCACTCATGATCACCAGAATAGAACTAGTACTTCCCATAAACTCAGAGAGCTGAAATTTGGTACAGAGTTAGGGTTTAATGGCCACATAAAGGGAAAACTATAAAAACTAGGATAATCGAAGATCTGGAGTACCTGGTGACCCTGATTAGAAAACACAAGAAAGAGCCCAACCAAACTATTAGAGATCGACATACCGCCTTTACAAAAAATATTCAACTTGGTGGGCCAGATTTCATTACTTTTTGGAGATAAACAAGCAGCTCCATCGAGACTTGGCTAGTTTTTTACAGAATGTTTTTGGTGGGATGGATCTTTATTTGAATTGTAGAATGTCGCAGCTTTGTAGCAAACTCGCTCAAAGTACCAGGAGAGCAGAAGATCATAGGAGAGTGCAGACCATTTCCGCCATCAGCGACATCTAGTATTGAGTAGCTGTACTGTTATTTCTGAGATGGCGCTGGTCAGCAGTATAAAAACTCTCCAATGGAACAATTCTATCTGGTTGGTAATAACTGATATAGATTGATATGCGTATTTATTGTATTAACATCAAAGAAATAATCTTTTACACTTTGATACTTGGTAGAGCTATCTGCGTTTTTAGACTGAACGATCTACTTACCTGTTTTTTGTAGTAGCCTCCACGATACCTGAAATTGTCTAGCGTACCTGAGCAGTTAGCCTCGTTACCACTGGAGCGCCATCTATTGGAGTGAAGCGACAACAACAAACCCTGATTCGCACTATGAGAGTTTACAACGATTCTAATGCATACGAATGTCCAAATCAAGCATCGGGCTTCGGCGCGCCAGGCATCACTTTGCCTGGTCGGAGGATCTTTCCTTTTCAATGGAGGAACACCATACCTCGTTCTTCCACACCACCATTGCTAAGTGGCCAATCTTTCCACTAGCATGAGCGATGCCCATATGGTACAAAAGATACATGGTCATATAGATAGTGCCATCCACGAAGACGCGCCCCACTATTTTTGGTCGAGGCTTTCCAGCTGACCGTAATGCTCTTTCGTGATCAGTTAATATTTCGTAGTGTGCGTGTGCACTCATAGGTAATTAGTGTGTATCGACAGAACTAAAACACTAGCGGAAGGTTGCACACTTGTACTGTAAGCAATTAGGAAGAAGAGTGGGGCGCGTCTTCGTGGATGGCACTATCTGTATGCATGGACATAAATAGAGCCATCTTCAAAGTGGTTGTAGGGAATATTGGAATCAGTTAGGGACATAAAAAATAATATGGACACAATTTGCTTTTATTATAATGCGTAGGTATATCGAGTACAATTTTAGAGCCATGGGCGTATTTAGAGCCGGATCTGGATCTTTTTCTTTTTTAAAAGTGTTGCCACACATCGCTGTTTCTCCCGTATCGTGGGGGTACAGTTGAACAAACATACAAGTCACATGTGCACACAAATTTTTATTTTGTGCGGGAATCGAACCCTTGACACATAATGCAGAAAGTTAATCGACTAGTCACTGCGTCAAACGTGTCATCTATAAGAAGTATAGGTATAAATGTGGCATTGATTATATAGAAATTTCTGGTTTGTTCTCCTGTACAAAAAGCTTTTGATTTCACGCCTAGGCCAAAATCTGCGTGATCCATCCTCGGCAGCATTGTCACTCACCATCAGGTATGTAGATAGGGATCAGAAGTAAAAAAAAGGTAACTTATCCCCCACCTCCTAGGCCGAAAGTTTATTTTTAGTGCATTTAGAAGCACCTTACCTGATGGTAAGTGACGATTCTGCTGAGGATACTATACCATCGCTTTGAAGATATAAAATCTGGCAATAGACCGGCAGAGAACTTCACTCCCTCACCGTTCCCATGAGAAATGAAAACGCTTCGTGTATATATTCCTGATATTCCCATCTCTTAGTCCAAAATATCCCAATTATTCTTCCTAGGCCAAAAATTCCAAATTTTTTCCTAGGCCCAAATTTCCTAATTTTTTCCTAGGCCAAAAGTTCCTAATTTTTTCCTCCTAGGCCAGAATGTCCTAATTTCTCCTCCTAGGCCAAAAGTTCCTAATTTTTCCTCCTAGGCCAAAAGTTTCTAATGCCTCCTAGGGCAAAAGTTCCTAACGTATCCTAGGCCAGAAGGGGGGTACGCCCATGGTATTTTTTTTTTTTTTTTTTTTTTTTTATTACTGTATTATTACTATCTTAAGGCCACACGATGCTCTCGATCCATGGCACATAGTGAGCTACCCTGGTGTACATGCCGGAGCCTCCCTCGAAGCCACAAGACTTGCCGTATGACGTCACGCCGAGGATCGTGAACACGCAGTCCGACACGTGGCCCGTGGACTGCAGGGGGCCACCGCTGTCGCCCTGGGGACAATATAACTTGTACCTATCTGTTAAATTTCTAACCTAAAATGCTAGAGCCATTTCTTTGAAGGAAATATTGAATGCGTTCGTCAATTTTTGTGTAGCAGCTGAAAGAGCTGCTGCCGATCAAGAGGTACCGGGTTCCTAGGTCAAGCAGTGTTACTGGGTTATTATATTAGTCTGGAATTGTGCCCGGTAGACGGTAATAGGCTTGCACATTAAATGAGACTCTATAACGTCATCCGCCAAATGTAGGTGTACAAAGTACTCTACTGAACTCTATATTTTTCTTCTATATTAGGATTCATGCGGCTGATATTTTTTTTTATACGACTAACGGGACAAACATGTGTACGGGTTGCCTGATGGCAAGGGAAAATATTTTTTAAAATAACTACCTGTTGCCTCAAATTCGTCTGACCACAATCTCCACATACATATGTGTCCATTCATAGCTAAGGACCATCCAGGTGACATCATTAGTACAAAATTTTATCAAAATCAATCAAGCCGTTTAGAAGGTGACGAATTACGAATCCACGCACACCAGATCGTTTTTTTTTTTTTTTTTTTTTTTTAATACGTTGCCCCACACTAGGAATAATTCCTGTATCGTGGGTGCGTTTACAAACACATATATTCACATACACAAATGCCCAGACCCGAAACAATTATCTGTAGATCATACAAATATTTGTTCCGTGCGGGGATCGACACTTAGCGCAGAAAGCTAATCGCTTAGCCACTACGCCAACCGTGTCGCCAAGATTTACCAACGGAACAAGTTGTGTTATGTATACCTCACAGGTGTCCTTATTACCCTCCCGGTGACCGTACCACATCTGCGTGGTGTGGTTGTACCCTTCGCGCAGGTGTCTGTGTTTAGGGTATGCTCTTGCGCATTCTGCCTCTTCGAATCTCTCCAGCAGGACCTGGCAAACGCAGAATTATTACTAGTATTACTGCTATTTATTAGTTTTAAGAAGATAAAATCGTGCGAGCAAGGTTTCTTCGCGAAACAAAACTGAATGAAGTTTTGTTGTTAACACTTGGACATGTAAAATCGGTAGAAAATCGTTTGATTTCGATATCTCGGTAGGATAGACCCTGATTCACAGGAGCCGTATGATCGTAGGATGCCATAAGCATCGCAGACTCGGGCACCCCAATAGGCGATATATGGACTCACTGAAACAAATCTGTGTATCTGCGATGCCATTAGCTCCGAGATACCGAAATCGAACGATTTTCTTGGTTCATCATTGCTTGGAACATCATTTGGTTATGTTTCGCGGTCTTCGAAATACAGAAGAATCGGTAGATTTGAGACCAGTGCGTACTCCCTTGGACATGGCGTTGTGGTGTTTTCGACGTGGTCACCTTGTGAGTTCCTGAAGCCCACCATCAGGTGTCTAAGTGGACTACCACGGTGAATTTAGGGTATATTTTTATTTTAGTAAGAGTCCGCCACATTCCATCTAGCAGGCTAAATATAGTCCACGAACATTCTAACATAACAGCATCACGCCTGTATTCCCCGAAGGGTTAGACAGAGGTGTATAATTGCACTCACACATTTCGCTGATGCCGATTGAGTCTCATGTGATAGGGGGCGAGCCTATTGCCTTCAACCGGGCACAGTTCCAGACTCCGTGCTGCTACCGAGAATTTCCATACAGGAAAACCAATAACCCAACACCTCACGCCCGACCAATGAGAACAGTTTAACATCATTGTACACGTAAAACAACAAGAAGGACCATTTGGTGTGACGACTTACTAATTGCAATGTCTCTGCCAGTTCCCGGCGGTGTCCGAGTGCGCCCCAGCCGGTGGCTTGCGCTTTTAAGTCTGCTGTCCGCTCTGAGTGCAGGCACGCAGGAAGCACGTGCACGTTAAACGATATACTGATATAAAACCAATTATTGAGACTATAGTTTAGCTAAAAGTTTTCATTTTAAAAGGCCGGCAACGCACTTGTGTCTCCTCCGGCGTTGCGGGTGTCCATGGGCGACGTTAATCGCTTACCATCAGGCGAACCGTCTGTTCGCTTGCCGCCTATGCCATAAAAAAAAATTACAAAATGCGTCAACTTTTTTACCGCACTAAACATGAGCTGATTTTTTTATATGTTATAGACACAAGTAAAAATTAGGTCGTCACGTTTTTGTTTTTTTGATATTGTTTATAGATTGAGAAATAATTAACCCTCAAAATGCGTTTCTTTTAACTAAAAATCTTTCTTATATTTACCTCGCGATAATTATTAAATTAAAAAATCCGAATAATCAAAAAACAAAACGTATTTAGTTTATAATCTGACAAAACGATAGAGATAAAAATCAAATTAAATCGTTAAGATTTCGATGTAAGAAACGTTAACGCCTAAATGCGTATTTTGCGCGTATATCAAGGCAATTTTGTCAGAAGCTGGCAGCTAAACGATACTCTTAAGGCGGAGGCGTTAGTCAAAATAACGCGTTCAATATAATAACGCATTCCGGAGACTGATGGGGCTGTCATGACGTTGTATGCGTCAGGCATGTTTGCGGCGGCGCGAGTAGACAGGTTTTACATCATAATGTGTAAGCGAGCCGCATCACTAGTACGACGAGTAAGGGTCAGTTCCAACAGGCTCCTGAATATGATTGCTGTCAGGGTGGAGCCCATACGTAGTACATTATTGCCTGTTGCATGTATCACAGTGCAATTTTATTCACTAGTTCTTAAATTAATTAGAAAGCAGTGATAGCCTAGCGGTTGAACGCTTGCCTTCCATGCAGGAGGGTCCGCGTTCAAACCCGGCCCGCACCTCTAACTTTTCGGAATCATGTGCAGATCAGAATTTGATTATCACTTGCATTTACGGTGAAGGAAAAACATCGTGAGGAAACCTGCACACCTGAGAGGGCTCCATAAAGTTCTCGACGGTGTGTGTAGTCCGCCAACCCGCACCGGGCCAGCGTGGTGGACTAAGGTCTACCCCTTCTCATTCTGAGAAGAGACCCTTGCCCAGCAGTGGGACAGTAGTGGTTTGAATTTATTTATTTATTTTAGTTCTTAAATGGTATTAATCTATATGAGTCTGATACTTGAAATAAAGTTTATTCTATTCTTTAAATTTGATCCAGCAAGTCCTCTCTTATCTGTCCCCAGCAACGTCCTAAGCCGAGGTTCGAGTCCCACTATTGGACGCTCTTAGCAGTGTTGCTTAATTTTATGTAATTTGGAGGCCCTTCTGGTCTCGCCAATACCCCGGTTAAGCAGTAAAAGCTCCCTGAGCTAACTGCGAGAGACATATAAGGAAATGCCAAGAGAGGACGCCCTAGAAGGACATATACGGACCTCATTGGTGATGTTCTTCAAAAAGGTCAGGCGCAACCACAACTGGCCTATGAAACGATAGAGCAATGTAGATGAAGCAAAAGAGTTATGTAGGGATCGTAGCACGTGGCGAGCCGTATTTTCTGCCTGAATTGAACCCGCGACAGGTAGCGCAGGAGTTGATCGCGCAACCCTGCCAACCTCCTGTCTGATGGTGATACATACCTGGTATCTGTCTCCAGCAGGGCAATATCATGGTACTTAGAAGGTGGCTTGTACTCCGGATGAGCGATGATCGTCTTCACGTTGTACCGTTGCCAGATCTCAGGAGGATCCGTGCGCTTCAGGATACCCAGAGCAATGTACTTCACTTGTCCCCTAAATCAGAATATTTCTAAAATATCGATACACAAAGTGGTGACGATGTAACGACAATCATTGAAACCATATTTTGGGTATCGCGTAAATAGTTCGTACAAAAAAAAAATATCGGATACGGTAGATGACTACTAGTCATCTGAGTTACTTTTTATGAACTGTCAAAAACGACATTTTGTTCTAAAAATGTTTGGATTACAAAAGCGTGACGTCATAGTTTTTCATTGCTATTGACATACTTATTGTGTGATTTTGATAAATTAAAAATTGAAAACGCCAATGATAAGCAAGATATTAAGTTTTACTGAGTTTTTAGAAGCAAAACTATTTACCAAACATAATTTCAATATTTATCTAGGGGTACAGCCACAGATTTTATTTTATACTTTACCATTTTTTACGAGTTCTCTTGTCAAGTTCACTGTCATTAAAGACAAACCGAAACAATTTAGATTTACCTACCTACATGCGTAAAATATAACAAAATAAAATGTGCGCCACAGACATTATCAGCTACATTAAAAGTACAACAAATTTCGATTATTGGATTTTGATTTTATATATCCAATTTTTCAATTGTCAGTTAATTTTAAAATGAAGTTTAAATATGGCGGTTTGACATATATTTTCTATAGAACACCTGTCAAATGGCAAGTTTTTTTTTGTCGTCAATTCTAATGAAATATATGTTTATAAAAACATTGTATGCCTATCTCCTAGTACAGTTGGGTACTTACACGGATGGGCTTGAAATGCAATGTCCAGCAGTGAGAATATACTTCTCGCTTATGACTGTACCCCCACACAGCCATTGAGCTTCATTCATGCTATCTCCATAACCTAGCAAAGCCTAAAACAGTTACCGAAAACCACACTATTACAAATAAATTAAAATTACCTGCAATAAGACTAGAAATATTCAGAAAAAATGCTTTTTTTTTTTTGCTAAGTTAGCACTTTAGCATTTCTCCTGTATCGTGAGTACTGTTTACAAACATATATGTCATGTGCACACACAACCAGACCCGAAACAACTATCTGTAGATCATACGAATATTTTTTCCGTGCGGGGATTGGACCCGCGAACCCTAGCGCAGAAAGCTAATCGCTTAACCACTACGCCGTATTGTATGTCAATTAAAATATAATATATAATCATTAATCATTGGGGAACGCAGTGTTAGTGGATGTGTCAACCATGCGAGCGAAGCCGCGGGCGGAAGCTAATTGGAAATAAAAACAACTCTATTCTAGGTATTCTTCTATACGGTCACTTACCATATGTGGAAACTGGTCTCGTCCCGCATTTCTGCCACCAGATATGATATATAAAACGAAATCTGTTGCGTAACAATTCTTCTTGGTGTCCTTTCGTTTTGATATCCTGATCTGTGGCGTGCCGATACATGGGTAGTCTAGCTTTTGAAAGTACTCCAGACATTCTGAAATTCAGAAGAACAACGAGGTATGGTGTTCCTCCATTGTGAAGGTATCCTCTGAACTGGCAAGGTGGTTAGGCTGGGTTTACGTGGTGATGACAAGCAAGTGATATTTTGTTCTTTAATACTCTTGATGATCTTATGTACATAGCAAGATTGTTAAAAGAGATTTTAAAAGAGTATCCATGGAGTTTCTTGCCGGTTCTTCTCCTTAGGACCAACTTTTTGGAAAGGGGCAACTAGAGTCCTATAACGTTTCAAAAGTGCCTGTATTAGGTTTATTAAAAAAAAACATATCTATCTATCTATCTATACCACGCGCGGTGGCAGCCAGTCTTTGGGGGTCATATTAACAGTAAAGTGGCTTGGGGGGGGAGGGTCATATTAAACTTGTACTACTAAGAATTTATTTCACAAAAAAAAATTATATGATATTATAAATTAAAATATCTAACTAATAATTTATTTAAAATTTTTAAAGTAAATTATCTATTTTTAGGAGATTTGTCAATTTGACGAGTACGATTTGGGGGAGGGGTCATGAACCCCCCCCCCCCACCCTTCGGACCGCCACTGTGTCACACAGGATATATTTAAAAAAGAAACATTTTATTTTAAGTAAACACAAGCAAAAGTATCTATTTCATTGAAGCAATACTGGGGATTAAAACAAACACCACAGAGCCTGAAGTTTTTTCAATGTTGCCCCACACTAGTATTTCTCCTGTATCGTGGGTACAGTTTACAAACATACATGTCACATGCACACACAACCAGACCCGAAACTGCAATCCATCATAGTTGTTTCGGGTCTGGGTCTTTGTGTATGTGAATACACACCGTGCCTCGGAAAGCACGTAAAGCCGTTGGTCCTGCGCCTGATCTCTCTCCGGTCGTGTCGGATTGCCGTCCCATCGGAATATGAGAGTGAAGGAATAGAGAGAGCACCTGTGTTTGCGCACACACTTGTGCTCTATAATATGTCCTGCGTAGTTGGCTAATCTCCGGTGAGATTGGCCGCCGTGACCGAAATTCGGTCAGGAGGACATTATATGATGATTATAAAACTCACTGTCTCTATATTTTTCTCCGGTTTTGTAGTATGACAAGTCCACATCAGTATCCAAATTTCTGTAGGACAAAAGGCTTGGTTAAAGCAGCACAACACACGCTTAAAGAACTAAATTTATACATATAATAAAATTATAACAGGCCGATGTCTGTACATTATAGGTATTGGAGAAAAATTAATATTGGGGGTCTTTATTATATAGCAACAGAAGCCGAAACAATAGTTTTTATAATTTTTGTCTGTCTATCTGTATGTTTGTACACGCTTCACGCAAAAGCTACTGCATGGAATTGAATGCAGTTTTCACCGATGTACTGCTAGAGATCTAACTTAAAATATAAGCTCCATTTTATCGCAGGAAAATATCAGATTCTATATTCCACGGGTACGAAGTCGCGGGCAAAAGCTAGTCTATATAAATAAAAATCAATTGCCGTATGTATGACGGAGTATCGCTTGAGACCGGCTCGACCGATTTGGCTCGTTTTTATTTTTGTTGTGTTTTTAATTGTCAGGACAAGGTTTGTATGAAAAGGTAGATTTGTATTTTTGGCAAATGCACCAGAAAACTCGGAAATTTGGATTGTATTTTTCTATGAAATTTCTTACTTTCGCGCATGTCTTAATAACACATGAATGCATAAAATGTGTCACGTGTGTACTTATGCACGCACGTAAGAAGTTATACTTCTTATTTATATTTTTATTTCCACTGATATGAAACACGTGTTACAGATGCACTATCAATTCCCAAGAAAATTTGAGAGACATTTACCAGCTAATGCATGGTGTCGCTTTTATCTGTCGGTGTGCGCGCGCATCGTAAGAATGCACTCTCATCAAGCGCGCCAAAAGAAGTATTACTTCAATCAATAAAAAACTTAAATTAGAGAACATTGCTATCTCCCATAAGTAATATGGAGGTAAAACTACTCACCAAATACCATAATCACTTTTGTTTCAAAATAATAGTAAGGTTTATTAGCTCTTTTGTTTTGCAAATGGCGCCATTTGCTATGCAAATCGTAACTCCAGTCAACACGCCTCTAATTTTCTTATTACTTCACCATTATTATTAAGAGCAACGACTCTAGTCAACATTCTTTTATTTTTTTCACAATTTCAATATTTTAATACATGTTTAATTCACTTATATAAAAATCTGTTTTTAATTTGCGAGCGAAATCCTAGTCTATGGTTTTTAATCACAAACAAAACAAACTTACTGCGTACCCGCTTTTTTTTGCTCTCTATGACAGACTGTTATTTTTTTTTTGTAGGTAATGGTCATTATTGCCATACAGCCATTAATGTGGATGTTTGGTTTTTTTTTTTTAGTTTTTCAATAGGCTAGGCGTATTGAAATTTAAGTTAACGATATTTAATTTAGTGGGTAATATCATTCTAACGTAACAATTGAATTGAACTTTTGTGTAATACTTGTATGATATCAGACAAATAAGTTTTACGCGTAATGTATATTTGAATCATGTATCATTGTAAATGCATCCGCGTAATGCATTTACGCGGCGCACATGGAATGATTTCTTCCGACATCTTCAACAATCATCGTCATATTTCAGTCAATTTACACATAACCTTAATGAATTATACAGCTAAACGTTCTTCATGAATCACTCCGTCCATTCGTGAAAACCGTATGAAAAACTGTTCAGTAGTTTTTGAATTTATTGCGTTCAGACTGACGCGGCGGGCGGATTTTGTTTTATAATGTAGAATGTGTATATATGTTTTACTTACACAAAATTATCCAGTGTACAGTCAGTACAGCATATTATAGGTTTAACACCTTGAAAACTGCATATCTGTAAATAATTCATCATCATCAGCCAGAAGACGTCCACTGCTGAACGAAAGCCTCCCCCAAGGGGAAGGTTGCCATAATCCCCACGCTTGGCAGGCGGTTTGGGGATCGCAGTGGCTCACCGATTAGTGAGAGGACGCTGCTGCTCGTCCTTCGGTGTCTGGTCGCAGTTTTAGGACGTACCCGGGTCCAAATAAAAGAGGGTGAAAATAATTAATACCTATAGACATTAAAAAAAATCTGTTCTTGAAAGGGTAGGTATTGGCGGTGGCAGTTTTTCTTTAAGTTTTTCTTTTAAAAACGTTGCCCCACACTAGGAATAATTCCTGTATCGTGGGTGCGTTTACAAACACAAATATTCACATGCACAAACATTCAGGCCCGAAACAACTATCTATAAGTCGTACAAATATTTGTTACATGCTGCATACATGTTTTTTTTTAGCATTTTGAACCCCCCCCCCCCCTGGTGATACGTGGTGAGGTTTGAAAGTACCCCTCGACCCTCACCCAAAATCACGTGTATTTTTTAATTACCTATATGTCTTGTCCTAAGTCTTGTCACCGTACAGCGGAGTAATTATAGTGATGACCTTTTTTTTACACGCTTATTTTGCAAATTTCAACGTTCCCAAAATTCGACGAGTCGCTGTACTAATTCCAAAGTAACGACTTCGCCCATGTCTATTACCGACAGTAAAAGTAAATACACGTGATTAATGGACGGCCCCTTTAGAGCTGCATTGTGTGCTTCAGCAGCTGCGCCAAATAGGTCCAGTTCATCAGAATGCCAGACACCTAGTGCCTGACGCTGGTTTTTGGTTTTGACGTTTACATTCCCGAAACCCGTTTTTGCCGGTAGGAAATTCTCAGCCCGGAGTTAGAAGAACTGCCTCGGAAAAATGAGTTTATGCAAACACCTCTGCCAAACCCTTCGGGGAATAAAGGCGTGATGTAAGTTCAGTATTTTGTATGACTCACCGGTGGAAAGTCCCTTCGTTTAATGTCATTCGCTGCAGATGCACATTTGTATGCGCTTGCGCACACTCCGTCCACTCCATTCCATGTACAGTTTGACCCTAAGGAAACAAGAATAAAGTTCTAGATTTTTTTTATAGAAATCATCTCCATGGTTCCTTTCTGACAGCTTCAGAAACGCTAGAACAGATGAGGAGTCCCAATAGAAGCGTCAGAAAAAGGGAACTTTTAATGCAAGGGAATTTATAATTTGAATTATAAAGTACATTTCAAATATATACAAATAAATAAAATTAAAGTGTCAATTTGTAATGTCAAAAAAACAGCTTTTTTACTAAATGCGTATGAAAGTACATAATTATATAAGTTACGTATTATAAAAAAAAAAAATTTTTGTTTGCCTATGTCTCTGATTGTTCCGGCTAATCTCCGAATCGGATGGACCGATTTTGACGAGAAAAGAGTAACTTATGGTAATTTTATTTTAGAAAAAGAATTAGGGTTTCACACAAAAAAAAAAATGCACAGGTTCGTAATCCACGCGGGTGAAGCCGCGGGCGGAAACTAGTTTTAATTAAAAATGTATGTCAAATTCGGGCGCGAAATTATATTCATACATTTTTGGTATACATTATCTCTGGTCGAGGTGGCATAATACGGAATAAAAAAACATCAGTTTTTCTTTAATAAACAACTCTATTTTTTATTTAAACAAATTTAACTTTTTTTTTTAACGAGGAAAACACTTGATTCCTTTTAGTTATTAAAGCCAGAGGTTAGAGTGTAAGTTTCTTTTGACATCTTTATCAAACTCGACTTAACGCATCGAACACGTTTGGCGCTCCGATTGGTCCATTTCGCGCTCTCCACTAATCAAAAGAAACTCAGTAAAAATTCACTAGTCGATAGAAATTGGATCCTACAATTGTTTATTTCAAGTTTCGACCAGTCGATCTCTCTACCACGGCGCCAACCGTGTCGTCAGAGGTGAGTGTACAATACAATCCTGCCTAACCCTTCGAGAAATAAAGGCGTGATGCGGTTATCAAGTGCAGTTGTTATGAAGATATTGGCCTATGACCTCAAAATGTGTGCAAAGTAATTAGCATAGATATCGCGGTCTGGTAATAATTACCCGGAAGAAAAAAGAAGAAATTATGATTAAAGATTAATTGTCTATGTTTAAAAAAATAAAAATTTAATTATGTTTGTTAGCAGGCGCATCACCAGAGAACGGTTGGACAGATTCAGCGATATTTTTTTTGAAAATTTTCTTAATTCGTCCTAAAGAAAGAAAAAACGACACAGTTGGCGCAGAGGCTAAGCGATTAGCTTTCTGCGCTTAGTGTCGCGGGATTCCCGCACTGAACAAATATTTTTATGATCTACAGATAATTGTTTCGGGTTTGGGTGTTTGTGTATGTGAATATATATGTTTGTAAACGCATCCACGATACAGGTATCATTCCTAGTGTAGAGAAATGTTTAAAAATAGAAAAAATAAAGAAATTGAGAAAAAAAGTTGCCCAGAAAAAATGAAAAATCTGTATGAACTGAAAGTGATTTTTTCTTCATTTCTATGGGATTTTAGTATGAACTCAAGACGTTTTCCTGTGTCCTTGACAGGAAAACGTCTGTCGGGTCAGCTAATTATCTGTACTAATATTATATAGAAGTAAAATTTGTTTGTTTGTATGTAAGGGGTAATCTCCGGAACGAATAATCCGAATCTGAAAATTCTCTCACCGATAGATAGCTACATTATCCCGGAGTGCTATAGGCTATAAATTATATAATTGTAGATCACGTGGACAAAGTCGCGGGCTGAAGATAATAATAATATATGGGTGATCGAACCCGCACAGGACAATTTTTTTACTGATAATGAATCTTTCCGGAGATGAAACTTAGCTATATCGATTTTTCGCCCTCGAAAACTCCTATATAAATCGTTAGAGCCGTTTTCGTGAACGCGATAAAAAAAAATATATAATAGGTTAGATGACTGCATCAAAAATAAATTCTGAAATCTTGTTTGTTAAATAGTTTTCCTTCTAAAAACTCAGTAAAACTTAATCTCTTGCTTGTCTTTGGCGTTTTCAATTTTTTATTTATCAAAATCACGTAATATGTATGTCAACGGCAATGAAAAACTATGACGTCACGCTTTTGTATTCCAAACATTTTTAGAACAAAATGTCGTTTTTGACAGTTCATAAAAAGTAACTTAGATGACTAGTAGTCATCTACCGTATTCAATTAAATTCATATTCTTTATTTACAATCCCACAATGTAAATTAGGTAATAACTTAAAATTAAGTAGGTATCATTATGGACCTTATTCGGCAGTGGCGTGCGGTTCATAAAGACAAAAAGACACTGCCTACCATACATAAGTCATATGAATATTTATTATAAGATATTTGAGATGGCAAATCACATACATCATTATTTAATGGACAAGACGACGAACCAATACCAACATGCAGTAGGTATTATTGGTAAGTAAGCTTTTAAAATGTTCTGCCTACCCTGTCTAAAAACTCTGTGCACGCCACTGCTATTCGGACACAGCAAAGTTAGACAATTATACAAGTTAATATTTTTTACATGTTAACACTTATTTATAAAACTTAAATACAATTACACATCTAATATTTTATATTAAATATTACCAAGAATATAATAATTTTCTTTTGGTACACTGTGTAGGCCTGTAGACGTTTTAAATTTTAATATATAAGTACCTACTTATTTTTGTTGACGGCACGTTTGGCGCAGTGGTTGAGAGATCGACTGCAGAGCTACGTGTCGCGGGTTCGATTCCCACACAGAACAAATATTTTTATGATCTACAGATAGTTGTTACGGGTCTGGGTCTTTGTGGAAAGCATGTAAAGTCTTTGGTCCTGCACCTGATCTCTCTCCGGTCGTGTCGAATTGCCGTCCCATCGGACTATGAGAGTGAAGGAATAGAGAGCACCTGTGTTCGCGCACACACTTGTGCTCTATAATATCTCCTGCGTAGTTGGCTAATCTCCGGTGAGATTGGCCGCCGTGACCGAAATTCGGTCAGGAGGACATTATTACTTATTTCATAGATTATTAAATAGATTAGGCCAAATAACAGCAGTGATAGCGTAGTGGTTGAACATTTGCCTTCCATGCCGGACGGTCTGAGTTCAAACCCGGCCCGCACCTCTGTCTTTTCGGAATCATGTGCGGATCAGAATTTGATTATCACTTTTGTTAACGGTAAAGGAAATCATCACGAGGAAACCTGCACACCTGAGAGGGCGACAAAAAGTTCTCGATGGTGTGTGTAGTTCAACAACCCGCACCGGGCCAGCGTGGTGGACTAAGGTCTAACCCTTGTCACTCTGAGCAAGGACCTCTTGCCCTTGCCCACCAGTGGTACAGTAATGGGTTAAATTTATCCTACTTCCTACTAATATTATAAATGCGAAAGTTTGTGAGCATGGATGGATGGATGGATGGATGGATCTTTGTTACTCTTTCACGCCAGAACGGTGGAACGGATCTGAATGAAATTTGGCACAGAGATAGATTACAGTCTGAAATAGCACATAGGCTACTTTTTATCCAAGGCAAATGCATGGATTCGTAACCCACGTGAGCGAAGCCGCGGGCGGAAGCTAGTTTATTTATAAGCCAAATTGTCAAACGGATGGCCAACATACCTTCAGGTAGATCCAGAATCCCTCTCTCATGAATATCTTCGGCACAACAATAAAATACAAATAAAAACAATAATATACTTAATTTTTTTGCCATTATAAACTTGATTTTATCGACACGTGTGAGGTTCGCCAAGTCTATTGAAGAACTGATTTATAAAACAGGTTATCGTTTGTTCAAATGATTTTGCATCATCTTGAACGATATACAGTATGATTTTATAACACACGGCACGATTGGCGCTGTGGTTGAGCGATCGAATGATGCGCTACGTGTCCTTCGAGTTCCGTACGGAACAAATATTTGTATGATCATATGTAATGATATGTATGTGAATATTTGTGTTTGTAAACGCACCCACGATTATTTCTAGTGTGGGGCAATGTTTAAAAAACAAAAAACCCGTAACATTTTACAATACTACATAACTATAACAATTTACAATTAAATTCTTAAATTAACTTGCATTATATAAGAAAAATACAAACTTATTAAAACGTTACTTAGATAATGAGGGAATACAATATGAGTTATACAATTGTTTCGAATCTATACATCTATACATATATAAATAAAATTGGAGTGTATGTTTGTAATATTGAAATAACCGTTTTTTACTACATGCATATGAATATATATATGGTACATACACTAAAATAACATTTTTTACAATTTTTGTCTGTTTGTCTGTCATCATCAAGTGCATTTGGTCTCACTAAAAATACATTGTTAAGTTCCGACATCCACGCGAACGAAGTCGCGGGTACAGCTAGTAAGAAATAAAAACGGTATAAACCGTCCAAAGCGGATAAAACAGAAAAACAAAACCAAAAAGAATACAAAATAATGAAACATCAAGAATGTCCAGACATGTGAAGCGAATCTAATGTAAAATTGAACTAGTAGATACAATGGATAACCAGGAAAGCCACATGTGCAGAAGATAGTTACCGCCACACGTCTCAATCGTCAATAGGGATGTTCGTTATATAACACAGCACATAAAAATAGTCGTTAAAAAAATAAAGCAATAGCAGCCTGCTATATATTTTTACCGCAGTCTGCTAACTGCGCTTTAGCGCAGCGTTGCCAACTCATACTCAACAACAGTTTCCCGCAAACCTAGGAACTTAATTCGCCAAATCTACATAATTTCTATCAAATATTCAAATTGGTAAAATAACATCGTCACGTTTTCTAAACAATTATGATTATTTAAAAAAAAAAAAAAAATGTATTTATACCTGATATATTACTATCAATGTGTTAGACACAACATACAATGAAACAACGAGATCGCATATTTATTTATTACTATAATAATATATCACACAACGTTTTGTTCCAACGCCGAACACGTAACGCATACCGCGATCTGCGCTGCAGAATGCGAGTAATATTCATCAAATGCAGTTGTAATGCTATATTATAGCATAAAAAATATTCTGCGCCTTATTTATAGCATTTCGTTATAACGCGTTTATATTTTATAGCCGTTGTGAACACGCCAACTTGATTCTGTCGAGTAGGCGTGTTCACAACAGCTACACATAGTTTTTGAAGTGGCGAATCTTTTTTAGGATGCACCATGACGTCACTCCGTATATAAATGTGGCCAGTGTCACAGTACTAGTAAAGAAGTACACAGAAGTAAACGAAGTCGTCTGCGGTACCGTTGTCTTCTCCCATGGCGGGTGGCGGAGTGATTCATAGATTTATTTACATATTTTTAAAACAAAAAAAAAAATGACAACTATGGGTAAAGATGGGTTAGGATGACTACAGAGAGACTATATACTCTTTGACAAAAGAACCTCAGTAATGTTCAAACTTAAAAATTGATACGGTCGAATTTCGGCCACAAGGCAACCACTATTAGTAAATAAATATCCTAAATAAAATAGATTAATGTATACGAACCGCGTGAGAATTGCCCCTCTGATTTAAATAATTATATATTTAAAAAAAAAACGCATTCTTTTGTAATATTGTGCTTATAACTGGTTTTATGTCATTAAAATCTGTTTTGGAAAATTCTAAGCGGATAAACGGAGACGTATTGTTAATAAAACAAGATTCAGTGGATGATATTTAGTTATATCTCAGATGTACTGTGAGTTAGTTGTGAACAGGTTGTTAGAATATGTTGCGTTATGTATCAGTGGTGTTATTATTAAGTGTTTATTTCGTAATATGTAAACATGTCCGTGAAGGTAGGTGTCCAATTGTCCCTCCTAACACATTTTGGCGGGGGGCCTTAGGGGTCGCGAGCACAGAGCGCAGTCTCCACTCTGTGCGCTCTCGTCTAGCGACCCCCGAGAAGACGGCGACGCGGTGTGGTTCAGTGTCGCCGTGCACAGTAGCGAGGGTAAAGGTAGGATCTCTGTACAGTCTCCCCCGGGACGTGCACGAGAGGGTGGCTTCATTACAGTCACCCCCTCCGGGAAGTGCCCTTCGGCATGACACCGAGGTGGGCTTCGGTGCGGTCTTCGAAGAGTTCCCGAGGCCCACCATGTGTTGTCGAGGCGCACCACCGTGGTGAGTTTAGCCGGTAGGAGTCCGGCACACCCCTCCGCCCCCCCAGATGGAGGATAGCCCATTAAGGGTTTTCATCACGCTAATCAAAAAAAAAAAAAATGGTCTCCAATTGTATTGTTAGCTGTTTAGATTGACTCGTTGATCTGGTGACAAACGATACAGAGTGTAGGGTACTATGTTTAATATCTAATACGGGTATTGCTTTTTTCTGTGCAAAAACCCTCGGCTGCAACCAAAAGCACAAAAAATTGGAGGAAAACGGTCAAAAGCGTTTTTGTTAGGTGCGTATTTTAAAAGAACTTTGAACTGTGAGCTCTCACAATGAGACTGGATATTGTTTTATTTATTTTATTAAGATCTCCAACAAGAACTTGTAGCGACCACTACTCGCAACATAGCAAAAAGTAAAGCGCCATCTATCGGAGTGAAGCCACAACAACAAACCCTGAATCGCACTATGAAAGTTTACAACGATTCTAACACATATACGAATGTTCGACATCAATCGTTAGGCTTCGGCCCGGCAGGCTAACCACCTTGCCTGGTCGAAAAATCCTCCCTTTTCAATGGAGGAACACCATACCTCGTTCCTGCGTAATTCTCTGGATAAATTCAAAACCCTAATAGCTACTCATCTAAAAACTTAAAATCTCTGTTTTTTGTTATTATCTTATTCTTGTTTAATTGTCCTTTTTTCATAATTTCATGTATATTAAGTAGTAGTAAAAGCTTTGTTCATCATCAGCCAGAAGACGTCTACTGAACGAAGGCCTCCCTCAAGGGAGGGTTTGCCATAATCCCCACGCTTGGCAGGCGGCTTGGGGATCGCAGTGGCTCACCGATTAGTGAGAGGTTCTTCGACCAGGCAAGGTGGTTAGCCTGACGGGCCGAAGTTAAGAAATTTTTCAGTAATTATATTTGAAAAATGGGTTAATCGTCACGTATTGCTAGAATAATAGAGAATAATGGAAATATTCTTCTAATTAATCCATTATGAGCCACTTCGGGGCAAAGGCCATGAATAAATCGCCATCGTGATATATAATTTATATTTTAGGAGCTGAATGCGAATGGGAAGGAATAAAGGGAAAATGTGTAAGAGAGAGAAGATGTTTTACCACTCTGGATAACAGGAGTCCAAAACAGCCGGTAAGTAGGACGGTCCAATCTTCTACTTCTTGGCGAGTAGCTCAGCCAGCCCAGCCCAGAAGTTAGCTTCAAGAACTGACCTATCACTGGTATCCATAAGTTCTTTCAGCGTGCAGGTGTGAGGACACGCCGGGCACAACGTTAAGCGCATCATCGTTTGCGTGACCCCACCGCGGTCAAACATCAAGGTGTAGCCTAGAAATCTCCACCTGAACAGGTTTACCTTGCTTCATCACTACAATATGTCTATATTATAAAACACAGTCCCCCGCCGCGTCTGTCTGTCTGTCTGTTCGCGATATACTCAAAAACTACTGAACGGATTATCATGCGGTTTTCACCAATGTACCAGAGTACTTCATGAGGAAGGTTTAGGTGTATAATTCGATGTCGGAAAAAATCATGCCGACTGGGAGCTTTACTGGCGTGCGCCGAGTAAATGCTCGACGTAACAGGCTGAAACGACATTACGACAGATAAGAAATGAAAATATATGCTCTGCTACCCATGCGAAGACGGGGCGGGTCGCTAGTAAATGATAATTAATTCTTAACACATGCCATAGTTAATTTTGTATGTTTCACAGTTGTGCTCTGAACATGGAGACGAGGAATTAATTTGTTGCACTGATTGTGATATCATCAACGACGTCAGGTAATCCAGTCTTCCGTATTTAACTAGTTTCTCATTGGCTGTGACATTTAAATCTATTTCACTCCTCTTCTTGAACAAATTTTGACCTTGACACGTGACATACCACCTCTACGAGCTGTCGCAAATTGCAACGATATTAAGTCTTGAATTTTATTAATTGCGGCATTTTAGTCGCAATTATCATCCTACGATTTAACACGAAAAATATGTTAACTCATCGATTTAACGACTATTTGATGTTTCGAGTACATAAATTGTTTAATACGACACGATGTAGGTCACCTACTACGAAGCTAGTTAAAAGAATCAGGGGCCATCCATAAATTACGTCACACGAATTTCATGCTTTTTTTGACCCCTCCCCCGTCCTTGTCACAGCTGGTCACATTTGTGAGACTCCCCCCTCCCTAGTGTGACGTCACATATTTTGCAATTTTATATCCAAAAATTATTAAATTAAAACAGCAGTTCCGAAATTAGTTTTATTTCCATATGTTTGAAACCACGGCGAGGCTCTCGAGGAACTCGCCAACATAACAATTTAAATCTTATATTCACACAGATAGAATTGGGAATATTTTTAAGTTTTTCGTTAATAGTTCAAATTTCACGTTTTAATACTTAGATATATTAGATGTTGAAAAGTGATGTCACGAAACTTAGGACCCCTCCCACACCTTGTCACACAATGTCACACTTCGTCGACCCCCTCCCCCCTCTTAACGTGTGATGTAATTTATGGATGGCCCCTCATTGTAATAACGATATCTTTATTCATAAATTCATTTATTCAAAATAGACTACTACTAGTGCTTTTTGCACGTCAAACATATTATGGACAAAACTAATACGCCCGCCCTTGACCGCTTCCTATGTGTTTTAGTTTGGGGAGAAGAAACGGCCCATCAAACTCCACAGCAACACTCCCATGTCTGTCATTATACAATACTGAAAAAACAATATAATTAATGAATGCTATTACAATAACTGCTGACGACACGGTTGGCGCAGTGGCTAAGCGATTAGCTTTCTGCGCTACGTGTCGCGGGTTCGATCCCCGCACGGAACAAATATTTGTATGATCTACAGATAGTTGTTAGTTGTTTCGGGTCTGGTTGTTTGTGCATGTGACATGTATGTTTGTAAACTGTACCCACGATACAGGAGAAATCCTAGTGTGGGGCAATGTTTAAAAAAAAAAAAAAAAAAAATTAAAACTTAGCAGAAACGTTTCCACATGTGAGCTAGTGCACATCATTTCACCAAAAGGTATAAGATAATATAGCCTCCATTGTCCTAAAGATGTCATACACCCAAATGTGAAGGGCGCACCCGCCCACACGTGCAATCGTTTTGGAATAGCAGTCATGTTTACTACAACATTTACAATTATCAATACGGCCCTGCGGCACATCCCTGTATGCAGGGGGCGCGGTGCGCGCGGGGCGAGGTGGCGCGCGGCGGATCGACGCGGGCGCCGAGGGAGACCAATTTAGACACAGCGGCGGGCGCACGTCCGTTTGCTCGTAAAAAATAATATTGTAAACACGATCAATAATTAAAACCCCTAAAAACAGTGAAGCAAGCAATTTAATTTACGCCTAGAGGAACTAGCTACAACATTTTGGTGACCCTCGACGAGATAAAATACGCAAGAAAACCTACAACAATACCTACATGTGCCGACCGGAGTTCAGAGTGACAGTGCCGTTATTTTGTGCCAGTGTGATGAGTTGCTAAGTATCATTAATTCATTACATTTATATTCCCGGTCCATCATATTCTTTGCGCATTGCGATTTTCATTATTTCACTTATTTAGTGACTATAGGTTTTCATTGCACATAAAGCATTAAAATCCTTATTGACTAATACAGATAATATACTGCTGAATCGAAATTACCCGATTGCATATTCTTATATAATACCTAACTTTACTAACTACTCAATTGTCTAAACTTGTTAATTACTTATCTACATAAAGTTTCCTGCTATTTGAGTAATTCTCACATAACAAATATACCTACATGCTTACGCGCTTATTTAGCTAGTTATTTTACGAAGTATTAACCTATCTTTAACGAACATTGCAGAGTTACGGGGGGTTGATACCGCGAAAGTGTGTGCTGCGTGGTACGCGTAAGAACATACCTACTTGCGTGTACGAATCTGCGCTTCGCTCACATTGCTTCTGCTTCGCTGCTGCTGCTTGCTGGGTGGTTCACGATATATGCACCGATAAACCGCGAGTACATTTTAACGCTTATTATTTTAGTGGTTCTATAGTTTAATTACTCTTTGTTTGTTCCTACTCGTTAAAATGGAGGATTTAAAAGCGTTGATTCATCAGCGTGGCACTATTAAAGGTAGACTCACTAAGTTTGAAAACTATTTAAAAACAATTCAACAAATTGATAGAAAAAATATGCCTAAGTTACAAGTATCCGAATTAGAATTTAAGCTTCAAAAATTCGAATTATTGTTTAATACTTTTGATGAGGTCCAAACACAAATTGAAAAATATACCGACTCATCCAAAATCGATGAGGAGCTTAATGAACGTGATAGAGTTGAACACTCATTTTCTACCGTCATTTCTATTGCGAGTGAAATAGTTTCTTGTTGTAAAAATGTATCATCGCCATCCGTGACGAGTAACAATGATGATAGTGCCGCGTCGATATCAAAGCATAATATTAAGTTACCGACGATCAAGCTTCCAACTTTTGACGGTAATTATTTGCAATGGCTGGAATACCGTGATACCTTTGATTCTTTAATTCATCTTAATAGTTCCATTCCGGCCATCAACAAATTTCATTATTTAAGATCTTCTTTGGAGGGTGGTGCCTCTGTCGTAATAAAATCCATTGAATTTACGAGCGATAATTATCAGGTTGCTTGGGACTTACTAAATGAGAGATACAACAACAAAAAAATATTAGTGAATAATCACTTAAAATCATTATTTAATTTTGATAAAATTACAAGAGAATCACATAAATCATTGCGGTACTTAATAGATCATATTTCAAAAAATTTACGGGCATTAAATACTCTTGATGAACCAACCGAACATTGGGATACGTTGATAATTTTCATGATGGCCGCAAAATTGGATGGTAATACAAGTCTCAAATGGGAAGAATACAAAGGCACACTTTCACACGTCGCTAAGTTAGAGGACTTTTACCAATGTTTGCGCAATCGCGCCGATGTTCTCGAAACTGTACAATGTAGTAGTAACACTAGTAACAGTAGTAACGCCAACAAAAGGCAACATACGTCGCTAGTGTCTTCTTCAATTCATATTAATAATAATACCAATAATTGTGCCTTGTGTAAACAAAGTCATCGCCTTTACGAGTGTCTACAATTTAAAGGGATGACCCCCGAGTCCAGACTGAGCTTAGTAAATAAGCTTAGACTCTGTAGTAACTGCTTGCGTGGTGGCCATCATTTTTCACGTTGTGGTTTTGGACCTTGTAGAATCTGTAACAGAAAACATAATTCATTATTACACATAAAAAATTATAAGGCTTATTCTACGAATTCTAATACTAATCAACAAAATAATACAACTACAAATGATCAACAAGCTACTGTTGAATTACAAAATACTAATACTAATTTACAACAAGATACTAACTTACATCAAAATACTTTACAAAATACACAACAAAATACTAATACGAATATGCTAAAGGTTTTGAATGCTACAAATACATACTTACCCAATCCAGTGTCACTGTCCACGACCATACCTGGTCAAGTTCTACTGAGTACAGCAGTGGTCGAAATTATTGATCCTGCAACTAATAATACTCACTTAGTCCGGGCACTACTTGACAGTGGCAGCCAATCGTCTTTCATAACTGAAAATACAAAAAATATGTTAAATATTATTACAAAACAAAGAGCTGTATCAATTACAGGCATTAACTATGGTACTACAAAAGCAACACAAAGTTGCCAAATATTAATCAAATCAAGAATCAATTCATTTACAGTTGGTGTTTCTTGTCTAGTCATACCCCACATTACGGGTGACATACCAAGTGTTAAAATAAATCCTAAACGACTAAATATTCCAGCTAACATTCTACTAGCCGACCCAACTTTCTATAATCCCTCTGAAGTAGACATACTCCTTGGGGCAGATGTGTTTTGGGAAATAATGGATTCTCACAATCAAATTAATTTAGGGCGAAACAATCCCATACTTAGAGAAACTAAATTTGGCTGGGTGGTAGCTGGACCAATGGGCGGAAGCCCTACTAATAATAATAATACTTGTACTACACATTGTAATTTTAGTCAAGAAATACGAGAAACATTAACGAAATTTTGGGAAATAGAAGAGGTTTCAACATCCAAAAAACTATTTAGCGCAGATGAACAATTCTGTGAGACATATTTTACACGAACTACGACACGTCTTGATGACGGACGGTTTTGTGTCACCATTCCACTAAAGGAAAATCCGGAAACTGCACTAGGTGATAGTTATGAAATAGCAAAAGGGCGATTCCTCAATTTAGAGAAAAAACTATCCAAATCTCCTGAGCTTAAGCAATCATACAAGGAGTTCATTAATGAGTACGAGAGTTTAGGTCATTTAACTGAAATTAAACGCCCCGCCTTTGCCAATTACATCCCTCACCATGCTGTAATAAGGCAGCAGAGTGAAACGACGAAATTACGTGTGGTCTTTGACGCGTCATGTAGAACTTCATCTGGAAAGTGTTTTAATGAAATACAGGCAGTAGGGCCCATTGTGCAGGACGATTTAATTTCCATTCTAATTCGTTTTCGCGAAAATACTTATGCAGTTTCTGGAGACATTGAAAAAATGTATAGGCAAATTATAGTACACCCTTCACAAAGACATCTTCAGTTAATACTCTGGAGGGATGATGAAACGAAGCCTCTCAGAACACTACAACTCAATACAGTCACATATGGCACTGCTTCTGCACCATACCTAAGTACAAGATGCTTGCTACAATTAGCAGAAGAATGTAATGAACCGATAGTTAGTGACGTCATCAAACATAATTTCTATGTCGACGATTTATTACTTACATCAAATTCGAAGTCTGAGTTACAAACTACTATTGCTGGCGTCACTCAAGAACTAGCCAAGGCTGGTTTTCCATTGAGAAAGTTTCGAACAAATTGTCCTGATATATTTAATAATCCTATATTCTCTAACGATAACTATGAATTTTCAAAACAATCTTCCATTCTAGGTTTAATATGGTTGCCTGCAAAAGATACCTTACAATTTTCTACTAATGTCAAAATACCTAAAATCACAACCAAGCGAGCTATACTTTCTTCCTCATCTCAAATATTTGACCCATTAGGGTTACTATCAGCATCAATAATAATTCCAAAAATACTATTGCAAAGGCTTTGGGTAACAAAGCTAGACTGGGATGAACCAGTGCCAGACCAGATAGGAAAGGATTGGAACGAATTTGCAAGTAACATTGATCATCTTTCTAAAATAACAATACCTAGACATGTAACTTTAAATTCCTCTATTGAGGTTGAACTCCATTGTTTCACTGATGCATCGCAGAATGCATATGCTGCATGTTTATATGTAAAATCAGTAAACGATACAGGTAATGCAATAATTAATTTACTATGTGCAAAAACAAAGGTAGCGCCTATAAAACCTACCACCATACCAAGATTAGAATTGTGTGCTGCATTGTTAGGTGCTCGATTGCATGCAAAGGTAATACAGTCTTTTCGTACTAAATTTACAAAAACAACATTCTGGAGTGATTCCCGAATAGTTTTAGGGTGGATTAAAACTCAACCAAAAACATTAAAGGCTTTCGTTTGCAACAGAATACAGGAAATACGCGATTTAACAACGCAAAATACATGGCGATACGTACCAACAGACACAAATCCAGCAGACTTAGCTTCAAGAGGAGTGCAGCCTCAAAACCTGCAAAATGCTAACTTATGGTGGTCAGGACCTCAGTTCTTGCTGCACGGTGAAGATCAGTGGCCTCCCAATGATTTCCCCGATGTAGTACTTCCTGAAATTAAAACAAACGTTAGTAAAACACAGGTAAACAATACACACATAATACAATTTGATAATTATTCAAACCTGACAAAATTACAAAGAATATTTGCGTACGTACTAAGGTTTATTAAAATCATGAAATCTAATAAAATTAAAGGTTTACTTACCGCAGCTGAGTTACACACTTCACTGGTTACACTGGCTAGGCTAGCTCAGAGAGAATCATTTCCATCAGAAATTGAAATGTTGGAACAAAATAAATCATTACCTTCTAAATCACATGTTTTGTCTCTTAACCCATTTTTGGATAGCAAAGGCGTGTTGAGAGTAGGTGGGCGTATCCAAAATGCTACTCAATGCAATTACGACAAAATACATCCCATACTAATTAATTCAAAACACACTTTTACAAAACTTTTATTTAATAGACAGCACGTCAAGTTACTTCATTGTGGTCCACAGCAATTACTTAGTTCTATACGTGAGCAATTTTGGCCATCGGGTGGACGTGCCCTTGCTAGGAAAACTGTTAATAATTGTGTCATTTGCATAAGAATGCGAGGCAAAACAATGCAACCCATAATGGGAAATCTGCCTCAAACTCGCGTCACACCTGCTTCTCCATTTGAGATTTGTGGCGTTGATTTTGCGGGGCCATTTTATATTTCTAGCCGAAAAGGTCGCGGTGCCAAAACTTCTAAATGCTATCTAAGCGTATTCGTATGTTTTTCTACCAAATCCTTACATTTGGAGGTCGTAAGTGACCTGAGCACAAACGCATTTATTCTATGCCTACGAAGATTTGTGTCAAGGCGAGGTATGCCTAAAATTATATATTGCGACAATGGCACCAACTTTGTGGGAGCAAGCAATGAGCTTAAACGTATGCTTAGATCTTGTCGTGAGCCGGTCAGTGAGCTGGCGGCCGGAGAGGGCATAGAATTCCGGTTCAGCCCTGCGTACTCTCCGAATTTCGGTGGACTTTTTGAAGCGGGTGTTAAATCGGCTAAACACCACTTAAAACGAATCATAGGTAATTCAAGTTTAACATTTGAGGAATTAACAACCCTTTTTTGCCAAATCGAGGCTATTTTAAATTCCCGACCCCTAACACCATTGTCAGCCGACCCTTCTGATATCTTACCACTCACGCCTGGTCACTTTTTAATCGGTCGTCCTCTGGCTTCGCTACCATCGCCTACAACGGAGAAGCTCTCACTAAATAGATATCAACATCTTGAAAAACTACGTCAATCCTTTTGGGACCGGTGGACAAAGGACTACCTGTGCGAACTTCAACAGCGTGTCAAATGGCGCACTCGAGGGCGCGACATCAAACTTGATGAACTTGTCATCGTCCAAGATGAACATCTTCCGCCGATGAAGTGGCAATTGGGTCGCATCGAACAAATGTATCCAGGCCCTGATGGCGTATGCAGAGTTGTGGACGTCCGGACAAGCAAGGGCTTATTAAGAAGAGCAGTCTCCAGATTGTGTCCTCTTTTACCTGAGGAATCGGCTTGAAAGCGAGGCTTTCAAGGGGCGGGAGGATGTTTACTACAACATTTACAATTATCAATACGGCCCTGCGGCACATCCCTGTATGCAGGGGGCGCGGTGCGCGCGGGGCGAGGTGGCGCGCGGCGGATCGACGCGGGCGCCGAGGGAGACCAATTTAGACACAGCGGCGGGCGCACGTCCGTTTGCTCGTAAAAAATAATATTGTAAACACGATCAATAATTAAAACCCCTAAAAACAGTGAAGCAAGCAATTTAATTTACGCCTAGAGGAACTAGCTACAACAGTCATAACTGCTTTACGGCTCATGCATGCAGAACTAGGATCCATTAAATGCAAGACTTAGATTCATGTAAACCGTTATCCATACATAAACACATAGACAAACACATTGAAATGTACTTAAATTTTTTAAACAAAACGTAAGTTTATATAAGTGTCGATCATTCAGCTAAAATCGTTATAACAGTAACAACCGGATGGATTCGATCGATAGAACCTCGGAGGGGTTCGACCGATGGAACCTCGGAGGGATTCGACCGATGGAACCTCGGAGGGGTTCGACCGATGGAACCTCGGAGGGGTTCGACCGATGGAACCTCGGAGGGGTTCGACCGATGGAACCTCGGAGGGGTTCGACCGATGGAACCTCGGAGGGGTTCGACCGATCGAACTTCGGATGGGTTTGATCCCCAGTTGGGCAATGTGTGGAAATCTTCAATAGCATTCTATGTTATGTATGGGTGCAGAGCAATGTTCTTTCGAAACAATGTTAATTCATATTAGTAACGAATAACTTTTTTTTTATTTTACATTATTTTATTTTTAGGGAGAACCCATTCTGGCGCGTCCTTCACCGCTTCCTAGTCCGTGGGAGATATAACTGGCGCAACTCACTTCCCAGCAAATTGTAGGTATACATAAAGCCGCAATATCGATTGCTTGTTACATAACAACCAGCGCCATCTATCGGAACATCTATGAGACAACCAATATGAGAGTATGGAACGATCTTACCACATATTCAAATGTCTGACATCAACCGTCGGGCTTCGGTCAGGCAGGCAATATCACCTCACGTGGTCGGAAGATCCTTCCTCCCTGGTCTAATAATATTCGAGGGCACGGCTGCTGAGCATGAGGATTCGAACCCCAGGTTGGGCAAAATGTTATTGCGTTTTTCTAAAAAACCGTAGCAGCCCGGAGTGTCAAATCCTGATTGTTGATGTTAATACGCTGGCTGGTCACTTACACGAGATTAAATAACGCCATCGAAATGTGGGTGTACAAAAGTAACTGCACCTCTGCCTATTCGGAGACTATAGGGGTCTTGCTATTTAATTAATATTTTAATTGTTATTTTTGCAGAAAAAATTATGTACACTCTCCTGGGGGAATATACTATAAAGATGGAAGAAAAGCTAGAGACAGTAAATATCACTTAGCTCTGTTATCGTTTAAGGGCTTCCACAACAACGTGGAGCTATTTGATGACACAATAGCTACTTGTAGCGGGTTTAATCCCCACACGGAACAAATATTTGTATGGCCGGTAGTCGTTTCGAGTCTGGGTGTACATATGTGCATGTGATTTGTGAGGTTTATGTATGTAAACTGTATCCAGTAAGTAAAGAAATCACTGAGCAGGAGAACGTTTAAAAAATGGTGCTATCTCTCTCTCACATGGAGACATATTCGACCCGACCAAACGCCTCTAGACGGTCATTGCCAATTATTATATAATAAACATTAATTACTGTACTTTATATACTAACGTCATCGAAATCTTCAGACTGCTTTCTGACATCATCTGCAGCTAAAGTTAATCTCATAAAATAATTAATTCTGCTATCCGCTTGGCCTTTTTCCAACTTCGTTGGGGTCGTCTCCCAGTGTAGCCAAATGCGGTTGAATATAATTATGCTTTACTGCGCAAGTGTTTTATAATTCAAACTGAAAACCAGTCTAACCTTAGAGTATCAGTGTCTCTCAGTAATTGTCACGGATGACGTAGGTCAGGTGGCAGTCGCGTCGTGTAAAATACTGATATTCAGCCGCAATGGGTTAGACTGGAAGCCAATCCCAATGTAGTTGGGAAAAGGCTAGACAGGTGGTGAATACCACTCCATGAATAGGAGACACTGGGAGATACTCTAATAAGAACTGCTAAACTTTAACCTACTTACCGAGGTGCGGAGGAGTCTCGGTATGTTTGTGTAAGTCTCTTGAACCTAACTCTGGACATGATTCGTAGATGCGCTTGCGTTTAAAACATACAAATTACAAATCCAGGGGACAATAAAGTGCCAAATGTTTTCAGATTGTCTTCATTATCTAATTACGGAAAATAAATGCTCGTACGATGGCTACTACACAGGGGTCCGCAGAAGATTTGATAAGGAAAGGAAATGCCACGCGTACTATATGTACGCAATAGGAGGCTCTCCACCTCCAAATAGAAAGCCCGTTTCAAAATATCCTCACCAGGTATATTTCTTCTCATAGTCGGAAACCACCCAGTGTTTCAAGCATCGGATTATCTAGTTGGTGCGCATCTTGAGCTCTGGTTGTATTCCAAGATACAGCATAACCACTAAAAAGACCTCTGCACCACCCTCAGCAGCCAGACTATCCAGCTATGATCTTAGCACAGTAACAGCAAGTTTCGGAAGACCCGCTTTCAATAATCAATAGGGTCCAACTGTAAATTCATGATTTTTGGTTGTTGTGAAGCTAAGAATTTGTAGCGGCTACGAGGATCCTCCCTTTTCAATGGAGGAACACCATACCTCGTTCCCCCATAAGTTTTAACACTTTAGATCTACACATGTGAGGTCACGAAGCTTATGACTGACTCGTCCTGCTCTTGTCACAGGATATCATAGTTTGCTGTCCCCCTCCCTCCAACCACCCGAGAATAGCCTGACTATTAGCAGTCAGAGCATCAATAAGCAGATGACGAGGCTTATGTTATCCCGACTAAGAAGGGGTCGACTTCAGAATACCCTTGAGATCACATTTAACTTTATTTCTGTGAAACCAGGCACTTCTGGGCGTTGGAGACACACCGGAGGCTGCGTTGTTAGTGGCAGGAGGTGCCATCATCAGTGACAGATACATACTCACCGCTGCACGAGCCAACGTCAACAAATTGTAAGATCTTTATCTAACCGGTCTTTGTAATTCATTTACAGTTTAAACTGTTGATGAACAGAAATTCAAGGATAAGTCATATTCACATGCAGGAACTGAATTAAAATAAAACGCTTATAAATCACAAAGAAAATATTAGGATGTGACTTTGCGCACGCGACTGCACCGGGCTTATGTCTTTGATAGGCAAGAGGTGTGACCAATTTTCCATTCATACTTCAAGCCTGGCAAGAATAAACTAGTCAGATGACTCTGATAAAATTACGCAAAACACAATATTGTATGGGACAATAACTGAAGGTGCCATCTAAATGTTTAAACTCTGGGTGCTCAGTTTGAATGAAAAGTTACTCTATCGATTCTGCTAAAGAGGTATGGTCTCTCTCTTAAATATTGTTCACCCGTCCGATGGGTTACATTGCACGCACAATGTACGTAACATAGGTACACACATGTTCCGTGTATTACTTCATCCTTCAATAAAATGTTGTGTGAATATATATTCTCTTCGATATAAACATGTCCACAGTGGTCCGATAAACGTTATCGCAGTAGGCGTGTTGTACATTTCGCGTCCCTCCACCTGGCAGACGCATAAGGTGAAGAGGTTCATCGCTCACCCACAGTACAAGAAATCAGCCTTCTTACATGACATCGCCCTAGTACAGACGGAAGCAAAGTAAGTATTCTTGTCTTGTATCTATACATATAAATAAAATTGGAGTGTCTGTTTGTTATATTGAAATAACCGTTTTTTACTACATGCATATGAATATATATACGGTACATACACCAAAATAACATTTTTTACAATTTTTGTCTGTCTGTCTGTTTGTATAGGCTAATCTCTGAAATAGCTGGACCGATTTTGACGGGACTTTTATTGGCAGGTAGCTGATGTAATAAGGAGTAACTTAAGCTACTTTTATTTTAGAAAAATTCTTTTATTTTAGAAAAAAATAGGGTTAAGTGCATTTGGTCTCACAAAAAAATACATTGTTAAGTTCCGACATCCACGCGAACGAAGTCGCGGGCACAGCTAGTTCGTTATAAAATTTTCGCAAATCATCCCTACTTTTGCATTGGTATCGTAAAAGAGCTCGAGGCTATGTGTGGATGGCCGGTGGGCGGGCGCGGCTGGTGAAGTCACTGAGTTACACCAAGACTGTTCAGGATGTGCCGAACGTACTCAGGTATGGACACTGTTTCCATGCGTTCATGTTAAACAACATTTTCAGGATTACTTTTGGCATAAATGTGTTGCCAGCCTGTCTCATAGTTGAGGATGCTGAAGACGAGAAAGCCGTCGTTGCCACCTGGACAGATCTCGAAAATGAGAAAAATAATTTGATGGCTGACACTATACAGACGGTAAGTAGACCAGGTTTAGTGGTATTAACTTATCAAGTTACGGGTGCAGTAGATAGCCCAGCTGTTGAAGGATTGCCTGCCATGCAGGAGGGTCTGAGTTCGAAAACGGCCCCTCTATTAAAATTCTTTTCCGGATAAAACTTTAATTATTACTACTTAATATCGTGCAGAATCCTGCACATCTGAGATGGATCAATAAAGTTCTCGGTGGTGTGTGTGGTCGCTAACCCGCATCGGGTTTGTGTCTAAGCCTTTTTATTCTGAGAAGAGGCCCGTGTCTAACAGTGGGACAGTAATTGCGTGGATTTGTTATTTTTACGGACTTGACTGAAGCGGTCCGATCGGTTTCACCCGTCATAACAACTACTATGTGTTATTTCGGGTGTAGAGTGATGGTTACAAGTGGGCCAAGTCGGATCAGGCAAATTGTTACAGAATTTCACTCATAAAAAAATGTTGTTACATAAAATGTACGTTTGTGTTCCTTTCAGATTGATCTGGAGAAATCCAGCGACGATGAATGCAGGGAGAACGCCAAATCCTTTGATCCTACTACCCAACTGTGCTATGGCAGCAAGACTAACACAACTGCAGCTTGTTGGGTAAACAATGGAAGTTTTTGTAATTTGCGATTGAACGCCTGGAATTTAAGTGGAAACCCTCACCGTACCTCTGACTTTTCAAAGTCATTTGCGCATCATTTGATTATCCCCCGCGTTCACATCTGAAAAGGCTCTATAAGGTTTTGGGTAGTGTGTGTAGTCCGCACGGTTGCGGAGAGAGATTATTGGGTTTGTTTGATAAAAAATATCAGTAGCAACCCGGCGCACAGTGTGACGAAAATTGTGTTTTTCTGGACATTGTCTTATATCTCCGAAAGTAGTAGAGATATTAATACGGTTTTTTTTTCGCAGCTTGTTAAAGAGTTAAGCTATATAATTGTGTCATATTTAATTATATTATCGTGACTTGTATTATAGAAAAAAAAAGTTTGTTGTTAATATCGATATTTATTAAGTAAACAGATTCATTTATTAATTTTAATTTCAAGAAAATACATTAAATCCTACATTATTTCATTTAATTAGTAAATTTTATGTTAAATTATTATTCTAAACATGTAATTTATAGATATGATCAACCATTTTAGTACTAATACTATTCATAAAATCAATTTATTTAATTTTCTTTATACATAATAAAACAGTACTATTTACGATAAGTTGATAAGTAAATTATGAACATTCACTGCTTTCTACGTCTTCTGAATCAGCATCAGCCAAAATTAATATATCCACTGCTTCTGAAAGCAGCTCTTCTTTTTTCCGTTGATTCTCAATTCTTAGACTGGAAATATAAGGCTCGGAACGTATTAATAAATTATGAATAATATCTTCATTCTTTTTGATTTTAGAGCATTTTCTAGAGTGCCATTCTCTGACATTCCTAAATTCTTTATTCCTGGCTTCTTGAGCTTCTTCGGAAAGTTTTCCGATTGGTATTATTGCATGATGTTTAATAATTTCTGTTGCATGAATTAATAATTTGTGCACAGTTACAGGCATGTAATACCATGCATAATTTTGTACGTACAATTCTGCTGTTCTTCTATTAAATTCACCTAATTTGTCAACATTTATTTCGATACCCGAAGATAAAGCCTGTAAAATGATATAAAATCTTTTAATCAAATTTTCATCTACCCCTGTGATTGTAGCAGATAATTACCAATTTTTAAAAAATCGTCTTACCGTATTACCGTCATTGGTGTTCCCTGCTCCTTGTTTGACGATATCCACCAGAAGGCCCAGTTTATTTTTGAACTCGTCTTGAATTACTTTATTTCTTTCTTCGACTAAATGTTTTTCATCCGTGTTACGAGTAGACCACTTTTGAATTTAGGTAGTTTATAACCTATATGTAATAAACACTCGAAACATTTAATCCAACAATATAGTAAAGACAACCCAAATGCATAAAACTCTGGCTGTACGGCTCTATTGATAACTCGAGTCAGATCATTCATCTGTTTTGGGGTTGCTCCACATATGTAACAGGTAGAAGTGGATCTATTATCTGATAAAGCGTTACAGACTTTCCCGTTGATCATAGTAAAAAAGAGCTCGAGTGTCACATTTTTGCCATCGATATTGGACAGTGACAAAGATTCCGCTTGATTTTTAAGTTCAGTGATTTCATTGGAAAGCTTTTGTTCAGTTTCTTTTGTGAAATAAAACATTATTGGTCTACAACAAGACAACAAGTTGAAGAATGTCTCAGATTCTCCCAAAGAAATTATTATTATCATCGACTATTCTGTTTATTTGACCTATAGGCATTCAACATAATGATCTGTGGTTACCTATATTGATTATTTATTATTTGTCCTATCATTTTCTACATTATCATGAAAACTACAAATATATATTATATTTATATATTTGTAGTTTATCGAAATATATACATATATGTATATTTCGAGTTCTGTGATTGAAAGTCATCATTATTCGTTTGACGCGTGAACGACTTCCTTCAGAAAAAAAATCATAACTCTCACATCCGACAATATCCGACAATGTGACATACCTTGTTTAAAAGACGAATAATTACTTTATTTATTGTACTATGTCTCATATTGATCCAAGTTAAACTTTTTACTTTATGAATGATCAAATTGTTAATGTGCCTTTAATCGGACTATTGTGTATTAAAACAGTTCTAAAGAAAACTGCGATGAGTTACAACTATGAAACTTTTATTTTTTGAGGATTTAATAAATGCACATTTGTATAAAATAAACACAGTATTAATAAATTGTTACCGTTTATTACAGTATGCATTCAAAGCTTGTGCAAATTTTTAAGTGTGAAATACGTACGCGTTAGGATATCACTTTGAAGCCTTAAAAAAACAAGTTAGAATATAGATAGAAAAAAAATAATAACAGCACAATATACCCCAAGGGCTGAATTGTTAATAGATATAATTAAAGATTATTAAAGCTAAAAGTATGTATTTTGGTCAATGTCAAAATTTTTCTTCTGGTCGTCACACTGTGCGGCGCATCAAACTGTGCCCGATAGCAATAGAAATTGGCAAAATGTGGGCAAAAAGACGTGATGCTAACATATTCTTTCAGGATACCCTTGGTGAACCCTTGTTGATCAGAACACAATTCTCTCACTGCTTGTTCACGATCATCGGTGTGACGTCATACGGACCGCGCAGCTGCAGTCCCAATTCCAGCACACCTCACGTGTACACCAGGGCCTCAAACTACGTGCCTTGGATTGAGAACATCGTTTGGTCTTAACGACGAGATGAAGCCTTGAAGATCAGTACCTCTATTATGAGTTTTTCACTATTTACTTTCATAGTAAATGTAAATTTTTATGGTAAGCGATTTTAGTTCTTAACTTGGTCACATTAGGGATTAGAGTCGCTAACATGACATATCTATAATATCGTAAATAGTAAATCAAAACTTAATTATGACACATATGTCATATAAGCGACTCTAATCCCTAATGTAACCAAGTTAAGAACTAAAATCGCTATCATGAAAATTTACTTTACTATGATAGTAAATAGTTAGAAAACCCGTGATAGAGGTACAAAATATTTTAACTAATGACAACTCACTATTTCTATGGACGTCCAACCAGTATTGTGTATAAAATACTAGTGTATTTAATGCGTATGTAGCCCTCCATTAAATATTTCTATCCTTCTTCATCATTCTGCAATTAAATTTTTGTATGTAATGCGGTGTTTTAATTTGGGTTCCCTATATAGTAAGTCTAGATGCAGTGGCTGAGTGATCGACAGCAGCATTAGGTGCCTGGCGTATAGATAGCGGGTGCGTCACATCTTATCCTATCCTATCCTACTAATATTATAAATCCTAGTATCCTACTAATCCTAGTATCCTACTAATCCTAGTATCCTACTAATATTATAAATGTGAAAGCTTGTAAGGATGGATGGATATTTGTTACTCAATCACGCCAAAACGGCTGAACTTATCTGGATGAAATTTGGCACAGAGATAGATTATAGTCTGGAATAGCCCATAGGCTACTTTTTATCGCGGGAAAATGCACGGATTCGTAATCCACGCGGGCGAAGCCGCGGGCGGATGCTAGTATCTATTTCTATTTTCTATATTTAAATAAAGCCGGGGCGGGTCGCTAGTATAACATAAATATACTAATTTCGTGTAAAAGCGAGCATTTGTGAGCTCCCCGACTGGGTTAGGTTAGGTTACGTTATAATTCGAGGGGACAATCTCCCCCGGGAAATGCACAAGGGGGTGGCCTCTTTACAGTCACCCCCTCCGGGAAGTGCCGTTTGGCATGACACCATAGTGGTCTTCGGTGCGGTCTCCTAAGAGTTCCCGAAGCCCTCCATATGGTGTCGAGGCGGACCACCGTGGTGTGTTTATCCGGTAGGAATCCGGCACTCCCCCCCCCCCCCCCCCCGGCGGAGGATAGCCCATGATGGGTTCTCACCACACTAATCAAAAAACAAAAAAGGTGTCGTTATAATAGTGTTGAAAGAAAGAAAGAAAGAAAGAAAGAAAAAGTGTTTATTGGCACACAACAAAAAATAATAATAATAATAATGAAAAGTAAAGAAAACACGTACAAAAATAAAAATACAATGAATAATAAAATAGCCCATAATGTGCCAAAGGGGCCGCAGCTCAGCATAATGTCAGGAGTCAGTTATAATACTGGCCACCTGACGCTGGTTTTCAGCTGTAACCCACGAGTGCCGTACGCTCGAAACTAATACATAGATAACTGGATAATGTAGATAACTAATACAATAAACTACTGATAATAAAATATATTCTACCAATCAATAACAAATTCATAAAAAGGTTTATTTAACTTTCCCATACAAACATTTATTACACACATAAATAAATACGAATAGGGACAACTAAATATAAAAGTTTATAAGACTACAAAAGTTGTTTTTACTGACACCATGCCGTCGCGTCGTAAGTATGTATATTGGTCGGAATGCAGCGTTTGCGTTTCACGTTTCATAATATAGATACTAAATAAATTATGAAATAAAATAATTAATAATGAAATAGAATATTGAATGTATATTAAATTAAATGTGTATTAAATCGCTGTAAATAAAAAATTAAATAAGACTAGACTAAGTAAGTATACCGAAAGATTAAAAACAGAAATAAAATAATTTACGCATTTATATGGCGGAAATATTAGCTTGGATATGTTCTCCTGACCGAATTTCGTTCACGGCAGCCAATCTCACCAGAGATTAGTCAACTACGCAGGAGATATTATAGAGCACAAGTGTGTGCGCAAACACAAGTACACTCTCTATTCCTTCACTCTCATAATCCGATGGAACAGTGGACAGTTTTAAGTTTGAACGTTATTAAGGTTCTTTTGTCAAAGAATATGAAATATGCACTGCGACAACACTTAAATAAATTATAATTGTCTGTATTAAGTTTAATTGAAAGAATATATATAATATATGTATTTATTCATTCATTCATCAAAATGGTTTTTGCTCATAGGACCAACTTTTTGGAACCGTGCAACTATACTCGGTTTGTTTAGGTACTTAACTAAAGGTAAACAATCTTGATGTGTCTTTTTAATATTTTTTGTTTAAAAACTTAGTTTAAATATAAAACGCGACTAAAAACCAATGTAAAACAACAATAACGATTACCAAATTAATTGAACCACTAGTTTAAGCAGTAGTTTATTTGTTTAATAAGTGTTTGTGTAAAAAGTCAAATCAAGATTGTTTACCTTTAGTTAAGTACCTAAACAAACCGAGTAAAGAGTCCTATACACGTTTTATTATTATTTTTTATTACTTCGTTTATTTCAGGCAACTTGGCCCATACAAAAAATACACAAATATAAAACAATAACTATAAATAAACTAATATATGTACATTACATAAAACTTATAAACTACTGTGCAGGAAGTGACGGCGTCCTGTTTCGCTGACTGGTGTCACGCAGCCAGCCGCGAAAAAGTCGATACATGATACCCTTCGGCCAAAGCTCTTCTTTGAGGAAGGTCTCCAGTCGGAACCCTCACCACGACACGACTTGAAGTTTGTGTTGTGGCGCGACTCCAACTTCACGACCCTCAAAGTCCAACTGGTCTTCACACGAACATACTCCACGATCTCCTCAACCTTCGTGGTGTGATGTAGTCTGGACACGTATAGCTGCGTCGTAGGTATTGCAGGACGCAGAAGCATGTTGGGTCCTGCCAGCGCGGTGCTACACTGGTTCCTCCAAAAAGGCTTTCTCTTCTTCTTCTCCATTTTGATGAAGCCGTCCTTGTCACTCGTGTTCTCATCCAGACCTCGCTGTTTCAAACCATTGTGAGATGATTCACAGCGGCTCTGTTTACCCCCATTTGATTTTACTACTATTCGCTTTGCTTGCGAAGTAGTAGGTTTGTTGTCGGCGACGATTGCAGCGGCAATTTTTTTTTAAAAGTGCCTTTTATAGTTTTATGTGAAATAAAAATAATTTATTCTATTCTATGGTTTATGAAAGGCTACATACTCATTAAATACACTAGTATTTTTATAGACAACTAGCTGTGCCCGCGACTTCGTTCGCGTGGATGTCGGAACTTAACAATGTATTTTTTAGTGAGACCACTGCACTTAACCCTATTTTTTTCTAAAATAAAAGATTTTTCTAAACTAAAAGTAGCCTAAGTTACTCCTTATTATATCAGCTACCTGCCAATAAAAGTCTCGTCAAAGTCGGTCCAGCCATTTCAGAGATTAGCCTATACAAACAGACAGACAGAAAACATTGTAAAAAAAAAATTATTTTGGTGTATGTACCGTATATATATTCATATGCATGTAGTAAAAAACGGTTAATTCAATATTACAAACAGACACTCCAATTTTATTTATATGTATAGATGTATAGATACTGGTTGGACGTCCACAGAAATAGTGAGTTGTCATTAGTTAAAATATTCTGATCTTCTAGGCTTCATCTCGTCGTTAAGGCCAAACGAGGTTCTCAATCCAAGGTACGTAGTGCGAGACCCTGGTGTACACGTGAGGCACGCTGATATTGGGACTGCAGCTGCGTGGTCCATATGACGTCACACCGATGATCGTGAACAAGCAGTGAGAGAATTGTGTTGTGATCAAAAGAGGTTCTCCTAAATCATCCTGAAATCATATTACAACATCACGCGTGTATTGTATGCTACTGAGAAATTCCATATAGAAAAACCGAATAACACTTTGCCCGACCCGGGAATCGAACCCAGGACCTTAGCAGTCGCGCTTACCACATTAGAGAAATGAGGCAGTCAATTTTTAAAATTCAAAACCTATTCATTACTCTGTCCGACTGGAACCCAGAACCGCAAGTTCTACACACACCTCCGAGAACTATAGAGCCAGGTGATGTGCAGGTTTTTTCACGATATTCTCAAGCGATAAAAAAAAAAAAATTTCGCAAATTATATCTAAAAGTTAGGAGGTCCTAATTTGGGCCTGCCTGCATGGAAGGCAAGTTTTCAACCGCAATTAAAAATTTCATTGTTTACCCAACAAGCCACAGTTGTGTTAGTCTCGCTGCCATAGCATAATTGTGTGGTGGGATCAAATGATGCGGCGTACTCCTTACATTCATCGTCGCTGAATTTCTCCAAATCAATCTGTAACACACAAACACATTATTATGTAACTCTAGGTTTTGCCTGCGACTTCGTACGCGTGGAATTTAGAATCAAACATCTAAATTTTTTTTAATGGACCCTATTTTTTTAAGTTAGACCTCTAGCAATACATCGGTGAAAACTGCATTCAATTCCATGCAGTAGTTTTTGCGTGATGCGTGTACAAACATACAGACTGACAGACAAAAATTCTCAAAACTGTTATTTTGGTTTCTGTTGCTCTAATAAAGACCCCCATATTAGTTTTTCTCCAATATCTATAATGTGCAGACATCGGCCTGTTGTAATTTCATTTCATGTATAAATAATACAGTTGTATTAGATAAAGTCCCATGTAATATGGTCATCATCTGCGTGCCTTTTCCCATTGGAGTTGGTTACCAGTCTAACCAATTGTGACTGAATATCAGTATTTTACAATGCGACTGCCATCTGACCTCCGTCACATAATTACTGGGAGACAATTGATCCTCTAAGGTTAGACTGGTTGTCACACTTTTATGGGCTACTGACACCCGTTACGACTATCATAGATCTCCATATGACACCCGGGACCAACTGCCTTTCGTACCTTCCGAGGCACGGAAGGGTTTCGATGTGTAAAAACTGTCACCCATCCAAGGGCTGTCCGCGGCAAGCGCTGCTTAACCTTGCAGATTTTTTGCAGTTACCGGACTTATTTTTTTGATTAGGATGGTAAGTAAGAAACTTTATGTACGTGCATATCCCAAATATTGGCCCAAAATTCCGCCACCAAACTGCGCTTTCCATAGCGCCAATTAACTCCTCCCGCGAGCAGGAAGTGGCACGTGGAACAGGATGGAAGGTGGGCCATTGTCTACTGGAAGACGCCGCACTCCCACTGGCCGTCTGTGAACCCCCTCTTGTGGAGGTTATCCTTGCATCGGCCGACTTGGGCTCGTAGTCTGTTATGAGATTTCCAAGTCAGCCACGTACAGATGAGCCAGACTTTTATCATCAGCTACACTCTCCACCGCAGAGATATTTAAATTTTGATCAGACCCAGGTTTGACCCTTTTCTGGCCAGGTTTGACTTGGAACTTCAGTGCCACTAATCCTGGTCTACTTACCTTCTGAATTATGTCAGCCATTTTATTTTCAGTCTCATCTGTGATATCTGCCCAGGTGGTAGAGAGGGCTTCCTCGTCGTCAGCCTCCTGAACTATGAGACAGGCTGGCAACACATTTCTGTCGAACTCGATCCTAAAAAAAGATGATTTATCGTTAAAAATACCTAAGTAAGTTTAGTATACCCTGGACAGTGGGGTGAAAGAGCCTCCAAGAGTGACGAAACCCGAGATCGTCTTGCGCAACCTGGGCATTTAGCACTGATTCGATGGTGGCGGTCGGGTCGTTCATTCCCTGCAATATGGTTGAGTTGAGTGACGCTGACACATACGTCATACTCGTGAACGGGTGCTGTCTGCTGAGACGGGTCAGCTCATAGCTGTGATGGCAGGCACCGACTCTGACGACACCAATGCGAAAGAGGGGATAATTAGTGAAAATTCTAGAATAAAGATAAGAATACTTACTTTGCTTCTGTCTGTACTAGGGCGATGTCGTGTAAGAAGACTGATTCCTTGTACTGCGGGTGAGCGATGAACCTCTTCACCTTATGCGTCTGCCAGGTGGAGGGACGCGAAATGTACAACACGCCTACTGCGATAACGTTTATCGGACCACTGTGGACGTGAAATGTTGTGAAATTTTCGACTAGAATACATAATCACACAACATTTTATTGAAGGATGAAGGAATACGCGGAGAATTACTAAAAAGATAAATAAAATTGTCATTGCAGTCGGGGGACCTCTTAGATTGAAAAGTGTTTCATATAACTGTCCCCCGACGGCAAGTATAATCTTATTTATCTGATTAGTCAGCGAGTAAATGTGTGACCTTTCGCTTTGTACATACAGATTAACTTGTTTTTTTATTTGTTGTTTAGCAGGCCAAACGTGTTTTTTTTGTCTTTATTATTTACATTAATTTATTGGAGTTTTTATTCAAAACATGTCAGCCTGAATTAACATGCTCTTGAATTACCATTCATGGACAAGTTAGGCTGTAAATGAGCTAAAAAGACCAGTTAAATAAAGATCTTACAATTTGTTGACGTTGGCTCGTGCAGCGGTGAGTATGTATCTGTCACTGATGATGGCACCTCCTGCCACTAACAACGCAGCCTCCGGTGTGTCTCCAACGCCCAGAAGCGCCTGGTTTAACACAGAAATGCGGTTAGAATTAATAGTCGTAAGAATATTATCTGAACAGGCCAGACTCTTCACCTGCTTATTGATGATCTCATTGAAGCTTTTGTAATTCTGACGGGCCGAAGCCCGACGGTTGATGTAGGACATTCGTATCTGTGTTAGAATCGTTGTAAACCCTCATAGTGCAATTCAGAATATTTTGTTGTCGCTTTATTCCGATAGATAGCGTTTTACTTTTTGCTATGTTGCAACGATAGTCGCTACGAGTTAATTCGATGTCCGAAATATTGGGTTTTCGGTCCAGGAGTAGAAAAAGGACGTACCTGATGAGGATATTTAGCGCTGGGCTTATAGCCGGGAGGTGGGGAACCAGATCCTATGAAATAAGGAGTATAACTATGGCATTTCTTCTTTTCATCGAAATGTCTTCTGATTTCTCCACGGGCGCCGGATCTACGGCATTTATTGTCTTCTTTCAGGTACTGCAGACAATCTGAAAAGATGTATATCGTCACTAACGCGTTTTGTTCGCCACTTGTTACTTGTAAACATATGTATAGACTAACTTCCGCTCGCGGCTTCCATTTCGAACCCGTACATTTTCCGGGATAAAAAGTACCCTATGTGCTATTCCAGACTATAATCTATCTCTGTGCCAAATTTTATCCAGATACGTTCAGCCTTTCTGGCGTGAAAGAGTAACAAAGATCCATCCACTCTCACATTTATAATATTAGTAGGATAATCTATTAAAACAAATAAAGAAAATTGAAGTGTCTGTTTGTAATGAAGTGTTTGTAATGCATATGAAAGTATATACGTACTTATAACAAAAATACAATTATAATAATCTCCGAAACGGCTCTACCGATTTTGACGGGACTTTCGCTGGTAGATAGCTGTTAAAGGAGTAACTTAGAATACTTTTATTTTCGAAAAATAATTAGCGAGCCGCGGTAAAATATGCACGGGTTTGAATCCACGCGGGTGAGGCTGCGGGTGGGAACTAGTTATTAAGAAATTATCAACTTTAGCTTCAAATATCGTTACAAAGTAATCTGAAGATATCGATGTCTTTAGAATTTAAAGTACAGTAAGTAATATAACACTTTATGTTTATTACATGATAATTAGTAATTACCGAGAGAGATAGCACTATTTCTTTTAAACGTTGTCCTACTCTGGGTTTTCTCTGTACTGATACGGTTCAGTGTACATACCTAAATCTCACAATTCACATGCACATACACCCAGACCCGCAGCTTAATTACGTAAAAAAGCGACAGCAACGCGATAGCCACGCGACAGCAATCTCACTGTCAGCCAATACATTATATGTCACAAAAATGACGTTTGACAGAAGTTATGGCGCGATCTACGCCTGTCGCTACATCGGTAATTAGGCCACCGGAACGGCCATCGGCAATATAAATATTTGTTCCGTGCGAGGATCGAACTCGCTACATGTAGCAAAATAATTGTGACGTAAAATGGTTTCGCGTAGTTGTGAAAGCCCTTCAATGATAACATAACCAAGTGATATTTACTGTCTCTAGCTTTGCTTCCATCTTTATAGAATGATTCACCCCAAGGATTTTGAACGCGATTATTTCTGAAAATAAATAAAATAAAATAAATTCAGCCCATTATTGTCCCACGGCTGGATATAGGCCTCTTCTCAGTGTATTATTGATCTACAATTTGCGAAATAAAATACGAATAAAAAATTGGCAGGGTAAGCGAGTGCCTCCGACTGAAAAGTAACCAAACGTAACACCTCTAGCGGCTATTATTTATATAACTAAAATCATACAAATATTATTCCATAGTCGTTATCGTTAGCAAGTATCGATTATAAAACTTTTGATTTAGGTAAGTACCGACAGAATTACTGTTCACCAAGCCGGATACAAGTACATAATAGTGTTGTATGTGTGAGGTATTCGGCTCGAAGGACCATATGAAGTTTATATGGTCCTTCGAACCGTTCACCGTATGTCAAACATTTATGTAAAGCACCGACTTTATTATAGGAACCAGAATGGTGTTCCTCTATTCTAAGGAAGGATCCTCCAACCAGAAGTGCATTGGCCGATGTCGGACATTGCAATCGGATCTTGCACACTTTATTAAGTTATGGGATTCAATTGTCACTTAAATCTGATAGATGGCGTCGAGTGTCATGTAACTATTAATCGCTACTGGGGCTTACGTGCCTGGAAAGAGTCTCCTCGAATGACGAAACCTGAGATCGTCCGGAGCGCCCTGGGCAGTCAGCCATCATTGCTGACTGGCTGATCTTTCCACTGCAGCCCGGCCGATTCCCATGTGATACTATAGGTAGTGCCGGCTCGACAGAAGAGGAAGATTGTGGCTTTAAATACCTACAATTTGTTGGGGAGTGAGTTGCGCCAGTTATATCTTCCACGCACCAGGAAGCGGTGAAGGACGCGCCAAAAAGGGTTATCCCTAAAAAATAAATTTAAAAAACAAAACTGTCATTAGTTTCTATGAAACTTATAATCTAAGTTTCTAAAAAAATAACTGTCCATTGAAAAAAAAAAAACAAACTGTACATTGAAAAATAAAAAAAAAACACACTGTCCATTGAAAAAAAAAATCTTTCATCTTTCATTTAATTTCAATGGACAGTGTTTTGCAGCCTTAAATAACATAACGTCACGCCTGTATTCCCCAAAGGGTTGGGCAGAGGTATATTGCTGTATGCCCACTGTTTTAACTGTCGTTATGTCGTCCCCACCCTGTATAAGCGAGAAAGGGATGCATTGTTTGTCGGCCGCTGTGGCTGTCAGATCAGTCTTATGCATGCTAGGCGCCACGTCGGCGCCCCTACGAACAGAAGATTGTTAAAACAGACTTATTTCCAAGCTACTGACAATAAAATTGCCCGTATCTTTGCCTGGCACCAAGAAACTTTTTTTTAAATTAACAGACCTTGCTCCGTCCTTGAAAAAAATCCTGTATCGTGGGCACGTTTACAAACACAAATATTCACATGCACAAACACCCAAACGGCAGCCTAATTACGTTAAAAAGCGACAGCAACGCGACAGCCACGCGACTTCAATCTCACTGACACACAACAAATTATGTGGCACAAAAATTACGTTTGACAGAAACTCTCGCGCGATCTACGGCTGTCGCTACATCGGTAATTAGGCTGCCGGCAACCTAATTACGTAAAAAAGCGACAACAATGCGACAGCCACGCGACAACAATGTCACTGTCAATACATTATATGTCACAAATATGACAGAAGCTATCGCGCGATCTACGCCTGTGGCGACATCGGTAATTAGGCTGCGGAACAACTTTGTTCCGTATGTCAAAAAATTAAACTTGTTAAAAAGCAAGATAATTTATTTACCTGACGTCATTGATGATATCACAGTCTGTACAACAAATTAACTCCTCGTCTCCCTGCTCAGGGCATAACTGTAAAACATACAAAATTAACTAATAATAATGTCCTAATGACCGATTTCGGTCACGGCGGCCAATCTCACCGGAGATTAGCCAACTACGCAGGAGATATTATAGAGCACAAGTGTGTGCACAAACACAGGTGCTCTCTCTATTCCTTCGCTCTCATAGTCCGATGGGACGGCAATCCGACACGACTGGAAAGAGATTAGGCGCATGACCAACGGCTTTACGTGCTTTCCGAGGCACGGTGTGTATTCACATACACAAAGACCCAGACCCGAAACAAATATCTGTAGATCATACAAATATTTGTTCCGTGAGGGAATCGAACCCGCGACACGTAGCTCAGCAGTCGATCTCTCAACCACTGCACCAACTGTGTCGTCAAAATTGACTACGGCATGTGTTTAAATCGGGCTGCTTCATTGGTCCAGTGATTGCAAGCGAGATTGCTCCTAAAAAAATATTTTCTTCTATACAGGGTGAATTTTTCAAGTCGGCGTGGATAGCCAATTCCGAAACTATAAGGAATATTATGAAAAAAATGATATTAGGATAAATATGAAATATACTCAAAGCAGTCTCGGGCCCGACTTTGACGAAAACTAAAACTGCATTATTGGATTTTTGAAAAATCTATATCCCTAGCCAGGAATGGAACTCGATGATACTTGTAAAAAAAAAAACATTGTATTATGACGCCATCCGATAGTGTCGCTAATGAGGATCAAATTCTCTTTGAGCAGGCCTGAGATGGCGGCGCGTGAGTGTTTCACGGAGGATGTGCGGCTTTAGGTTACCTATACAATGAGATACCAAACCATCCACTGGCGGGCCGACACCTGCCGGGGGTCGGTGTTAGTCGGCAAAAGTCCGACATCACCCATCGCCTTCCCCAAGCCGGTGTAGTATTTCCACACGTTAAAAAAAGTTTGATCAGGAAAAATGGTAGCTAAGAGCCTATTTCTACCCCCTAAAAATTTATGAAAAAATATGCGCGCGCATTTAAGTGAAAATCAATGGAGAGCACGAAACGGACCAAAGCGAGTTTGTCAAAAGAAACTTACACTGGGCCTGTGTAGATCTGCGAGGTCACGGTTTTCGGTAAAATCCATAGTACTAAAACTAATCGCGGCTTAGAAATGGACGGGTTACCGGACTTACCGGCTGTTTCGGAGCAATTTGATCCAAGGTGGTCATACATCTTCTTTCTCTTACACATTTCCCCTTAACTCCTTCCCATTCGCATTCAGCTCCTGAAAAATAAGTTAAATATATGCGCAATTTATTTCTAGCACTACTGGGCAATAAATTTGCCCAGCAGAGGGACAGAATATATAAAATGTGTGTTGCAAAAATAGATGGTTTATGGTTTAAAACCAAAACAACAGTTGCTGAGCGTGAAGTGCTTCGATACCCGGGTCGGGCATCTTTCGGCTTTATTACAATACAAGTGTTCTTTAGACCGGTATCAAATATTCGAGCCTGTTTCAGTTCTTAATCAAAAACCGAGAATTTAATACGGGACTTAGCCATGGGAATTCAAAAAAACCCAACAAAACTTTACCCGACACGAGAATCGAAGCCAAGACACGCTCAGCTCATTAGACCAATGAGGCACCAAAACATTACCCGTCCTGGAAATTGAACACATTACCTATCCCACCAAAAGCGGATCCAGGGGGGTCATTGGGGTCATGACCCCTGGGCTGGTTCTAGGTCGACCACTGATAATTTTTCTAATCGCATTGATCGTACAGTATTTATTATTGTAATCGAATAGGAGCCTGTCCCGACTAGACATCAAACACCGTTGGCGTAGTGGTTGAGAGATCGACTGCTGCACTACGTGTCGCGGGTTCGATTCAAACACGGAACAAATATTTGTATGATACATATAGTTGTTTCGGGTCTGGTTGTTTGTGTATGTGAATATATGTGTTTGTAAACGCACCCACGATACAGGAGTTACTCCTAGTGTGGAGCAAAGTTTTAGTAACAAAACAAAAAACAAAAAAAAAAACATGTGACCCCCCGACTTGAAAGCTGGATCCGCCTTTGTACCACACTCGGTCTCGTTTACAAACAGAACAACGAGTCGATCTAAACAGCTAACAATAAAATCGGACACCCACCTTCACGCACGTGTTTACATATTACGAAATAAACACTTAATAATAACACTACTGATACATAACGCAACATAATCTGTGCCTCTATTATGAGTTTTCTTACCATTTACTATCATAGGAAATGTAAATTTTCATGCAAGCGATTTTGGTTCTTAACTTGGTTCCATTAGGGATTAGAGTCGCTAACATGACATCTCTATAATATAGTAAATAGTAAATCAAAACTTTACTATGACTAGATGTCACATAAGCGACTCTAATCCCTTATGTAACCAAGTTAAGAACTAAAATCGTTATCATGAAAATTTACTTTACTATGATAGTAAATAGTAAGAAAACTCGTGATAGCGGTACTGACAACTTGTTCACCACTAATTCACGGTACATCTGAGATATAACTAAAACATTCTCACGAAAAACTCGTTTTATGAACAGTGCGCGTCTGGTTTTTTCAAGTCGTTATCCATACTATAAATGCGAAAGTAACTCTGTCTGTCTGTTTGTTATGTCATTACTAATAATAATGTGCTCTTGACCGATTTCGGTCACGGCGGCCAATCTCACCGGAGATTAGCCAACTAAGCAGGAGATATTATAGAGCACAAGTGTGTGCACAAACACAGGTGCCCTCTCTATTCCTTCACTCTCATAGTCCGATGGGACGGCAATCCGACACGACCGGAGAGAGATCAGGCGCAGGACCAATGGCGACACGTGCTTTCCGAGGCACGGTGCGTATTCACATACACAAAGACCCAGACCCGAAACAACTATCTGTAGACCATAAAAATATTTGTTCCGTGTGGGAATCGAACCCGCGATACGTAGCTCTGCAGTCGATCTGCCATCAACGTCATTACTACTAAACCATTAACCCGACTGTTATGAAATTTTACGAAAAGGCAGTCTGGATTCTGGTGAACTAGATATTGGAGAAAAACTAATATGGGGGTCTTTATTAGTTAGAATTTTTGTCTGTCTGTCTGTCTGTTTATACACGTTCACACAAATACTACTGCATGGAATTGAATGCAGTTTTCACCGATGTATTGCTAGAAGTCTAACTTAAAATATAGGCTCCATTTTACCGCAGGAAAATATCAGATTCTAAATTCCACGCGTACGAAGTCGCGGGCAAAAGCTAGTATTTTATAAAACCAGTATTAAATTACAAAAGAATTGGTATTATTATGATTTTAATACATAATTATGTATAATCAAGCATGTCGGGGGGCAATTCTCACACGCTTCGAAATTTTAGTCTATAAGGCCTTGGTAATAATATACACTACACTTTGTCTGTCTGTTTGTAACCTCATCATCAATCAACCGCGTGGATTACGAACCCGTACATTTTTTCCGTCCCCTCCTGGCGTTTCCACTAACAATCTATACAAATAAATAAAATTGAGGTACCTGTTTGTAATGTCAAAATAACAGCTGATTACCAAATGCATATGAAAGTAAATACGATACTTAGAAAAATAAACTATTATTATATTACGTTGTCCCATTCAAAGTGACACCTAATAATCTTGAGATTTACCAAAATTTCTAACGTTTATTTGATTAACTATCTATGCGATTGAATCAGTCGTTCGAGAGGCATCAGCGGCACCGCACATTTAAATTGTCTGCTCCGCAATGGATCGTCAAAATTTAATTAATTCTGTGACCGATATCGAACAACGTGTCTTTATAAAGTTCTGTTTTTTGCTTCGACGTTCAGGACCTGACATCCACCGTGACCTTATAGCCGCAATAGGTCAACGAGCTTATCCTCTAAGGAAGGTTCAGCGATGGCTTGCTCACTTTAGACAGGGCCGAACCAGCATCGAAGAGGCTCGCGTGTACCGTATTCTTCAAGATTATTAGGTGTCACTTTGAATGGAACAACGTAATATATTTTATATTTATTTATTGTCTTTCTGTATGTATGATTGTTCTGGCGAATCTCCGAAACGGCTGGACCGATTTTGACGGGACTCTCACTGGCAGATAGCCGATGTAAGAAGTAACTTAGGCTACTTTTATTTTAGAAAAATAATTAGGATTCCGCGCTAAAAAATGCATGGGTTCGTAATCCACGCGGGTGAAGCCGCGGGTGGAAGTTAGTTGCATTACAAATCCCTTTCGTTACTCGTAGTGTTTAAGTAATATCGTAAAGTGCACAACGTAATGTATATTTTATTTTTGTAGTATAATATTATATTAAATTCATGCAGTTCTTTGCCGGTCTCCACAGGAACAACACACTTATGGAACCGTCCAACTAGTCATGACGCTTTGAAAGTGCCTGCAAGGCTGGGATTGACATAAAAAGCTTTGACATTGATCCGCCTTGTTTTCGATATATCTCGATTTCTACAACGATCTCTAATCGCGCGAGAATTGTCCCTCTTTAGGTATGCGAACATATTGTCTCGTGCGGAGGTCAACCAGATTGATGTGACGCATCCTGGTGCGGCCGCGGTACTGCACGGTCAGCGCGCCCGAGCACACCGCCACTCGCGATGGAAGAGGACAACGCTGACGACTTCGTTTACTTCGTGTGCATTGACTGCACAGTGCTAGTCCTGACACTGGCCACGTTTATCTACGGAGTGACGTCATGGTGCATCTTAAAAAAGATTCGCCACTTCAAAAACTATGTGTATCTCAACTTGATACTGTCGAGTGTCTTCATATACGTACCCATTATACTCCTAGACTGTCCGACGACAGACGAAATAGTTCAGATCGTAACCGTTTGTATATATCTGTATTTGAAGACGGTGTACACTCATTGGTTGTTAGTGTTGTGTTACATTTGTTACGTGGACATCGTGAAAGTGTTCCAAGTGGACATCCGAAGAAGATATCTGAAGAGCGCCGTCTTTGCTTGGGCGGTGCCTGTGATAACAGTTTCGAGTGTGATTCTATTAACATGTTATTTTATACAATCGGCTCTTGAAGAAGATGATGATTTAAAGTATTCTTTTCTGAATTTATTATTTTATGGCAGTGTTATTTTACCGTTGTTAGTTAATTTTATACTTTACTTGATAATAGTGTGCTCTCTGTGTCGCGCCAATTCGACTTTAAGTTCAGTCACTCATAAATGGCGTCGATTTTACATGGCAACATTTATATTCTTGTTAAGCGATATTATTTCGCTGTACAGTTTTATTCTGACACTAATAGTGTCTTCAGACACCGTTCTGTTATACATGACTGTATATTTACAGCATTTACAAACGATAGTTTTCAATTTGTTTTTTATTGCAGTGAAGAGTAATAGGCAAGTGTGGCGAGAATATTATTTGAATAAAATGCGACAAAAGATGGAAACAATATCTATTGAAAACCTGTCTAGAACTAGCTGTAGTAATATTAGTATGTAGTTTTGTAAACCGGTTCGTAGAACCACTATACATCAAAACATTCAATGAATATGAAGTATAGATGACGTCACGACAAAAAATAATAAAATATATATAAATTAATATTTTTAATTTGAAGTTCAATCAAAACAAAGGACGGACGATGAAGATCAGAGAATTTTAATTAAAGAAGAATATGTATATGTATTGTAGTACCGTTTAGCTGCTGGCTTCTGACAAAATTGTCAGGGTTATGGTTAATTATTCCTCTATCTACAGAAAATATAAAAAAAAACGTGACCACCTAATTTTTACTCGTTTCTGCATATAAAAATCAGCTCATGTTTAGTGGGGTAAAAACGTTAACGCATTTTGTATGAAAACTTTTAGCTAATCTATAGAAATAATTTATTACTATTTTACAGGTTTTATACAAGTTTCAATTTAAGCAATTATACATGTTTAAATTGCTGTTTGACAATTTTATTTTTATGTTATTTTTTTAATGTATTTTATTTATATTTAATAATGATTTTAAAATCCTATTTGTAAAATAAAAGTCATTTCATTATTGTCTTTGGTTTAATAAAAATATTTAACCGACTTCAAAACACAAACGAAATAAGGAATAAATTAAAAAAATATCAGTAGTGAGTGTCTGCCTAAGTACGCAAACTATGTTTTTTGAAGTCTGTGCCTGTGAGGCACATTAGGAAAAAAGTGAAAAAATCTAAGTTTTTATTTATGTGGCAGTGATAGCCTAGCGGTTGAACGCTTGTCTTCCATGCAGGAGGGTCTGAGTTCAAACCCGGCCCCCACCTTTGACTTTTCGGAGTCATGTGCGGATCAGAATTTGATTATCGCTTGCATTTACGGTGAAGGAAAACATCGCGAGGAAACTTGCACACCTGAGAGGGCTCCATAAAGTTCTTAACGGTGTGTGTAATCCGCCAACCCGCACCGGGCCAGCGTGGTGGACTAAGGCCTAACCCTTCTCATTCTCAGAAGAGACCCTTGCCCAGCAGTGGGACGGTAATGGATTGAATTATTATAATTATTAACACCTTTTTTTGAAGTCGGTTAAAAATGGGTATTATTTTATAATAATTATATTGGTGGGCAGTAAATGAGATTCAAATAAGGTGATTGTCTCTTTATAACAACCTATCTCTAACACCATTATCGCCTTTTTCCCAACTACATTGTGGCTTCAGCTTCCAGTCTAACCGGTTGCGGCTGAATATCAGTATTTTCATATCATACATACATCCAACATACATTACCTCTACTCAAACTTTATTGTTGTATTCACATAAATATCACATGGTGCGCAGTCGTATCGTTGACTCGGACGCAGGTGTCACTATCTCATTTTATGAATCATCGCGGCTACTACTCATTAGCGATGGCCAAGCTGAATGCTGATTACATACAATTTTTCTATCAGAACGTGCGGGGCTTGCGCACTAAAAGTAATACTTTTTATGAGAACATACTATCATCAAACAGTGACATCTTAATGTTTACCGAGACTTGGCTACATGACGGCATTTTAGACTCGGAGCTTAGTAATGATAGTTATGATTTATTTAGACACGATCGCGGCTCGCTAGGCGGCGGGGTAATGATTGCTTGTGCTTCGCGCTTACAAGCGCGCGTACGGCGCGAGTGGGACCGACCTGACCTTGAATGCATTTGGGTAACTATTCCCGCCCGATCGCTCGCTGTAAAGCGCAATCTGCACATCGCGACTGTTTACTTACCGCCAGATCGCGCGGTACCGGAACGTATTCAATTATTAACGCGGCTGATGTCTGAGGTAGTCGATCAGAACCCTAACGATTATTTTCTTATATCGGGCGATTTCAACTTACCTTGTATCGACTGGACAAGCAGACAGCCTGTAGTGCTGAAAAGAGGCGCTATTGAAGTGCAAAATTCCGCGTCTCACCTTATTAACACAATGCTGTTCTGCGGTTTGAATCAATCTAACTTTCTCACCAACTCTCATAATCATACTTTGGATTTAATTTTTGCCAACTTTCCTAATACTATTACAAAGTCGAACTGTCCATTGGTACCGGAAGACGCGTTTCACCCTGCATTTATTATTAACGCTACAGATATTTTAATTCCTCCTTTGAAACTCAGGTTATTTAAAAAACATATCTATAAGAGGGGAAATTATGAGGCCATTAACAAAGACTTACTCAAGTGTGATTGGGGATTAGTATGTAGTAATGATAAACAACTTGAGCGTATAATAGAAATCTTCTATTCGGTGATTAATACAATTATTGATAAATATGTACCAAAAGTCACCATTGGGGGTACCTATAGCTACCCTGTCTGGTACAATCGAGCATTAATTAATGTTATTAAGGAAAAGTCTAAAGTGCACAAGCAATGGAAAAAATATGGAAACCCTCATGATTACGCTACTTTTTCTTTATTAAGGGATCGACAAAAAAAGATGCAAGTGGAGTGTCATAAGAGTTATTTATACAGATCACAAGAGAACATAAAAACTTCACCGAAATATTTTTGGTCGTACGTTAAAGCTAGGAAGAAGAATAAAAGTAATTATCCTAAATACATGACGTACAATAATAATCAATTAACTAGTGAGGTCGAAATTTGTAACGCTTTTAATGATTATTTTTATAAAAATTTTAGCAGCAGACTCGGGACTTACAGTCCTTTCTTGACTAACTGTGAAACATATGGCGACACACTGCACAGCCTAACCATTGATAATACAATGATCCTGAAACTCCTGGAGAATCTGGATACGTCAACGGGTCCAGGAAGTGATACTATACCCCCTCTCTTTTTCGTTAAATGTGCCAAATCGCTCTCTTTACCAATCGCTTATATTTTCAATAAATGTTTTCGTGAGGGATACTGTCCAACTATCTGGAAAACTACACACATTGTGCCCATTCATAAAAAAGGTTGCAGAAACTCCATAGAAAATTATCGTCCCATATCAATTCTGAATGTTATGGGAAAAGTAATGGAGAAAATAGTACACAACTTTATTTATCCGACCATATCTAAACTAATTCCGCAAGAACAACACGGGTTTATTAAGGGTCGGTCTACTAATACCAATTTAGCAGTATTTCTCGAAAATGTAGTCCGTGATATGGATGGTGGTGGGCAGGTTGACGTGATTTACACGGATTTCGAAAAAGCCTTCGACCGCGTGGATCACGACATCCTTCTGCGTAAGCTGCAAGAGCTTGGAATTCGCGGTAACTTGCTCAGATGGTTCGAGTCATACCTTAGGAATCGGTCTCAAATTGTTACAGTGGGCGGAGTAAGGTCTAACTGCGTAAACATCCCATCAGGTGTGCCACAAGGCTCAATTTTGGCACCTCTTTTATACTCTGCCTACCTATACGATATAGGAGCGCATGTTCTTCATGCAAGGTTTCTGATGTATGCTGACGACACCAAGATTTTTATGACTATAAGAAATAAGCATGACTGTGAGAAGCTACAAAACGACTTAAATAGATTATCTAATTACTATATTATCAATAGAATCAATGTAAACGTAAGCAAATGTCAGACTATAACCTTTACTAGGAAAAGAAACCTCGTTAACTATAGCTACAATCTTAGTGGTGGCAATATTGTGCGTTGTAATGTCATTAGGGATCTTGGTGTCGTCTTGGACTCAAAACTTCTGTGTTCGGAGCATGTGACCTATGTCGTCGGCAAGGCATACAAAAACCTAGGATTTATTATGCGTACATGTAAACTGTTTACTGATATAGATTGCATCAAGGTACTTTATTATGCGTACATACGCAGTATTTTAGAATACTGCAGTAATGTCTGGAATCCGCACTACGTGGTTTACATACAGCAAATAGAATCAATACAATCTAAATTCGTTAAACATATTAACTATCGCACTGGTTTCAAATCTGCAGATTATTTACTATCATGCAAACATCATAATGTGCTACCACTGGAAAACAGACGTATGATTCTGGACATGCTATTTCTTTATAATATCTGTAGTGGGAACATTGACAGTACCGTTTTAAATAATTTTGTTATAAGATTAAGTGCTCCGTCTCGACGGACCAGGCACACGCAGTTATTCGATATACCACACAGTGCTATAAACTACGCTCAAAATTCAGTCATTGGTAGGATGCTAAGTAATTTTAACACAAGATTTTCTCATCTTGATATATTTAATACTAAAAAAGGTATATTTAGGAAACAATTAATAACGTCAGTATGTGACGAACTGACGAATAACCCTAAATCAAGTAAATATAAATATAATTGAATAGAAGGTATACAAACAATCACACACCAATATAACATATTCACACACCCATTTGCACTCCTCATGCACACTCCTACACACTCACCCACACTGTACACTTAGCAATGCTTAGATGGTGCTAGCAGTTCACTTCTTTCTGTATGTTTGTTTCTGCTGCATGTGTGTGTATAGCTATTAAATTGTAAATCCGTAATTGGCTGTAAAATTAGTTATATATTTTAAGATAACATTGTAAAGAGCTGTGGATTATGTGATAATAAATAAATAAATAAATAAATTTTACACGGAGCGACTGCCATCTGACCTCCGCCACCCAGTAACTGGGAGATACTGATAGTGATGTTAAAATTGACTTTTTGGGCTACTGACACCCGTAACGACTGTCATAGGTTTTCGTATGACACCCGGGACCAACTGCTTAACGTGCTTGCCGAGGCACGGTGGAGTCTCGATGTGTGAAAAATGGTTAGTATTCAAGGACTGACCGCGTCATGCGCTGCTTAATCTCGCAGATCGATCGATCTGCGCAGTAATAATATATCTAAGACCTTAACGATTCTCACGAAACCAAAGAGGCGGTGAAAGTCATATCGTTATTCAAATCCTTCATATGCTTAAGCCTAAGCTTATGTATCTAATAATAGAAATATCGTAACATAAATAGCAAGAATTTTTAACCATTATCAAAATATAAACAGCGTCTTTGGTTTTGTGGAGACTAGGCGCGGTCGCAGACAAAGATTTGGGAGGTAAAGTGACTTTGGGAGGGGGGTAATATTAAAAAAAAAACCTTTTGTATTATATATTTTTTTATAACTGTCAATTAACAAATACTGCAGCCACAATCGATCTGGTTATTTTAATCTTGTGTTGACTTCAATTTGTTTTGTCGCTTCTGCATAAGGTAACAAGGCGTTATCTCCAGTATAATTGTATCTGGGTTTCGTCTGTCACCACATTCAGGGCCACACGACGCTCTCAATCCAGGGTACGTAGTGGTATACCCTGGTGTACATGCCGGAGCCTCCAGAAATGCCACACTGCCTGCCGTATGACGTCACGCCGATGATGGTGTGCACACACATCTTGCCATAGTTTGAGGATTGGAGAGGCCCACCACTGTCCCCCTGGTAATAGAAACAATAGGCTATTTAACCCATTACTTCCCAAGCATCAAAATATTGGATTTTTTTGTTCAAAGCCGACGGCATCTAGTTTAAAAAAAAAACGTGTAAAAGTGATTGAAAAATCCTAATTGCAAATAAATAATTTCATTTCAAATCTTTAAATTAAGGTCATCAAGAAAAACGAATTTAAATAAAAAAATCGTATGATAATACGAATTATAGATGTGTTCATATTGTTATAATTTTATAGTATGACTCATTTTGAAGGTATATAACTTGTTTTCAAAATCATTTTTTTTTAATAATTATATGTATTTGAAAAAGGTCTTAGAACTGTTTTTGTGTACTTTGAAGTAAAAATTTAACCCATTACTGTTGGGAAAGGGTCTCTTCTCAGAATGAGAAGGGTTAGGCTTTAGTCTACCACGCTGGCCCGGTGCGGGTTGGCGGACTACACATACCATCAAGAACTTTATGGAGCCCTTTCAGGTGTGCAGGTTTGCTCACGATGTTTTCCTTCACCGTAAACGCAAGTGATAATCAAATTCTGATCCGCACTTGATTCCGAAAAGTCAGAGGTGCGGGCCGGGTTTGAACTCAGACCCTCCTGCATGGAAGGCAAATGTTCAACCGCTAGGCTATCACAGGTCACAGTAAGTAGTTTCTTATTCTTATACGATACATAAAATAGAAAATAGTGCTCTTCTTAACGCAAAAAAGTGATCAATTCTAAAAAAATATATTAAATGTCATTAATATGTTTCATAGGCAAATAAAGAAATCAATTTTTTATTTGAAACAATTGAATTTGTTTTATTAAGCTGTCGAAAACAAAATCAAATATGGTGTCCTGAAAATATGACAGCGGGAAGGAATGGGTTAACTGTACCTCTATCACAAGTTTTCTAACTATTTACTATCATAGTAAAGTAAATTTTCATGATAGCGATTTTAGTTCTTAACTTGGTTACATTAGGGATTAGAGTCGCTTATGTGACATATGTGTCATAGTTGAGTTTTGATTTACTATTTACGATATTATAGAGATGAAAGTAAATAGTGAAAAACTCATAATAGAGGTACTGGTCTCTTGAAATAATCTCAGTTTATGTAGTGGTTTATATACTAGCTCACAATATGTAGTATAGTGGTAGATGGCAAAAGGCTCGCTCCCTAGTATATAGACCTGGATAACGGCATCAGCGAACTGTGTGTGTTCTGCATTCTAGCATTTTGTTCGTTTAATCCGTAATGTTGTACGAAGTCAATCGTGAAGTGTGTAAGTCATACTAGGCGTTGAAAACCGGGATCCTGGTTTTCGAAAATACCGGAATACCGAACCAAATGATGGACTTAAAAATACCGGTATTATATTTAACAAAAACCGGGATTTTTGGTATTTAGTAAATATAAAATTCCAATTAGTTATATTAATTTAAAATTGTTAATATGCAAATTGCAAATCTATTTTAAATCATATAATATTTAGCGTAAACATAATAATTTGCATATTAATGAATTGTTAGTAAAATTATTTTGTATACTTTTATTTTGATTAAAAATTGATTTTATCTAGAAAAAAATGTCTTCTGTTATTTCTCTGATATCCTCTAACTAACTACTGACCTATCATAAAAAGTTGACACTTTCTAACTTAAATGTATACCTATATTCTTCAAATCTCGGAAAAATCAAAAATACCGGTATATTTATCTGAGATCGGTACCGAAAATACCGGTTTTGAAAAAAATGGTTCGGTATTACGATTTCTAAGTCATACCTCACACGTGTCTTTGGGCTTCAGCTTATCCCCGTAACACATCTGTGTCTTGTGGTCATATCCATTCTTTAAGTGTCTGTGAGGCGGGTAGAACCTTGAACACTCTTTCTCGTCGAAGCTGGTGACGTAGACCTGGAAAGAGTTCCATATTAGCTCTTCTGAGAACTTTTCGTAAATTCTCACCGATTTGTTTGCTGTACAGCGTGGATTTACTGCCAGCCGTCTGGGCAGACTTGACAGCGATGCGGAAGAGTATTTTGATGCGTAATGTTTGTATAATTTTTACTTTTCTTATCTGATTAGTGTGTAAATATAGTGTATATAATAGATCTTAATTAAAGGATTTAGTTAATAAATCTGAATATTAAGCAGTTGATTAATAAAAACCGGCCAAGTGCGAGTCGGACTCGCGCACGAAGGGTTCCGTACCATTGAATAGGTAAACAACAGTAGGTATTTATTATTAAAGTAATACGACTGAGTATTTTGTGAATATTTCAAGTGCCTACCTGTTGCTATTATTGATATCGAGCAAAAACGGGCAAAAAAATCGCGTTTGTTGTATGGGAGCCCCCCCTTAAATATTTATTTTATTTTGTTTTTAGTATTTGTTGTTATAGCGGCAACAGAAATACATAATTTGTGAAAATCCCAACTGTCTAGCTATCGCGGTTCTTGAGATACAGCCTGGCGACAGACAGACGGACGGACAGACGGACGGACAGACAGCGAAGTCTTAGTAATGGGTTCCCGTTTTTACCCTTTGGGTACGGAACCCTAAGAAGTACGTACCTAGGTACTACTTAAACATAATAATATATAGATAGTACATAGAAAAAAAATATATAAAAAAAATAATTACGGCTTGTAAGTTGTCAGCTAGTTTCTTTCTATGGCCCAAAGCACCCCAGCCAGTGGCGGACGCATACCGGTCTGCTTCTCCTTCTGCGTGGAGACAGGCTGGACGCACTTGATCTTCAAACGAGATCCTGAAATTAAAGTCAAAGTTTTTTATATCAACTGGGCCTTTACAGGCCGTTATGGTTCTAGATGCGCGTTTCGAAAAGTGGGTTGGTCCTATGGAGAAGAGACTGGCAAGAAACTCCATGGATACTCTTTTCAAAAACTTGTTTTATAATATTTTTCAACTCACAAATTATACAAACTGAAAATCATTAAACACAAAAGAACACAAAAAAAAAACAGATCTATACATCTATACATCTATACATATAAATAAAATTAGAGTGTCTGTTTGTAATATTGAAATAACCGTTTTTTACTACATGCATTTGAATATATATACGGTACATACACCAAAATAACATTTTTACAATTTTTGTCTGTCTGTCAGTCTGTCTGTCTGTCTGTTTGTATAGGCTAATCTCTGAAATGGCTGGACTGATTTTGACGGGACTTTTATTGGCAGGTAGCTGATGTAATAAGGAGTAACTTAGGCTACTTTTATTTTAGAAAAATTCTTTTATTTTAGAAAAAAATAGGGTTAAGTGCATTTGGTCTCACTAAAAAATACATTGTTAAGTTCCGACATCCACGCGAACTAAGTCGCGGGCACAGCTAGTACACAATAAAATTAACTAAAAAACAGACAGAAACCAAAAAAATGCGAAATCACGGTAACCAAGTTGTTGGGTTTTAACATGATTTAACAGTCAGATAGGTAAATACAATAGGGAATATGCATGAAAAAAATATTTGTAAACTTACCAGTAAATCGAAAAAAAAAAACATAAATATTAGTGAAATCATAATCAAAATTGATCGAAAAACAAACGAGATATAACCAATTTAAACGATTCATTCGAATCATTACAGAGATTAGCCTATACAAACAGACAGACAGACAGACAGACAGACAGACAAAAATAGTTACTCACGTTCTGTCAGTCTCCAGAAGCGCAATATCATGATATTTGGAAGGTGGTTTGTACTGCGGATGCGCTTGCGATGTTTTCACGTTGTATATTTGCCACAGGTTAGAAGGGTCTGAACGACGGAGGATGCCTAACGCCACGTATCTGACCGGGCCCCTGAAATCAGACAAGATGGCCTTTTTACTAAATTGTCTCATTGCCGCAAGACTGGCTGCCTAGAACCCCAGGTCCAGCAAAATGTTATGAGGATTTTTTCGAAATTCTCAGTAGCTGTATACAGTTTTGAATTGTGCCCTGTAGATGCCAAAAAGATTTTCTATGGGGCTTAATAACGGCATTGTGAGATGAGGGTGTACAGTATCTACACCGAACGTAACATAGCATCACGCCTGTATTCCCCGAAGAGTTTTTTTTTTTTATAACCTTTACGACGCTAGGATTTGTCCTGTATCGTGGGTACAGTTTACAAACATACATGTCACATGCACACACAACCAGACCCGAAACAACTATCTGTAGATCATACAAATATGTGTTCCGTGCGGGGATCGAACCCACACATAGCGCAGAAAGCTAATCGCTTAGCCACTGCGCCAACCGTGTCGTCCGTCGCTAGGCAGAGGTGTACTATTGTACACCCACATTTCGCCGATGATATAATTGAGTCCCATGTAATAGGGGGCGAGCCTATTACCATCTACCGAGCACAGTTCCAGACGCCGTGCTGCTACGATGACACGGTTGGCGCAGTGGTTAAACGATTAGCTTTCTGCGCTATGTGTCGCGGGTTCGATCCCCGCACGGAACAAATATTTGTATGATCTACAGATAGTTGTTTCGGGTCTGGTTGTGATGTGTGTATGTGACATGTATGTATGTAAACTGTACCCACGACACAGGAGAAATCCTAGTGTGGGGCAACGTTTTTAAAAAAAAAAAAAAAAAAAACTGTTAATTTACATACAGAAAACCCTAATAACACTTTGCCCGACCCGGAAATCGAACCCAGGACCTCACGCTCAGCAGTCACGCGTGTGACCACTAGACTAATGAGGCTACATGTACTTAAAAATAACTTTACTCATTGTAAACCAATATTTTGAAAAGTCGGTCGGGCAAAGTGTTAGTACGTTTTCTATATGGAAATTCTCTGTAACAGCAGACAATTTCGAACTGTGCCCGGTAGATGGCAATAGGCTCGCCCCCTATTACATGAGACCAGCGGCGTGCACAGAGTTTTAGACAGGGTAGGCATAAAATTTTAAAAGCTTATTTACCAATAATACCTACTGCATATTGGTATTGGTGTGTCGTCTTGTCGATTAAATAATGACGTATGTGATTTGCCACCTCAAATATCTTATAATAAACATTTATCTGAGTTATGTAGGGTAGGCAGTGTCTTTTTGTCTTTATGCACCGCACGCCACTGCATGAGACCCAATAACGGCATCGGCGAAATGTGGATGTATAAAATAGTACACCTCTGCCTAATCCTTCGGGGAATACAGGCGTGATGCTATGTAGTGTTATGTAGCTAATTACAAATAAAAAATAATTAAAGATGTCGCCATCACTTACACTGCTGGGCTGGACAGGCAGTGGGCCGCAGTGAGGATGAACCTCTCGCTAATGACAGATCCTCCGCAGAGCCAGTCAGCATTCGTGGCGTCGTCACCATACCCCAACAGAGCCTGGTGGAAAAAATTTGACTATAGAGATGGCACAAGGAGACACTCCCATTTAACTTCTGCCACCCATTTTTCTTTTAAATACGTTGCCCCACACTAGGAATAATTCCTGTATCGTGGGTGAGTTTATATACACAAATATACATACTCAAACAACTAGACCGGCAGCCTGATTACGTAAAAAAGCGACAGTAACGCGACAGCCACGCGACAGTAACGCGACAGTATCGCGACAGCATCGCCACAGCAACGCGACAGCAGTCTCACTGTTTTCGATCAATATAAGGAGATAAGGTCAGGCTGACGTTTTATTGTGTGTTGATATTGTTGTCTCTTTCGCAAAAAACACTGTATTCTATGGTAGTTCTATGGGCGTGATGTTATTTGACGTCAGATGACACGTCGGACCTCTCTTTCTAATTCGTCACTTCAATGCTTTATAACTTTATCGCTAATGAAGATATTTAAAAAATTCTTTCACCATTATTTACTAGATATTATAAATATTTTATTGAGCAAATAAAAAAACATCATCATCATCATCATTAGCCAGAAGACGTCCACTGCTGAACGAAGGCCTCCCTCGAGAGGGTGTTTGCCATAATCCCCACGCTTGGCAGGCGGCTTGGGGATCGCAGTGGCTCACCGATTAGTGAGAGGACGTTGCTGCCCGTTCTCCGGTGTCTGGCCGCAGTTTTAAGACGTACCCGTGTCAATAAAAAAACATGCATATTCCTTATTGTCTATTTTGAAATTGATCTAGTAATCGCAAGCAAGACGATCGAGTTTGTCGAAAGATACTTACACTAGGGCCTCAGGCAGTGGTATTCGGTTTTTATGTATAGCATTTCAAAGCACGGAGACAAGAACTGTACCGTTAGATGGCAATAGACTCCTGTATTACATGGGATTCGATAGCGGCATTGGTGAAATGTGGGTGTAGAATAGTACACATCTGCCTAACTATTATTATAGAGATGTTCGGTGCTCACCATGTGAGGAAACTCTTCTCTTTGAGCATCCACTCCTGCTGTTGCTTCTAACGGCGAGTTCAGCTGTTTCTCGATAACATGATAGCAGTTCCGTTCAGGATGGTGAACTCGCACCAGCTCTACTTTCCGGTTGTATTTGCAGGAGTAATTGAGTGCATGCATATATTCGACGCATTCTAAAATAACAACACGATTAATAAATCTTCAAGAAAGTTCTCGATGGCGTATGGACAAGACACACATGTTTCTTTTATTAGCGTGGTGAGAACCCATCTCGGGCTATCCTCCGCCTTGGGGGCGAAGCGGTGTGCCGGACTCCTACCGGCTAAACTCACCACCGTGGTCCGCTTCGACACCATATGGTGGGCTTCAAGAACTCTTAGAAGACCGCACTAAAGCCTACCACGGTGCCACGCCGATGAGGGCAATTCCTGGAGGGGGTGACTGTAAAGAGGCCACCCCCTTGTGCACGTCCCGGGGGAAACTGTAGAGAAGTCCACCCGTTACCTCGATGGGTGGTGTGCACGACGTCACGGGACCACACCGTGTCGCAGTCTTCTCGAGGGTCACTGAACGAAAGAGTCATGACGAGATGTGATGTTAAGAGAGGCAGAAGAGAAATGGACAAAATTAATAAGAGAACGGTACCCAAGAGGTAATAAAAGAAGCAAAGGTAGGCAGACCAAACGTTGAGAAAATGATGTAAAAAATAAAGTAGCTGGTCTAGAATGGATGCGAGTCATAAGAGACAGAACTAAATGGAATCTTTAGAGGAGGCCTTTGTCAGAAGCCAAGCTGATATACGAAAACCTGGGAGCAGATACTTTAGGACTGCCAACCGTCCTCTTTTCCAGGACATGTCCTGCTTTCTGGAGTGTCCTGGGTTGGCCTGGATAATTACTAAGTAGCGTCCTGTGCTTTTTAAACAGTACCTCTATTATGAGTTTTTCACTATTTACTTTCATAGTAAATGTAAATTTTTATGCAAGCGATTTTAGTTCTTAATTTAGCTATATTAGGGATTAGAGTCGCTAACATGACATCTCTATAATATCGTAAATAGTAAATCAAAACTTAACTATGACACATATGTGACATAAGCGACTCTAATCCCTAATGTAACCAAGTTAAGAACTAAAATCGTTATCATGAAAATTTACTTTACTATGATAGTAAACTAGTTAAAAAACTCGTAATAGAGGTACAGTACCTCTATTATGAGTTTCTTACGATTTACTTTCATAGTAAATGTAAATTTTCATGCAAGCGATTTTAGTTCTAAAATTGGTTTATAAGATATACAACTACAATATTTAGTTTTAATTCCGCTAAACTACTGCAAGTTTGGGTGCATGCACATGCAGAAGGTGTGATAGAAATAATGTAACTTGCAACCAAACCGATCCTCGACACGTGTTTCGCCCCTCCACGGAGCATCCTCAGGAGATGTTGACTCGTCGACCGTTTGGACGCGAATTCGCTGGCAAAACGGTCGACGAGTCAACATCTCGTGTCGAGGATCGGTTTGGTTGCATGTTACATTATTTCTATCACACCTTCTGCATGTGCATATATTAGCGGGCTGGTGCTGTGCATGCACCCAAACTTGCAGTAGTTTAGCGGAATTAAAACTAAATATTCTAGTTGTATATCTTATATATCATGGATTTCCGCAAACGCCTGATTCCATTAATTATCTAAAATTGGTTACATAGGGATTAGAGTCGCTAACATGACATCTTATAATATAGTAAATAGTAAATCAAAACTTTACTATGACTAGATGTCACATAAGCGACTCTAATCCCTAATGTAACCAAGTTAAGAACTAAAATCGCTATCATGAAAATTTACTTTACTTTGATAGTAAATAGTAAGAAAACTCGTGATAGTGGTACTGTCCTTGTAAGGTCCTGTGTTTTATTATTCGCGCGCCACTACTGCCTCAAATCTTACGTTTAATCATCTGCGTTATTTTATAATTTAATCCTTGTATATTATATGGCATGTGACCCGGGTACGTCTTAAAACTGTGGCCAGACACCGGAGGACGGGCAGCAGCATCCTCTCACTAATCGGTGAACCACTGCGATCCCCAAGCCGCCTGCCAAGCGTGGGGATTATGGCAAACCCCCCCTCCCCCCCATTGGGGGATGCCATCGTTCAGTAGTGGACGCCTTTTGGCTGATGATGATATATATGACTTTTCGGAATTATGTGCGGATAAGAATTTGATTCGGTCAGCCTCGATGCCACTGACTCATTACTGACTGGCTAATCTTTCCACTACGGCAGGGGTTCCCAATTTTTTTTATACTGTGACTCCACCATTGCTGACTGGCGCTGACTGGCTCATCATTTCACTAGCATGAGCGATTCCCATGGTATAGCTCGTGCCACCACGAAGATGAAAGATGAGTCTCGTGTCCCAATAGGTAATTACTTACTATCTTTAGCTTTTGATCCAGTTTTGTATAAGATGCCCAATTGTGGGTCCAGTACCACAGACCTATAACAGATTGAAAAGAAGTTTGATAATGTTCAATTTAATTCATATATATTTTGGAAGGCCTCCTACTAGGTGGACCGACGACATTGTGAGAGTCGCGGGCAACCGATGGATGCAAGTGGCGGAATGTCGTTCGATGTGGTGGTCTAAGGAGGAGGCCTTCGTTCAGCAGTGGACGTCTTCTGGCTGATGATGATGATGATATTTTGAAATGTGACTGTTTTTTGTCGTGTTTTCCGACTAAGGCAATCCACATCAGACAATCGGTAACTGATTATTTTGTTGGTGAAAATAAAACACAGAATTTCATACGGTAAAATGCACAAGTTCTACAAAAAGTCACTTTATACTTAAGAGCTTATAGCAGATCAATAGAATTTGTT